>JARYHS010013630.1:1457725-1847862 GCA_031002005.1 Vandiemenella viatica | reverse complement strand
ACACCCACAGACAGACAAAACCCACACTTTTAAATCACGTGTCTCGTAATTCTACTATTATTAGTAGGAAGCTTGGTCGCTGAAATCATGTGTCTCCTAACACTTATTTCATTCGCGACCCCGGTTCGCGCTTCTGTCACGTGTCTCGGAAACGTCCGGCCATGTTCGGCAGGCGGCTGTTTTCCATCACGAAGCTACCGCCGCGAGTGGTACAGTGACCTTAACGGGACCCTTGGAAAGCCGAGAGGTCGGCCCCATTCCCCCCCCCCCTTTTCTGTCCGTTATGGCGACAGTGTGGCGAGCTGCCCTAACGGGACTTTGGGATGATGCCTTCCAATGCTGCACACTGGATTTTTCTGTTTTCGTACCCGAGTTATATGCACCATATTTAATTATATTCGATGCCTGATTGTCTCCTGATACCTGAGCAACCTTGCATATTAATTTAACAATTTGGATCACCCAAGATCTAAAGTATCAAACTAATTTGATCACAAAAATAAATAATCTGAATAATACATATAAATGTAGTATGGCAAGACGCGTCATATTCAAATATGTATATGAGATGTCACTGAAATATATGTTCAGGGTAATATTGGAACTGTTAGGTAGATCGAGAACTCTCATCAGCAAGTCTCTTTGCCTGGGTCGATATATAGGTAGGTGAACTTATTTGAAGTTTAGTGTGATCACTGGTCCAAAGTGTCTGATGTATCTTCACTGCATCAGACAGCACTCAAGGTGGACCAACTCAGAAAGCAGCTAAGTCGCAACTGAGCTAGTGAGGATGATAAATTGCACCTGGTGGCAGCTGACCTCTGGAACCTAGTCGGAGCATAAGTCTCTCTGTCTCTGGAGTTCCCGCTCTCTCACGACCGGAAATCAACTCTCGACGCCATTTATTCGATCTCCTGACATTTAGAATATGTGATCAATTTTATAAACAAGCTAGCCGTTACCCGCGTGTTCGTTCACCTGGACTTAGATTTTCATTGCTAGAACTGATTATATAAAGCTGTAAGTTACGTAAGATTTGTCCAAAACAACACCGAGTCGGCATAATATGAGAGTAAAGCCATCACTATACCACCCTTTCCCGAAGCAGGCACCTTATCCACAGCGCCACCAAGCCACTCTGTTGCTAAGCATTACAGAGACGTACAGATATTATGCGTCTACCTTTTACAGTTCAGATAGTTTTTTTTATAATTCCATGACAATATGTACTATCTATACAGGAAAAAGTATCCTATGATCTTCATAAACAGAAATAGCATCTCCTTGTCAAATTTCATCACGATTGGATTAGCCGTTTAGCCCTAAAAACGTAACAAACTGACAGACAGAGAGACAATTATAATATTAGTATAGATAATACATTTCATACAAACAATTCTCTTATTTGCTGGTCGCTACCTTTCTTCAATTTCAAACTGCACGTCTTTATTCAGGCGAGAACTGTTGTAACTGGTGCTTGGTATACTGGATACTGAGCCACACATGTTCTATCGGGGACTGATCTGGGGATGTTGCTGTCCACAGGACAATCTCAAGATCAGGCACACAATTCACAGAAACGCGTGCCGTGTATGGAGGAGCACGATAGTGTCGCCTGAGAGGTAACACATGAGGACGCAGGATCTCCGTGGCGTACCGTTGTGCCGTCAGAGTTCAGCACCAGCCGTGACCTGAAGTCACACCGGATAGGTTCCCCCACTATGTCGCCAAGAGCAACACCGCTGTGCCTCTCCAAAACATTCGAAGGGTGAAACCTGTCCCCAGATCTCCGTCATATTCGCCTACGATGGTCATACGAGGTAGTGCAGACCAGCTCAACACCACTCCGCAGCACTCCGTGCTTCCCTGTCACGGCACCACTCCAAACGCAGCTGCTTAAGGGAGGCCTACGCATGGGACGGTAATTCTTTAGTTCGGCTACTGCAGTCTGCAACCAATAGTGCGTGGTGGCACTGAATGTTGCAGGCAGTCCACTGCCAGGCGCAGATGTGAAGGAGTCGCCATGTGCGTCGCGCACGATACCGCGATCCTCCGTCGCGGTGGTCAGACGAGGTCGACCGGAACCTTGACGACGAGCACGCCTGCCCTCAATCACATCCGAATCGAGCAGAGATATTGTACGATTCGGCTAGCTGGTCAAATAGAGATCCACACTAAGAGCCCTTTCAAACCCTGTAAGCTGCTGACAACGAGTGCGCGGGATCACGCGACCTGCCAGGCCTGGGATAGACACTCTGGGAGCCGTCACACACACTTGAAACTCCAACCATTTACACACCCGCCGATACTGAGTATGTGAACGAAGTTACATTGAACTGAGACCATGTCGTCAATTTCTGTGTCTGCTAGTCTATATCGGTTGTAGTTTAAACCGCAATACGCGATTAATGAACAAAAAGAACTGAAAAGTAATATGCTAATTTACATGAAAGTATAGCACATTAAAATGAACCTTAGCGACTTTTACCTCGTAATATTAGTGTTAACCCTGGTCCAGGCCGCACTGTCGCGAGGTTGTGGAGCTTTCATCCCCGTGAAGTAATGACTTCAATGACACCTCACCAAGTGTCAGTATGATTTGTCATTCTCAACCAGTCTGCATTTCAATCTAATGAAACCCTCCACTCATATATCTGCTCGAAAAATGAAGACATCTATGCAAGCGCAATGGCACATGGATCGAGAATGCGAGATAAACTTGATCCCATATTCCTTAGCTTACTATAATGGTGACAGAGACAATAACGAAAACATATTCATCCAACAAATATAAATGAACACAAATATGCGAATTCAAATGAAATATCGGGTGGTTATAATTAAACTGTCCCTATTTAACAACTCATAACACGGAAACTAATAATTACCGTACAAGTACCAAACTTGGTAGCATTAATGTCCAGAGTATGGGGTGCATGATTTCCATGCGTCACAGCGCCAACCTGCAGTTCCAACTATGCCCACCAGGTGCCGTGATGATCAACTGCTTCTCCGAAACACATTTGCAAACGATCGAATTATCAGCCGATCGTTTCCGAATGCTTGGCCGGCACGATCACCTGACCTCACTCCCTGTGATTTCTGGTTGCGGGGCTACCTGAAGGACAGGGTTTACCAGGGGAACATTCACACATGTGCTGATCTGAAGCGCAGCATATCAAGAGAGGTAGCCAGCATACCTACGGACATGCTTCGTCCTGCTGTGCAGAATGCAATCCTGCGCTTTCAGACTCTTCTGGAAACTGATCGGCGCCATATTGAATCCCTCTTGTAGCAGTAATGGTACCGGTATGTAATGGTATGATGTACCGCAGCAGCACATTAAAAGTGTTTCAGTTGAATTTATTCTGCACTATTTCTCTTTCCCATGTCCTTGACATTAATGCTACCAAATTTGGTACTCGTACGGTAATTAGTTTCGCGTTAGAAAGTGTTAAATAGGGAAAGTTTAATTATAACCACCCGCTACATACTTTACTTCATAGTTCGTTTGCAATTTGAAAGAAACTGAGCCATTACTGAAATGTGTCAGGAAACATGGATACCTCACACTTATCTTTTGTTTGCTTACAATTTTTCTTTTTTTCATGTATACTGTTGTTTTGTTATTTCAATTGTATTAAGATGTAGCATGCAGCATTTTTGTTTAGTAGGGAAAAAGTATCTTTTAGGTTGGTATTCTGTGCTCTGTGAGATATTCTCTGGAGGTTTTGATGGCGGGAGGAATGCGTGTGTGGTGTAGATCGCCCATGTTTGAAAGAGGACATTAATTGTGTGGTAAATCAGCATAACAGTATGAGGAACTAAAAAAGTATGTGCATTTTTTTAACAGTGTCCACTTGTGAAGTGTACTGTGAAAGAGTTTTATATCAGATGAAGAATACAAGGAAGAAAGGATTTACTTTACTTTGTTATGTCGGAGTGTAATGTAACTGTATAGTTACGTGAACTGATACGAATAAAAGTGAAGTGTCTTCTTTAACTTGAATCAGAATAGGATGAATTAGTAGCTTTATGCTGTAGCAAACGGAACGAGGTAAACAGTAAAACAGAAAGATTATTGGTTCTGAGGCGATTTGTACGAGCCGAAGCCTATCCAGGAACTTATACTACTGATTCACGCAATCTTTATATACAAAGATGAATGTATGTATGTATGTTTGTTTGTTTGTTGGTTGGTTTGGTTGTTCTTCATACAAATCCACAGTTTTAATCCGATCTCGATGAAACTTTGCACACTTATCCTTTGAAACAAGGAGAAAAATACCGTATACATTTGGTTGAAAAATTATCTGTATAAATAAATCATTTTGTCTCATAACTTCGAAATACGCCGATAGACACATTGGATATGGACATCTCCGTACCGTGTTTCCGTGTAGTGGACTGCCAGCTCAGTGGCGAAAGCGCTTGCTTACGAACGTCGCCGTTCAAATCCCCGTGGAGGCAAAGATTTCTAAAAATTGTTTTTGATCGTAAGAGTCATGGTTGGGCCGTCAGTTATTCGGATTGAATTTTAAACTGTAGATATCACAAAGGTAGGGGTGCAATCTGAGGCAATTCGTAGGTAGTCTTGCAATACAGTAGATGTACACTTTTTTTACGCTATATTGATCCATCAGGGGTGATTCGTAGTCAGTGTGTGTGTAATCTACAGTAGGAATACTATAAATGCGGAAGTAAGTCTCTGTCTTATATTACGTTTTGACAATTAAATGCCTATACCGATATTGACGGAATTTGACGAGAAAATCTGTATGGAGGGCACTGGACTTTGTTTGTTCTTCATACAAATCAACAGTTTTCAATCTATCTCCATGAAACTTTCCACACTTATCCTTTGAAACAAGGAGATAAATACTGTCTACATTTGATGGAAAAAATTATCTGTATAAATAATACATGTTGAAAAATTTCCCTTCCAATCGAAGTTGTATGGTTCAAATAGTGCAATTAGGAGCAGAGAAATTCGTAATTAAAATGAAAGAAATGATGCCGAAATATTCGTAACTTGAATTGTGTCAATAGTCTGCAGTATGCCACGATAACCGGCAATACTCAGAGCGCCCCAGCGAACACGTCTCTACTCCGGCCGAGCAGAGCTCAGCCCATGTAGCTCTCTAGCCGCTTCGTCAGGCAGTTGGCGCTTTAGCTCAGCGGTACCGCGCTTGCCTGTCAAGCGTGCAGCTCGGGTTGGAATCTTCGTCCCCGCAACTACGATTATTTAACTCACTTGTCTTCAACTTTCCAGTGTGTTCTGGACCATCTATCTATTCTTTGGTAAAACAATAATAATCTTTATATATAAAGATGAATGTTTGTTTGTTTGTTTGTTCTTCATACAAATCCACAGTTTTCATCCGATCTCGATGAAACTTTGCACACTTATCCTTTGAAACAAGGAGAAAATACTATCGACATTTGGTTGAAAAATTATCTGTATAAATAACACATGTTGTCTCATAACTTCGAAATACGGCGATAGACAGACACGTTGGATATGGACGTCTCCGTACCGTATTTCCGTGTAGTGGACTGGCAGCTCAGTGGATAGTTCGGTGCTAGCAGCCGGCGGGTACGGACGTATAAACGGACAACTGCCGCGAAGCTCCGAGTTTACAATGTTAAAGTGTTTAAGTGTTCCAAGTAATATTCAAGAGAGTAAAGTGATATTGTAAGAAGCTGAAGATTTACAGTCATCAGACAGGTCATCGGCCAAAGAACAGAAGAGGTAAGCAATGGCGCATGCGACGTTAACAAGAAAGAATACGGTGAAATTTGCGTTTGACCGAGCATATGTTAGACCAACGGCTTTTGAGATTCACGAGTGGCTATACGGCACGGTCAAACTGAATGACGAAGAAATTGTAGGAATTCAGTTAGATTCTTTTCAGAATAGTGTTTTTGTGAAAATGACAAGCGAAAAATTTTGTGAGAAAATAATTGAGCTGTACTCCGGAAATTTGAAATTCAATCACACAGACGGAAACGTTAGCAGTGTTAAAGTATCCAATGCAGGAATGGGAATTAGACATGTAAGAATACTGAATCTTCCCTTTGAAGTATCCAGTGAAACAATACTACACGCAGTTAAACCATTCGGAACAGTAATAGAGATAATGGAAGATAAGTGGAGTGGTAACATAAGATACAAAAAGTCAAACGGAGTGAGAATAGCAAAAATGGAAATATGTAGGCATATCCCCTCCTATATCAATGTGTGTGGTTTCCGTGCTTTGGTGGTGTATGATGGCCAGCCAAGAACTTGTGTTGTATGCAATTCCGTGGATCACATAAGAGCAAACTGCCCAAGAATTCAAACAGCAACATTGCCTTTAACATATGTGAAGCGGACAGCTGTTCAGGAAAACAACAACGAAAGCCATCGACCGGAATACCTACAGCAATTTCCTCCACTGCAGGAAGTTAACAGCATAGGGGAAACAACAGAAATACAGTCAACATCGCTGCCACTAACATACGTGAAGCGGACAGCTGTTCAGGAAAGCAATGGAATCGATCGACCGGAAAACGCACAGCAACTTCCTCCACTGCAGGAAGCTGACGGAATAGCAAAAATTATAGAAAAAACACCATTGGAAAAAGAAAAAAACATGGAAAATAGGAGAAACAAACCAAATAGAAGAAGATAAACTCCAAACGAAGGAGACAGAGAACCTAAACTGTAAAGAACAGGGAAATCCAACAACAACACAAACAAAAAAATGGAAAGACTTAGTAGAAATACTTAAAGACCAAAATGAAATCGAGGAAGCAATGGAATCAGAAAACGAAAGAAGTGATCTCACAAAGACGAATGATCCTCAGTCGACGGCTGATGAAATGGAGTGGACTCAACTGGAACTCGATAAGGCTAGTAGAAAGATACGAGCAAAGAGGAGACCCGAGACATACACTATACAGACAAGGATAAAGTCAAAAGAAGTGGAAAGTAATGAAACCACCAGAGCAAAAGGGAAGAAAATAAGAATACAAGCAAACGAAAAAATCCAACCAATGTCAATAGAAGAACTACCCTCAGACGCCAATGTGCTTTTAGAAGGAGACAAAGAAAAAGCAAACACCTATCTAAGCTGGGTAGATGACCGACCACAAGGAAAGTCAACAGAGCGTACTCAAACGGACTGAAACCTCAGAGCATCCGCAAAGAACTGAAACGAAGATACCGCAATAATGGCAAAAAGAACCTGAGAAGAAAACTATATCAAGAGACTGACAGCATGATAAAAAGGAAATGCAGCAAGTACTGACAGAGATGCAAACATATTGCATAACAACTATAAACCTAAATAGAATAACAAGCAAAACAAAAACAGAATGTTTAAAAGACTTCCTATATGCCGCTGATGTAGATCTAGCCTTCCTTCAAGAAGTTTGTAATACCAATGTCCTTGACATAACAGGATATGAATACGTATATAATCAAGGCAACGAAGCCGGAACTGCCATATTGACGAAAGAGGGGATAAATTACAATAATCTTATCAATATAGAAAATGGCAGAGGAATATCAGTCACGATTGAAGCAGTTACAATTGTAACATATACGCCCCCTCCGGAACTCACAAAAGAAACGAGAGATCGAACTTCTTCAAGGAAGATATGTTACCCCTCCTACCAACAAATACCAACAGTCTGATATTAGGAGGTGACTTTAACTGCGTGCTACACCCTAAAGATCAGTTCCCAAATTTTAACGCCTGCAACGATCTAAAGGTAATAGTCCAAGGACTCAGATTAAAAGACACTTGGGAAACAAAACATGGAACTGACAGATCCTATACATACGTTACAAAGGACGCAGCAAGCAGAATTGACAGGATATACATAAGTGAAGATATCATTTCCGATGTTACTAGTGCAGAGGTATGGCCTGTAAGCTTCTCAGACCACAGCGCCTACACAATACATATAAATATGAGCAGACAAGAAATTCACCGAGGAAGAGGCTACTGGAAATTTAATACTGTTTTTCTAAAAGATCGCGAACTTAATGAAATGTTCCAAGAAACATGGCAAATATCTAGCAGGCAATATCAGAGATACAATAATAAACTACATTGGTGGTTACAATGCGCGAAACCAAAACTGCGCCGTATGCTGATAGAATACGGAAAAGTAAAGAAGCAAGAACATAAGGAAACAGCGGAATTTTATTATGCCTGTCTAAGAGATGCTTATACGGACAGATTAATTCAAGACATAATAAAAATAAAAAGAATTAAAGCGAAACTAGTAGCAATAAAACGTTTCGAACTGGAGCAAATGATGATTAGATCTAAGACCAAATATGCTGTGCCAGAGGAAAAGACTTCAATTTACCACTATATGCGGGAAAAGAAAAGAGCAAGGATTAAAATTCTTAAAAACTTGAGAATCGGTGGAGACACCGTTGTAACAAACCAAAAGGAAATTATAAACGAAGTTCATAAGCACTTTCAGGAACTATACGATGAGGAAAGTATTGACGAGGAAGATTCCAATGACTTACTCAGTGTGGTGTGCAACAGAATCGACGCAAATGACAACACACAACTGGAAAGTAGAATAACAGAAGAAGAATTAGAAGAAATTATAAAAACAATCCCAAGGAGCAAATCGCCTGGCCCTGATGGCATTCCAGTAGAAGTATACCTACAGTTCTGGCCAGCCATCCAACAACAACTGACGGAAGTACTTAATGATGTACTTACAATACCTAATGTACCCAGAAGCTTCAAAGAAGGATTAATAGTTCTGATACCAAAAAACCACAACAACAAAACCCTAGACGGAATGAGACCTATATCATTACTAAATTCAGACTATAAGTTGTTCACCAGAATACTGACAAAAAGAATGATGCCTTTGATGAATAAAATAATTGCGGAACACCAGGTTTGTGCAGTACCTGGCAGAACAATCATGGGGACATTAAGCGAGTACAGAGACATCATTGCAGCCGCAGCAGTCACAGGAATAAATGCAGAGTTATTGTCCATCGACTTTAATAAAGCCTTCGACAGGGTCAGTCACAAGCACATACGGAAGACATTGGAGAGAATCGGATTCAGTAACTCTTTTATTAAAATTATACAGAAACTGCTCCATGAAGCAGAATCAAAAGTTCTAGTTAATGGCTTCAAAACAAAAGCAGTACAAATAAAAAGGTCTGTAAGACAAGGTGACCCTATATCAATGGCACTGTTCTCAATTGCTCTGGAACCTCTGTTGCGATACATAAACGCCACAATATCTGGAATAAAATATGCAAACAGAAAAATCACTTGCAGAGCCTACGCCGATGACGTATGTGCAGTGGCCAGGAATGCCGAAGAAATAAAAATCATCAGGGAAAACATCTTAAAATATTGTCGTGCAACGGGGGCAAAAATAAACTTAATTAAATGCAAGATGTTGAAACTAGGTAACGGCATTCCATACCAGCAGCCTCATTGGATACAAGAAAGAGAAACAATGCAAGTCTTGGGAGTAGAACTGCACACGTGCCAACTAAAAATGATAGCTAGAAACTGGAGGACAAAGCTAAATGTGATTAGAGGAGCAATAAGAGAACATTACACCAGGAACCTAAATATGTACCAGAAAGTTGATCTTGTCAATGAATACATAGTCTCAAAACTATCATACTTAGGCAGCATTTTCCCAATTCCAGCTTCAATCGCCAAGAGAATAACCTCGTGCCTTTGTAACTTCATACTAAGAGGAAACATCTTTAAGATTAAATATGCAACAGTGACTCTTCCCAAAACGAAAGGAGGTCTAGGACTAATCGACATAGAGTTGAAGTGTAGAGCATTATTTATTACCACTATGCTGAAGATCTTAAACAGCCTACCACAAAGTATAACCAGCGTACTGGCAAATGAATTACAACCAATAAGCAAAACACCACCGGTGAATTTAGGAGGAATCCACTACAAACTGAGTCATATAAAGCAATACCACCTAGAAATCAGCTACCTATCACACAAACAAAGCCCCAGATCAAAACAAGACACCTCCTACTAGAAATGAATTGTCAAAACCAAAGGAACAGACAAGAAGAAAAATACAAAGATTGCAGCTGGCAGCGAATTTGGAAAAATGTCAACATTAAAACGTTAAACCTTGCAGTTAAATCCACGTGGTACAAAGTGGTCAATGATATGGTAAGCACTAAAGAGAAACTTTACTCAATACATCTCAGCAATACAAACAAGTGCAGCCAATGCCAACAAATCGATACCCTAGTCCACAGATTTGAGTGTGAAGAAATGAAAGAAATATGGGAATGGACTAAGGAAAAAGTCGCGATAATAATCAGGACCGCAAAAAATCAGATCAGAACCGAAGAATTTATAAGACCACAGAGGAGAGCGTATCCCGACACAAAACATAATGCCACAATGTGGCTACTAGGACACGCCGTATACTAGACCTTCTCAAACAAGAGCAAAACAAAACTAGAATACTGGTTTTACCTAACAGAAGAATACAACAAACTGACACCAGTTCAAAAGAAAAGCTCCTTTGCAAACTTTTTAATTGTTATAAACGAATAAAATAAGAAAACATCAAACTAGACAACATGAATGAAAATCACATTACGAAAAAGGGGAACAGAACACCCCATGAGTCAATAAACAAAGGTATAGAGCCAGGCAAAGAGCCTATTCATTGGTGAGCGAAAGGTAGGGCTGAAGGGGAGGAAGGAGGCCTGGGCCATAGGTTATTCGAATTTAATGTTAAACTGTAGATATTAGAAAGTTAGGGGTGCAATGCGAGGCAAATCGGAGGTAGTCTTGCAATGTTGTACGTGTACACTTTTTTAGGTTATAATGATCCCTCAGGTGTTGTTCGCAGTCAGTGTGTGAGTGTGAACCACAGTAATATTATTATAAATACGGAGGTTAGTCTCTGTGTTTTTGTTACGTTTTGACGACTAAATGGCTATATATCGATATTGATGGAATTTGATAAGAAAATCTGTATGAATAGGGCAGGATATTTTTTCCAGTATGATTAAAAGTTGTAGTCACGAAATTTTGAAACCTTATCGAATGGTGACAGAAATATGTTGGAAATTGATTCTCTTCAAGAGACAGGTTCGACGGTATAATTATATAGTGATAGCTTTCCTGTCATATTATTCCGACTCGATATTGTTTGGGACCAATCCTTCGTTACCAACCACTTTCTATATTTAATTCTGGCAAAAAAAATCTTAATCCACGCGTACGAAGTCGAGGGGACCGGGCTATTATCATTATAAACGTGAACAGACAGCTTGTTATAGGAGGGCCGTTCAATAATTCCTTAGAAAATCCAGGAGATGGCGCGCGCAGTGTCGAAAACTGTTTCTTAGTAGTAAGCATCATTACTCACTATATGGCAGATACCACTGTCACGTGGATTCATTGTTATTGTCGACTGAAGCGAACAACTGTTGTTCACTGACAAAAATTGAAAAATCAGAGTTTCGAGCGGTGATTAAACACTTTTATTTAAAAGGCTTAGAACCGAAAGAGATCAAAGCTGAGCAGGATGGAGTTCACGGTACATCCGCTCCAGCGTCTGCAACTGTTTACAACTGGGAAAATGAGCTTAAACATGGACGAACACCCACACAAAGTGAACAATGTTCGGGATGCCCAGTGGAAGCGACTACTCCCGAAATCATTGCCAAAATCCACAATTTGGTTTTAAGCGATCGACGAACCGAAGTGCGCAAAATAGAAGAGGCCACATACATATCGCAAGGTACGGTATAATGAATTTTGCACAAAACATTAGGTATGAAAAACATTTCAGCAAAATAGCTGCCGCGTTTGCAATTATTGGAGAATTAGCGCAATCATGCAGTTGAGTCTGAGGCTGTTTCTGTCGCAGCCCTAACCAGTTTCTGCATAGATACATAGCTCTGAATGAAATATGGATACACTACTATGCTACAGAAACTAAGAGAAAGTCTAAAGAGTATGTTTTTGAAGGCTAACACTCTCAGAAGAAGAAAAAGATGGTGATATTGTCCGGCAAGGTAATTGCCACAGTTTTTTGGGATGCACGCGGAATCATTTACATCGATTACTTGAGAAAAAAGGCAAAAAAAATGGCTGGAGTTCGATATATGTCATTATTACACCCATTAGGCGAAGAAATCGATAAAAAAAAATCCTTATTTGGAAAAGATAAAAATCCTCTTCCATCAGAACAATACACAGGTGCATGCCTACACAAAATTATGGAATTAAATTTTGAATTATTCCAGCATCCACCGTATTTGCCAGATTTGCCCTCCAGTGACCCTTCTCTATTCGCAAACTTAAAAAGAAAATGGCTAGGTGGTCAATGGTTCATGTCGAACAATGAGGTAATATTCCAAGCCAACGGCTATAGTGAATCTGAGATCAGGAGGGTTTCAAGACCCAAAAAACCTATGGGAGACGTCAACTTATACCATGATATTAATGTGCCAACAAAATTCGCCTTTCTCCCATACATACAGGGTATCACAGACAGGATTGGGAAATTGTTAAAGCGGGTGGAGGTGCGAATAGTATATAAGGCTAACTGCAAACTTGGTCAGTCACTGACAAAGGTAAAAGACAAATTACACCCACACCAGCTTATGGGTGTTTACGAAATCCCCTGCAGCTGTGGCAGTGTTTATATCGGTGAGACAGGTCGCACTGTGGCGGAGAGACTTAAAGAACATATCCACCACTACAAATATAACAACAGTGACAAATCCGCCGTAGTCCGCCATGCTATTAATACCGGGCATGAAGTAAAATTTCAAGAAACGAGGCTACTGTGGAGAGAAGACCAGTGGTGGCCCCGACGGGTGAAAGAGGCAGCAGAAATTTTAAAAAACACCAACAACTTCAACGAAGATAGCGGCCTCTTACTCTGCGATGCTTGGCGCTCGTTGCTATGTCAACATAAACAGTATCTCTGACGAAGGCTGGAGGATAGCAGCCGAAAGCTTAGGTAATGAAATAAACAACGCGGCAAAACCCGAAAGTCAATTAATCATGAATGAGGTCATCGCCCAAACAATTGCCCATTTTGCAGAACATTTAAAATCTTACGTTTTGGAGGGCATAGAGAAGTTAAAGGCGCATTTAGAAAAGTCTATTCAACTAAAAGCAGATTACACTTAAAACAAAACAAAAAATCTACAGGATATAATTCGATTTGTACCCTTTTCTAAGGACTTACTGAACAACGCTCGTTACAGCGACATCTGAGGACACAGAGTGAAGAGGTATCTGGCCGCTGCTAACGCGACAGTGAAAATCATCTGCGTGACGGCACAACGTGGCAGACACGATGACCTAGCTGGGCTTTTATTAGTACAGTATTCATAACGGGCCGTATCCCAGAAAACATAGCATTCACTGAGAATCCTCCGCACAATGATCCCACTTTGAACACAATTGATTTGATAACACCCATCAGATCGCTATCTCAGATACCTACCTGTCTAGATACTAGTGGAGAGTTTCCTGCGTGTGACGTCAAATTAGATATCTCGCACTTTCCTCCAGCGTAAGAGCTAGTTACGGTACGTGGTACTGTTGCTAAGGCTATTGTTAGAAGTCACAGCAGACAGTTACTAAAGTACTGCAGGCCGTCTCTTCTGCTACTTCTTGTCAGAACTCATTCCTAAGGTTCGGATCTGTATGACCTAAAAAATAAAGAAACATGCGAACATGACCAAAAAATAATGAAATACGCATGCAAACATGACTTAAACATAGTGAAATACGCATGCAAACATGACTTAAACATAGTGAAATACGCATGCAAACATGACTTAAACATAGTGAAATACGCATGCAAATACGACCTAAACCTAGTGAAATACGCATGTAAACGTGACTTTAGAAATGGGTAAATATGACCTGAAAAGCACACAATATCACCAAACATTTAAATTTACTACACATTAAAACATTCTCAATTATATATACTCATTTTATATTGTAGTGTCGCTTTCATGTATCCAGTATAATATGCTTCCGCGCTCTCCCTGCACAATGGGGATTTTTTTTTTTTTTTTTTTTTTTTTTTTAAGGAAATTACTTTTATGTTCCCACGGAAGAATAGATTACTAAATTTAAATTTTTACTTTTAAAAATGGAAATTTAATATAAATTTGATGTGGATTAGTGTATATACCGTTGTTTATTCTTGTTTGATGCCAGCATTGCAGTAGGCCTATATCACAGTATGCTTCAAGTTCTTGAAGACTTAAAACTGTCTTGTACTGAAAAGATTCGTTCGACGTCGCAAGATGTTACGGGAGCATACTAAAACACAGCCAAGTCACCACAATTTAATGGTGGGTCCTCTTCAGTAAAAACTGATTGATTGATATCCAGTATTCCCTCTAGCCACATTGCACCTGCTTGACCTATCTCGGTTTCCACCCTTTTAACCCTTGCTGTATAATCGAGATCAGAATGCAGGGTGAAACATTTACGTTTAGAGAGTAGCAACAATGTATAATTTAATTGTTAAGACGTGAATTCTGACCAGTTCAGTGACCATTACTTCCAATGTCTAACAAGAATACATTTCTGTGAACAATTATTCTGATTTCTTCTCACCTATATAACCTCTAGTGAACTTCCGGTACTATTAGTAAATAATTATCAGATTTTTCCTTTAAATAGGACCATATGACCGTAAATATGATCGTAATATGACAAAACCTGGGAAAATTGCCTGAAAATCCATTTATATGTTATGTAAAATACATTTGAATTCAATTAGAAACGTTCAATCAATATTTAATTCAGAATTCCAGCTCAAAACGAGGTCAGGAAAAAATACGACTTGTTATAAAGATCCGAAACCTGTTCATTACATTAAAAGTTGGTTGCTGTCTAATTCGAAGCTGTATCTTTTATTTATCGTTTTGACAAGTGCCTTTTGTTCAGTTCTCTGAACCATAGAACATCTTATCAGTGATAATGAGTATAGTTAGACTCTCTTAGGTCTCCAACAGCAAGCATCTAGAGCAAGGGTGTCCAACCCGCGGCCCGCGAGATTCATCACACTTTTACAAAATATATTTATTTTATATTGGCCAAAGTAGTGAAAAACTAATGTATTAAAAATTACATTATTTGTTCATCCATATTTTCAAATTTATTTCTTTTATATTTATATATTTTTTATATATTATTTTTATTGTTATATATTTCTTTAAAATGTGCGTTTAGTATCGTTATTATTATATTATCTATGTTCACATGTAAGAATAATAGTAAACACAATGATAATAACTCATTATGTTTCAATTTTTCACTCCAAAAAAAGTCTATAGTGGGTCTATATTTAATATGGGAATATATGATTTTATATGCGGCAAGCGGAATTATGACGCATTTTCAAAGTGACCCGCAAGATCGTTTGGGTTGGCCACCCCTGAACTAGAGTTATATAAGCCGATTTAATTTTCTGAGTCCAAACTGTGCATTCACTTAGAGAATGACGATATTTCAGGTTTGGATGAAATCACTCTGAACGTAGGCACATAACGATGGGGCGGCAAACAGTGTTGATAATTACAGACCGGTTACTTTGAAGTCCTGAGGTCTTGATGGCGAACTCGTCCAGGACCTCAGCTCCTCACTCCGCTGCGAGCCAGCAGGGTCTCGTTCACCTTCATCTCGCCGCTTTATCTCTAAGTGTCACTTTATTTGTTTACCGTTTAGCTAACAAAATATGCATGTTTGTTTTATCGAAATGAAAGATCAAGAACCATTGCAATAACAAGATAAGTATTTCTGATAACGAACGAATTAAACTCCCACGCTGTTTTTATGTGTGTGACCACCCTGCTTTTTTTTATGTCTGGAGTGTGACATGCAACAAAAACGAAGCTAGTTTTGCTATAACTATAGTCACGAACGAAAGGGTTGGCGCGGAGAGAGATAGAAATATGGACACAGGGAATACGACGTTGCCGCATTTCCAGCATGAGACGAGCGACGTAGAGAGAGGAAGAGAGTGTGGTAACTACGCTACTGCTGCTAATATCACTGCTGTGTAATGATGATAAAAATAATAATATGCGTTTTAGCAACGCTTTATGTGCTAATACTATTAAGAGAGACAGGAATGTCAGCCACAGCAAACAATCAACACTCGTGTAACTACGACAAGCGCTGGATTGTTACTGAATCTGATTGGCTACTGGCAGAGCGATGACGTACCTGCGCACAGCCCCGCTAAACTGAGCCGCTTTCGTTCGTGAAGCGCACTGTAATTCCTTACCGCCAAATATATCCAGTTCGTATCTACCGCCTTTGATTTACATTTTTTTCTGCTGTTCTGTTAGATTAAATGTACAAAACAAAAGTACTTAATACAATATATATTACTTAAAATCATTAATCTTGTTTCCGAAATTATTATATATTCCGTATATGTAGGCCTATTTCATTTTATAGGCGAATGACTAACCGACTCACTCTACAATTTTAATTATTAAAACCCTAGCAATGGGTAAGTAATATTAGGAATTTTTGCTTGTATGAAGTTTTGAGACCGAAGTTAGTGGGATGTGCGAGGAACAGGCCAGTGGTAACTTAACGGGACCCCCCTCTTCAGTCCCGAGTACACTGTATGCCAGCGCTCGTGCGGCAGTGGCAGCGCCAGCTAGGCCGGGCGCACATTGACGCGCAGTCGACACAGGCGGCGCAGCACAGTTTCTGTGTGTCTTGCGTTATTTATAATCTTGCTTTACTTATAATCATTTTCAACTATGGAATAAGAAAAATTGATTAATCTGGTGCGTAACCAACCTGCGATTCGCAATATCGGTCATAAAAAATACATAAAAATTAAATTTAAACAAGATATTTGGACAATGAGCCCAACAAGTGGCGAGTAAATTCAGCATTTATTTATCATATAACTGTCCTTTAATTCATTTTTAATAAAACTTCGAAAAAGATTGATATATATAGGCTATTATCACATTATTTGTTTTCTTATTATTTGTACTACATCATTCAATAGTGTCCCCGAGAAACAATTTGTTGACACTGCTTTTTTAGTTTCAAGTGTTTATGTTCTGTTATATAGTTTTCTTAAAAATATAATATGAAATAAAAGAGAGAAACATTCTTATAAATGTCATGTACCGTCAAACGCTAAATAATTAAATAAATAGTCATGAAAATACAGCGAGATTTTCTTCAGTTCTAATAGATATTTGAGCTTTGAGCTTTTGAGAATTCTCCTGTCATTGCAAAAGCCAGATGAGAGTTTCTTCTTTTCATATACTCACTTTTGCATAGTTTTATTTAACTCAGCTTCTGTTAAAGTAATAACAATTTTCCAAGCTCGGCATCCCAATCTGATTCAGAAATAAAAAATCAAGTTTTTGCATCGACATGTTTTTGGTTACGCTTTATTGTCGGTTTTTCGCACAACACAATGCTTTGTAAACTGCGCTCTAATATGCGCGAGTAACTGCCAGTCTGTGCTGCCCTGCGCTGCTCTGCGTTGCCCCTACTGCGCCACGCAGCTCAATGTTCGCCCCGGGTAATCCCTAGGGTGTCGCAAGTCGAGAGGATAACAAGGTGACATCCTTGAATGGGGCATTAACTCTCAACCAGCCGCGGAAACTGTCAGAACAGTCGAGAAAAATCTCTACCCAGTAAAATTGTCTGTTGACGAAGATAATTTCTTAGCGAGCCAATCAACTACGCAGAAATATTTGCATGCTGTAAAATTCTGTGAATTTGTTCGTGTCTTGGTCCAAAGTGGTGGGAGAGGAACGCAGAAGACGGGCGATGAGGAAGAATTAGAGGTTTTAGCCGCTCCGCCGTCGTGGAGTAGATACGCAATTACACGTAAGAGAGGTCTTACATCCTCCTCTTGTGAGCACAGAAGACAGTGTATTTAACCGAGCGTGGCGAGTGAGCATTAAGCCGAGGAATTCAGGAGGACGCGGGTTCGAATCCCCATCCGGCCAGCCACATTTTGGCTATCCATCGTTTTCCAAAATCCGTGAATGGCGAGATGGTTCCTGCAGAATACCATTGCCGAATTCACACCCGTTTCTTGCCCCCGTCCGTTCTAGCCGTAGACGAGACGAAAAGCCAAAAAAGTCTATTTTTACTGATATACAGCTTACGAAGTGGTATTTACAACAGAGTTTTAGAAACAGAAGCTAGTATCGGCTCCAAACGTGGGGTATTTAGAAGTGATCATACAAAGAGGACAATGGAAAAATATCGAAAATGAAAAACACTCACAAGTTTGACGTCACCAAGATTCTGTGAATCGGTGGAGAGAGTGTTATCGACAATCGTGGACCGTGGACATGTGGACAGTGCTATCTTATCGACTGTTCTGTTTAAAGACTGGTGGGCTGTGACTGCGCCTCAGTGAACACGGTGGGTCAGCCGGCATCATGGTGAGTGTCTCGCTCAAGAGCGACTCCAGTCCTCAGCGCTTGTTAGTCCTCCCCACCACCTTGCCTAGTGTCGTTTCAGCTGCCCGGGCGACGGATAGAGTTGAACCACCCTGCCAACACAGGCGAGACCCTTCCCTCGGCCCGCCTCTTGGATCGGCTCGGCCGCGGGTCATGGGAAGCGAGCTTTAGACTGGGGACAAGCAATCGGAAATGATTCGGCCATGGCCGCCTTTCTGAAAGACTACCTCCCCCTGACGGGGTAACTCGTCCGAAACGTTAGCAGGCTCAGCACATGTCGAGCCTGCGGGGTGAGCGGTAACGCTCTCGCCTCGCATCCCGGAGGACGCTGCTTCACAACCCGTCCCTCCACCCAGATCTTGGTTTCACAAGGTTTCCCGAAACCACTGCACGCGAATACCGGGATGGTTCCTTCAAAAGACTTTGGACGAATTCGTTCCTGTTTGTTGCTCCCAGTCCTCTCTCGCCTACACTGGCCTCAACATCGACGAGGCGTAAAGCCATAGGAACTTCAGTTGTCAGTGGAATAGAGCTGGTTTTTTCTGTAAGTACATATCACTTGCTCAAGTTACTACGGAGCAGACTGTACGATAACAGAGATCAGGTTGTCAAACATTCAACAAGTGCGCCTGCTTTATCTTCCCTTGACACGGACCTGATAACCTGGTCAACAGCATTTTTGTACCGACCGTGGTGGTGTAACGGTTAGCGTTCTGGCCTCGCATTCGGGAGGACGGCGGTTCGAATCCCCGTCCGGGCATCCAGATTTGGGTTTTCCATGGTTTCCCCAAATCACTCCAGGTGAATGCCGGGATGCTTCCTTCAAAAGGCCATGGCCGAATTCCTTCCCATTCCTTGCCCCCCATCCTTTCCCGTATCTAAATACCTAGTTGTTATAGGAGACGTTAAGCAGTTAAAAAAAAAAAAAAAGCATTTTTGTTACAAAGAAAATCAATGGTGCTCTTAGCTAAGTCGTGGGTGCTGAATTCGAAAATGAAATCAGTTTTTGCCTATCGGGCTCAGTTTTCTTGTGACACGCTACCCTCTGTCTATCGATATCGGCATAAGTCCTTGAAAACACTCCATATTGGTTATTCTCCTGTGCCTTAATTTAATTATTCTGCTGACGTAATTGTTGAAAAACAATCGAAACATGTAAAACTAACTCCCATACATTACTAAACATTTATGTAGCAAACAAGAAAGACGTGTTCACTGTTCGATTGACAAATTACAACAAATTATTGTCAGTTTAGAAATCCATTGCATTGTTTGTTGCCACTTTTGTTTCAGCACTGAGAGTTCTGACAGCGTGAAAAGTGACTGCTTTTGGTGGTTTCTGTTTTGTGTCAATATAGAAGAACAAATGCCTCGTACGCGTGTAGATAACCAAAATTCTTTTTGTTATATTTGTGGAGAATTAACTCTCAAATCACAAAAATGAAAATTTACCCCTCTTGTGAAGAAGTGCTATGAACTTTATTTCGGGTGTAAAGCTGGCGATCAAGACCAAAAAAAAAAATGGGAACCTTACATCTGTTGTTTGGTATGTGTGACACTCCTGACAGGCTGGTTGAAGGGATTACGTCACATTCCCTTTGCTGTTCCGATGATTTGCAGGGAACCAACGGATCACACAACAGACTGTTATTTCTGTCTGACAAAAATAACAGGAATTACCTCGAAAACAAAGAAAACTGTGCAATATCCTAATTTATCATCTGCTATAAGGCCTGTATGTCACAGTGAAGAATTACCGCTACCAGTGCCTCCTCAGACAGTGACTTTGAGTGAAGATGAAGACAGTGGTGAAAATGCAGAAAACACCGAACGAAATGTTAATGTCGACCATACATTTCAAGCCCCCTGTGAATCAAATCAGCCACAGATTTTGTCTCGAGCGGATATCAATGATCTTGTCCGTGATTTAAATTTGTCGAAGCAACAGGCTGAGCTTATAGCTTCGCGATTGAAAGCATGGAATCTTCTTTCTCGCGATACGCAAGTGACTTGTTTTCGTGACCACCATGCTGATTTTTCCAAATATTTCTCCAATAGTAGTGACACGGTTTTTTTTTTTTTTTTTTGTATGATATCGAATCAGTTGTGGAGACTATTGGCCATGATTTCAATGGAAATGAGTGGCCCTTGTTCATAAATTCTAGCAAAGTTAGTCTGAAGGTAGTGCTTCTTCACAATGGAAACAAAGTTCCTTCAGTTCCTATAGCTCATGCAGTTAATATGAAGAAGACATATGAGAATTTTTAACTGCTTCTCACTCTTATCCAATATGAGAAATACAAATGGCCTATATGTGGCGACCTCAAGGTGATTGCAATTCTGCTCGGCATGCAGCTGGTTGCTGCTTTCTATGCGCGTGGGATAGCAGGGACAGAAAAAAAAAAACACTATTCTGGGATAACTATGCCTGCTCGGAATGAGCTACTGCCTGGACAGAAGAATGTGGTAAACACTTCTCTTGTTGACCCAAAAATGTGTATCTACCTCCGCTGCACATTAAATTGGGTCTAGTCAAAAACTTTGTGAAAGCCATGGATAAAACATCACAAGGATTCATGTACTTGCAAGAGAAGTTCCCAAAGATCAGTGAAGCAAAAATAAAGGAAGGAACATTAATAGGACCACAAATTAGAGAACTAATGGATGATGATAATTTCCTTGATGTCTTGAGTGATGTTGAAAAAGCGGCTTGGCTGTCTTTCACAAGAGTCTGCAAGAATTTTTTAGGCAATAATAAGACAGAGAACTATCGCGATATTGTACATGAATTATTGAGATCATTCCATCTTATGGGATGCAACATGTCACTCAAACTACATTTCTTGAGCGATCATTTGGACTTCTTCCCGGATAACCTTGGCGCCGTTAGTGATGAACATGGCAAATGATTTCACCAGGACATTTCTCAAATGGAAAAGCCTTATCAAGGCGTTTGGAGTTCGGCAATGTTGTCCGACTACTGCTGGACTTTACGAAGAGACGTTACTCAGGCAAAATATCGCAGAAAATCTCAAAGGAAACATTTTTAGATATTTTCTTACTTTCCTTTATTCTTGTGTTGCTCACTTCTCTGATTATTTTGTGTATTGGTGTATATATTTTAATGTTTACATTTGGAAATATTGTGAGCGTGTCTTATTGGCAGATCCATATGATACGAGAAATCATTATCAAATGAAAACCGAGGCCGATACGGTAATTGTGAAATTAGATCTGGATTTAGGAGTGCATTATCTTCCAGAATCAATTAATTTTTTTCTTGAAACAGATTTTTTTTGTGCGTTATTGTGATGATTGTGTATACTTCCTGCTGCATAAGCAGAACGGACAGTATGGTGATGTACCGTTCTGTATGGTGAGCAATTCCACATTGCACTTTTATGGTGAATTCAACCAGTTCGTCCCTTAAGGACAGTGAAAACTGCAAACCCCTGAATCTCAACGCTCCACTGAGGTATGTGCAGTGAGACAAACTTTAATTGAAATAAAATTTAAAAGAAAATGTCTTTCTGACGTGTTCTTGCGTTAAATAACTTCCATATTTAATCTTGTCTTTAGATTAAGTAACATTTTTTTACAGCTTATAAATTCGTACGTCAATTTTTTCAAATAATGTGTAAGGTAAATTGTTTCCCTACCTCGGTTATTTAATTGGAACGTACAAAGTAATAATGTCATTGCCACCGTATAGTAATGTTTCTGAGAAGCGCTCCAGACATTTCGAACTACTGAGTAATCTGTGGATTTAAGGGAAATGCTAACTTTCATTTACGGTTGGTTCGCAATTTAAAACATCTAAAGCATTAAAAAAATTAACAATGATAAAAAAACACCGCCTGTGCACAGAGGGTGTAACGTTTATGGCCTTTACGGCCACGACGAACAAGGTCGCCAACTTGGGAGAAGTAAATTACATCGCGATACATTGCGTCACAACGTGACGTCACTAACATGGCGCTCATTAGAGCAGCTTAAATTATTGATAAAAACTAAATTCCTCGTGCTTTATGTTGTAAGAAGAAGTTTCAGTTGTCATTCCGGTCCAGGCTGCATTTCAACGTAACTTAACCACAATCTCACAAAATCAAAGCTTTAATAACACGCGCATTGATACAATAACTGTATCGCATGTTAGCAACCTTAAGTATCGCGACGTAAACTTGACCCGGGAACTTGACGTCACTGTGGTACAGATAGTATGACTAAGTTAGGTCTTTTGTAGTACTGGTGATAACTCCAGTTAACCAGCTGTCGGAACTCCGTTCACGTCGGACGCGTTCCGCCTCTCGTCGAGGAATCGCGATGGGTCCATTGACCTCTGGAATTTGTTTGTAGTGACTCTGTCCAGCCGAGCGGTGAGACAAGGACAGATTGCCATAGCGACGCATGGACAAGCGTCTACATGGAAATCGACGAATTGTTCGGATATGTGTCTTGTGATAGGATTATTACTTGTAAATAAACATGTAAATATTCAGAAATGATTATCCCTGATTTTCCATCAGGTTTCTGAAGGTATGATGCAGTACATATATTTACACATAAATGAAGATAGCTGTTGAAACATTTACTATTAACATTACAGTTTGAAACTGATAAACTGGTGCACTGCCAACCACCACCAACATCATGGGAACGAGGAGAGACAGAGCGAGCTTACAACTGAACCTATCCGTCTCAGTAGAGCCTACCTTCTGCGTTGCTGTAGAACATCTCGTGTGACTGTACTGGCTCCGCTCCGAGGTCGGAGCCCGGTAACTCCTCTCGTCGACTCCCGGCTGCACAATGCGACGATCAGCTCGACCGACAGATAGACAGCCCTAGCTAGCTGTGCTCAGGGTTTTTCTATGACAACCCCCACTCCACTCCAGCTCTTTGGAGAGGGCAAACTCTGACATCACCTAACTGCATTCGGTCATAATGCCAGCTTGCGTTCTGGTTTCGGCGCCTGACAATTGCCGAATCGCTGACTCGTGCGCTACTTGTAGGTTGTGGCTCTCGTAAGGTTGCCGAATTTTGCTCGCTCGTCTGTCCTCTACCCCAACCCCAAACAAATTTATAAATTACCCAAGTAAAACCTCTTATTTTACTACATGTTATTAGCACAACACGAGAGGTAAGTGTGGGTGTAATTTAAATGGAATCAGTAATACAACCGAATAAATTTCAGCGGGGTTTAACATTTTGAATGCTGTAAATGTAGCTTAAAATCTGCATCATGACCGGGCATCTTATTAGGAAATAATTACACATTGTTAAACTCAAAAAATATCCATCAAAGACATTTGGAATGCAATCCCAACCAGAGGCTGCACACTCCGCCAAAGATAAACATCATAACAACCTTAAAAATTCGTAAAAACATCATCGAAGTTTTTTTTGTACTGATTTTCGTTGTTTGTAGCATTATAAAATTATTGTTACAAAGAATCATCAAGTGAATTCATGGAAACGGGCTTTTCGTTCTGTCCTCTTTACTTCGATGTGATTTTCACTGATTCAAAATTTAGGAGCTGACCAGAAATCTCCTCTGCGAACATCGTACGTTAATATCAGTTTATTATCCGCGTATGATAATGAAAAGCTTCGCCCCAAACAATACAACACGCGAAAGAGTGATACTGTTCGAGGGCTGATTACGAGCACGACTTACTCTCCGTAATCGTTTGCGTGATTCTGAGGTATCTTTATGTAACTTTGATTATTCACTTCTTAAATTTTCTTAAATATAGTCTGTTCAAACATACGGAAAATGTAAAACAAACTTTTCACCGAGATGGAGGAATCCCAACGTAAGGAAGTAGCTAGGACACGGGGAACTTGTTCCACAACGCTTGGGTTCATCACTTACTCTTAACAAGGGCAGAGCTGCGTTCAAACGCATGTCAGTAATAAAAGGCCAGCTTGGTCATCATGTCAGCCGCGCTGTGACGTCACGCGCCTGACCAGAGACGTTGTCTCTCCTTGTCCATAGATAACGTTGCGATAGCAACCTACAAATGAAGGTTACTTTAACTTTTTTGAATATTTAGGCCTTTACGTTTATTTTCTTTCTGTAATTGTTCAATATGTTTTAAATTGAAAACCAACCGCAAAGAAAAATAAACACTTGTATTTCGTTTAAACCCAGATATTAGTTTATAGTTGATCTTTGTTTATTTACATTGGATCGATGTAGATATTTATAGTATATTCTCTGACCATAGATGTGCTATTTTAGCAACCAAAGAGTTTAGGTTACCTATTCATGTTTTTCCACTGATTCAGTATTTTTTTTTCCTTTAAATTAAAAATCGAAAACAACGGTAAATAAAAGAATACGTTTCGTATAAATCTAAGTGTTAATTGTGAAGAGGATTGTGTAATGGAGGGATGTGGAGCCGTAATATATGTAACACTAAATCAAGATTAAGAGCGTTATTTAACAATAAATCAATATTTTCCAGAAGAATCCATTAAACACGTCAGTATCAACGGGCTTCCAAGCTGTTTTATAATAAAATCCAAATAATTGCTATTTCAACAATCACCTGCTTAAAATAATGGCTTACAATAATGACGTATGGTTACCAAAAGGTTGTGAACAAATTAATCAGCTTTGGCCTTCATCTTGTAAGTTTCATTTGAATTGATTCCTGTTAAAGTTAAGGTGGATTATTCCTTCGAAACATTGAGGACAAGAACGTTGAAACGGTTTATACCTTTTAACGTTTTAAAAGAAGGTAAGCTCAGTTTAAAAAAAAATCCCTTTATTAAAACGATACTTATCTAATCAACAACCGTTCTACAATTATGAATATGCTGAAGATTTATTCGATAAAATAATAACTTTGTTTTTATGATCAGAACTTCTATCTGAAAATTACAGATTCCACATCGACAATTCTGTCTAGTTTTTTATTATTATTATTTATACCGTCTGAAAATCTTCGTAGCGGTTTCCACAGGATGTCAATCTATTGTCGACTAACTGCGATCTATATTTTTTTTTCTTTCGTTACGTGACAGTAAGAATTGTCAGTGAACGTCCTGGAAATTTATTTTCTCTGTTTTCACAATTAAAATAACCAAATAAATAATGATTAACTGATATTAAAGGATCAAATTCAGTCTCACTACAACGGGAAGGAATTCTGTCATAGCCAGAGGGGACTCGAACCCGCGTCCCCCACCACGCTCGGTGTGGCTCCTGGAACTGCCGCTGTACCCTCCCTGCTCCTCTGTTGCAGACTCGCCTGCTGGTAGCGTGCTGCTTCGTGGCTGTGTGCGGCCTGGCCAGCGGCCTGCTCTACCCCAGGGACTCCGAGTCCAGGCAAGTCAAGTCCCTGGACGGCGTCTGGAAGTTCCGGCTGGACGCCAACGGCACCGGCCTGCAGGAGCTGTGGTACCAAGTCGGCATCGACGCGGTCAGTACTCTACGTCACTAGCAGGCTCCATGAGCGGGAACTCGCAATGAAGTCTTCACGGCTGTACCGTCAGATTAGGTTTTGAAAACACGATATTTCGACTAGTTCCGTCGTCTTCATCAGGTGTGGAGACATCGCTCTGAACTGCTGACCTTCCTTTTTTATTTATTTATTATTATTATTGTTATTATTATTATCTTTCATTCCACCTGCTGAAGGTGGAGAGCGTGAACTCTTTTCAGCCGGAGGGGTTTACATTTTATTTGCGATTTCCATTATTTGAGAACATTTTCTTACCATTAACTCAAATCTAATACGTTAATTTTGAATTTTTCATTTAGAATTTAAGGGGACCTGTGGACTAAGCGTCCTTGTTTTGTTTTTTTAATGATCCTTTCATTTGATTAGGGTCGTTAGCGGCAGTATATTCATGGCTAGGGTCAGCTGATCCTGTTGTCTGAGAGTGGGTGACTGAATCACCGCGCACAGCCGTTGTCTTGCTCTTGGTGTCGGCGATGGTCTCCTAGGCGGCTCCCTGTAGATTGCGCTTGTCCTTGACTTGCTCTGTCTGGCGGCCAGCAGCGCCTGTGCGCATCTTGAGGCGTTGGCTGCATCGGATCTGTGTGGCCCTGTTGGTGAAGTATACTGCCTTTCGATGTCTGGGCATTCTTGGCGCTAGTGTGGGGTAGGTTCTTGGCCGTTATTTTTAGCAGATTGCGCTTTACAGGACATCCTTCATATGAAGCTGCATGCGTACCATGGCAGTTCGCACATGTCAGTTCTGCATCTCTTGGTCGGCTGCATTCCTTGACATTGTGCCGCTCACCACAGCGGACACAGCGTTTCGCAGCACGGCAGTTCTTGGTAAGCCGCAGAAACTTCTGAAACCTGTAGCACTGCTGGATGCCTGCGTTTCCCTTTCTTCTTTTTTTATGCTGACTTCGAGCCTCGGCAGTTTCCGGAGCTGCTGATGATGCGAGGGATTGTTGGTGCGCCTGTGGCCGTGGTGCCTCCGTTTTGCTTCGTACAAGATCCCCGCGTCCTGCAGTACTTTGAAGACAGCTTCTATTTTGCCTCTTTGGTTATACAGGGCGCCCCACTTGCTCACATCCATGTCGTCAGCTGCTTGTTGTGCGACGGTTTCTTCCGAGATGGTCGACTGCTGCTGCTCAGCGCATGGCGAAGCGTTTTCATTGCTAGATGAGGTTGTAGTGCTTGGAGATGGTTGTTTGTGGGCAGCTTCAGTTGATTTTCCCGATGTTGATGGCAGACTTAGTAAGGTTCGAGTTGGTGAGGCTGGTGTTTGTAGACCGGGTGCCGCACCTCCTTATATAGCCGACGGCTCTCTCCGCAGCCCGCGCCCGGCGGCTGGCTGCGAGTGGACGGGGATGCAGTGCTTCGTACGTTTGTGCTCTTCACACCAGTTTTGGAGGTTGCGGCACCTGGGCAGTCTCAATTTCCGACGGTCAGCCGACCAGTGCAGATGTCGCCACACCTGATGAAGACGACGGAGTTAGTCGTCGAAATATCGTGTTTTCAAAAAAAATTCGGCGATACAACCGTAAAGACTTCACTGCAAGCATACGCCGGGAAATTCTCCGTTCTTACCTCAAAACTATAGTTCCACTGCCGCGATTAATACGGCGCCGCTCGACGCTGACACTACAATGAACAAATAGACTGCGAATAGGAACCGAGATTCATTTTAATTTCTTGTTTTCAGACGTTATATTTGACCCTACTTCATCCCCAGTACCACGGGGCAAACATTAATCAAAACGCCATAAAAATCCAGCCACTAGTGTCCACGTAAATTCCATTCATCTCAAGTTCTCGACAGACAAACAAACACAACCTTAAAATATACAATTTTCTCCTTCTCTGTACCTTGCTAATAGTACCCCAAATTCATTTAAAAACAAAATCTTAAATTTAAAGATTATTTGTGGCTGAGTTTAATTACATGCACAGAAATCCCGTTTCACTGAAGGTGGAAGCTTTCTGCTATTCCTGTTATAGTTTTATCTTCTTCTTGTTCCTGTTTCAACAGCAACGTAATGAATCTCTCGTTAGTTTTCCTACCTTGTCCATTATAAAATACAATAATGCTGCTTAGGAATTATTTTTGTATTCGTCCTTCGTAAGTTATACCGCCAGTATATTATCTTCCATTTCAGTTATGTTATCCTATCGGCTTCTATACACGTGTAGATTGCATCCTATATTTTGTTTCTGCTGTTATCCTGTAGGAGTTACACCAATGCAGGACGTAGAAATTTCTTTTCTGCTGTCTCCATTTTTCGCTTATCCGCCATGTTTATTTCGTTCCTCACGCAGATGATTGTTAGTGTAATAGGTTCTTTCTGGATAGTAAATCATTACATCGTTTGAAAGCATTTTAGTAAATTATTAATAAAAATACATTATGCAGGATATATTTGTTCAATTGTCAAACCCCCACTTTATTGGTATCTACCCGAATGCAGATTCATCACTGAATTAGTACCTAATTTTAGTAAATTAATCGTAGTAAAAAACAAGATGAAGAGATATACCAATAGCTGTTCCATATGCACAAAGTCAACGGAAATGATAAACTGCTCAGCGCTGGCGATGTCTTGTATGTAGTTATTGACCACAGACGGACACGGTGTTGGCGATGTTGATGTCTTGTATGTAGTTATTGACCACAGACGGACACGGTGTTGGAGATGTCGATGTCTTGTATGCAGTTATTGACCTCAGATAGGCACTGATGTCGATGTCGATGTTTTGTATATATTTATTAACCTTAGATGGAGCTGGGATGGCTATTTCGATGTTTTGTATGTAGTTGTTTTCCTCGGATGGGCTCGGTGTTGGCGATGTCGAGGTTTTGTATGCAGTTGTTCTCAAAAGAACATGGCGCCTGCGATGCCAGTGTTTTGTATGTACGAGGGCGGATCAGAAAGTCTTCGCGTATTTTTTATATTAGCAGAAATAAGGTATATACTGGTAATTACAAATAAATGATCTATTATACACGCCTTACGCTATTTTTCCACATAGTCCCCACAGTGGTACAGACATTTGTCCCGTCGCTGCACTACATTTGAGATGCCCCTATGGTTGAATCAGTCTGCTGACTGTGTTCTGGCTTATTCAGTGGGGATGAGGTCTGGACTGTGTAGTGGGTGGCCCAGCGTGCGATTGTACGGACGAAAGTGTACAATTAACAACCTTTCTATAGAACATAACATCAGCGCCAACAAGCGAAAGAAGATGGCATCAGCAACTGGTAGAAAAGATTCTCAAATGAACGAAAACAACAAGGAAACCTTTGTTTATCAAAACTAACGGCATATGGGGTAGCCAGTAAAGAAGAAAATAGGAGAACGAGTGATTGTAGTGAGAAAGAAAAACATACACCTTAGGAACAAAACTCGATCGATAGAGAAAGAACAAACACACAAAACAAGTAGAACTAAAACAAGAAGAACCAATATTGCTGGAGACGACTAGCAACAAGAATAAAGATCAGCGACACAAATAGAAGAATATGGTCCAAACAAATTCTTCATCCCAGCTGGAGGGAAATGACAAGGAATGCAGTGAAAAGAAAGAAGGTAGCCCACCTCTACTGGAAACCAGGGAAGCAAGTAAAGTCAACAAGAATATTTGATTATTGTAGGTCACACATAAAGTTTGACAATGTCGTGAATTGAAAACTATGCCTCAAAATTGATTGCTAGTCAAGTCACGAGAGCAAACTATACCAAGTGCAATAGTGTAAAAAACAGCATGATGGTTGAGGTCGCAGGCGAGCAACGACCACACCTCAAAATGTAAAATGTAAGTTATAATATAAAACATATCCTAGTATACTTATGTAAACAAAACGTCTTGCATGATAATCCAAAACGGATATAAAAATATTAGTAATCACACTGTTATATGAATATAAGTAATATTATGCTGCCTATATAAGAATAATTTTAGTAAATCTAAAAATTATTGTATTCAAAAGTCAATAACAAATCACATATTACAGCAAAACTGTACGCTGAAGATACCTCGGCGAGAGGCGAAACGCGTCCGGAAAATAAAAACAATATCCAACAGTTGTAACGGCGTATTATTAAACAACAAATACTAATCAACAAGAATAGTTTACACAACGCAAATAAATCCTACTCAGAAGGTAGATTCATAGCAATTGTAGAACCAATTGGCGAGGGAAATTTGCGATACTCAATACAACTAGGGAATATATTTTACAAAAAGGTTTCCAGACTGAAACGAACAGACAAACAAGGCAAGGATAGAATGGTAATGGGATTTACAGAAGCAGAACTAGCCAACAAATTCATAGCTAACCATATCTATTACAGTAGATGGGCTAGAAAGCGTTCGTAACTATTAGTAGAGTGGAGTGTAAAGGAGTGATCAAATTAGCACCAGTGGACTTATCGCAAGAAGAGATAAAACTAAATTGGAGCCGCCAATCATCGATGTAAGGAGGTTCATCAAGAAAACACAATCAGAAAGACGGTGGCAACACCACTTCAAACGATACAGATAACCTCCGAATGTCAATACCTGCCAGAATACACCGAAATACACTGCTTCAGATTCAAGGTGGAAAATCAGTATTATAAATGCCAGAGATTTGGACACGTGGCAAACAGCTGCAAAGGCAAGGAAAGATGTACAAAATGTGGCGAAGAAGATAAAACATCAGAATATCAAACGCGTAAATCGCAGCGACGAGCACGCTGCCAACGATACGTTATGCCTGGTAAGAAAACAACAGGAAGAGGAAAAGGTGAGGCAAGCAAAAAACAAAAGAGCTGTAGAGAGGCGAGAATGTGAGTACAAGCGTGGTGACTTTCCTACACTATATAAGAGAACATTCAGAGGAGTAACCATAGACAAGGAGCAGTACGGCACTGAGGACCGACACCAAAAGTCAAACAATGTGGTCGGTCAGGTATCTAGGGAGGTCCAAACCAAGGAATTACACAATATAGAAATAGATGAAGAAATGATCATCATAATAGTTTAAACAATAATAAAAGTTCTCGCCCAAGATATAAAGGACAGAAAGACAGCGACTACACTAAAAAATTCACAAGATATAGCTACTGGAAGTATAGTACAAGAAATGAAACAGGCCCAACGAAGCAGAACTCAGAGAACCACAGTGCAACTACTGATGTGGCTAGGAGAAAACAAATAAACATTTTACAATGGAATCCTAAAAGGCAATACCATAAGTGATACGACCATCTAAGAGTACTTGAAGAACATAAAGCGGACGTGGTACACATCACAAAAACTAGTCTAAGCCAAACACACACGCTCAAAAATAGGATCAATAACATCTAAACTAAACACAGGGAAGGCGGATATGGTGATATAGTGATCAAAAATGGGATACTCCATCCGAAACATGGTGATATCAACAACAGAAATAGAAATCCAAGTAATTGACTTCACACAAGGAGGAACCATCAACACGGCTTCTGTAATATACAAGCCAACAGGGTCAATGGTACTGAAGAGCAACGGTAGGAAACACTCAACCATCTCCAACAAGGAGGTAATCTAGGAGGAGACTTTAATGGCCATCACCCACTGTAGCACATGTCTTGTATATAGTTGTTATCCTTCAGACGGCCTCTGTGTTGGCGATGCCTGTGTATTGTATGTGGTTGTTGTCCTCAGACTGGCTCTGTGCTGGCGATGCCTGTGTATTGTATGTGGTTGTTGTCCTCACACGGGCTCTGTGCTGGCGATGCCTGTGTATTGTATGTGGTTGTTGTCCTCAGACGAGCTCTCTGCTGGCGATGCCTGTGTATTGTATGTGGTTGTTGTCCTCAGACGTGCCCTGTGCTGGCGATGCCTGTGTATTGTATGTGGTTGTTGTCCTCAGACGAGCTCTCTGCTGGCGATGCCTGTGTATTGTATGTGGTTGTTGTCCTCGGCGGGCTCTGTGCTGGCGATGCCTGTATGTTGTATGTGGTTGTTGTCCTCAGACGGGCTCTGTGCTGGCGATGCCTGTGTATTGTATGTGGTTGTTGTCCCCAGACGGGCTCTGTGCTGGCGATGCCTGTGTATTGTATGTGGTTGTTGTCCTCAGACGTGCCCTGTGCTGGCGATGCCTGTGTATTGTATGTGGTTGTTGTCCTCAGACGAGCTCTCTGCTGGCGATGCCTGTGTATTGTATGTGGTTGTTGTCCTCGGCGGGCTCTGTGCTGGCGATGCCTGTATGTTGTATGTGGTTGTTGTCCTCAGACGGGCTCTGTGCTGGCGATGCCTGTGTATTGTATGTGGTTGTTGTCCCCAGACGGGCTCTGTGCTGGCGATGCCTGTGTATTGTATGTGGTTGTTGTCCCCAGACGGGCTCTGTGCTGGTGATGCCTGTGTATTGTATGTGGTTGTTGTCCCCAGACGGGCCCTGTGCTGGCGATGCCTGTGTGTTCTATGTGATTGTTGTCCTCAGACGGGCCCTGTGCTGGCGATGCCTGTGTATTGTATGTGGTTGTTGTCCTCAGACGGGCTCTGTGCTGGCGATGCCTGTGTATTGTATGTGGTTGTTGTCCTCAGACGGTGACTGTGCTGGCGATGCCTGTGTATTGTATGTGGTTGTTGTCCTCAGACGGGCTCTGTGCTGGCGATACCTGTGTATTGTATGTGGTTGTTGTCCTCAGACGGGCTCTGTACTGGCGATGCCTGTGTATTGTATGTGGTTGTTGTCCTCAGCGGGCTCTGTGCTGGTGATGCCTGTGTATTGTATGTGGTTGTTGTCCTCAGACTGGCTCTGTGCTGGCGATGCCTGTGTATTGTATGTGGTTGTTGTCCTCAGACGGTGACTGTGCTGGCGATGCCTGTGTATTGTATGTGGTTGTTGTCCTCAGATGGGCTCTGTGCTGGTGATGCCCTGTGTATTGTATGTGGTTGTTGTCCTCAGACTGGCTCTGTACTGGCGATGCCTGTGTATTGTATGTGGTTGTTGTCCTCAGACGGGCCCTGTGCTGGCGATGCCTGTGTATTGTATGTGGTTGTTGTCCTCAGATGGGCTCTGTGCTGGTGATGCCCTGTGTATTGTATGAGGTTGTTGTCCTCAGACTGGCTCTGTACTGGCGATGCCTGTGTATTGTATGTGGTTGTTGTCCTCAGACGGGCTCTGTACTGGTGATGTCTGTGTGTTATATGTGGTTGTTGTCCTCAGACGGGCCCTGTGCTGGCGATGCCTGTGTATTGTATGTGGTTGTTATCCTCAGATGGGCCCTGTGCTGGCGATGCCTGTGTATTGTATGTGGTTGTTGTCCTCAGACGGGCTCTGTGCTTGCGATGCCTGTGTATTGTATGTGGTTGTTGTCCTCAGACGGGCCCTGTGCTGGCGATGCCTGTGTATTGTATGTGGTTGTTGTCCTCAGATGGGCTCTGTGCTGATGATGCCCTGTGTATTGTATGAGGTTGTTGTCCTCAGACTGGCATTGTATGTGGTTGTTGTCCTCAGATGGGCTCTGTGCTGGTGATGCCCTGTGTATTGTATGAGGTTGTTGTCCTCAGACTGGCTCTGTGCTGGCGATGCCTGTGTATTGTATGTGGTTGTTGTCCTCAGACGGGCCCTGTGCTGGCGATGCCTGTGTATTGTATGTGGTTGTTGTCCTCAGATGGGCTCTGTGCTGGTGATGCCCTGAGTATTGTATGAGGTTGTTGTCCTCAGACTGGCTCTGTACTGGCGATGCCTGTGTATTGTATGTGGTTGTTGTCCTCAGACGGGCTCTGTGCTGGTGATGCCTGTGTGTTATATGTGGTTTTTGTCCTCAGACGGGCCCTGTGCTGGCGATGCCTGTGTATTGTATGTGGTTGTTATCCTCAGATGGGCCCTGTGCCGGCGATGCCTGTGTATTGTATGTGGTTGTTGTCCTCAGACGGGCTCTGTGCTTGCGATGCCTGTGTATTGTATGTGGTTGTTGTCCTCAGACGGGCCCTGTGCTGGCGATGCCTGTGCCGTCCAGCTACAACGACGTTACGGACCTGGCGGAGGCCCGCGACCACCTGGGGCTGGCTTGGTACGAGAGGACGTTCTTCGCGCCTGTCTCCTGGCAGGAGGCAGACACCAGGGTGTGGCTGCGGTTCGGCAGCGTCCACTACAGCGCTCAAGTGGTGAGTACACTGGCAGTGGTTGTTAGTTGCGATATACGACCGCACCATTAATACGTCTAGCTGTTATTTTATCTAAATTCTATATTAATAGAGTTATATATAGCGACCATGTTGCCTGGATCATCTATTAATTATAGCATAGATGTGTGAATCTGTTAAGAAATTGTGTTAACTAAATTCCATTTTTGGTAACTGTATAATCTGTTATGTAGAGTCTTATATTTACATATATATACTGTGTTTGTTTCTTATTCAAATCCATAGTCCTTATTCGAACTGTATGAATCTGTCCATACGTATGCTTCACAGTAAGGGAGAAGATATTGTCTACTTTTTTCTTTTCTCCCTTCACCCTCATTAACCAGAGTTTGCAAGTGTAATTTTTCAGTTGTTTGCAGTAGAGATATCGAACAAAGTCGATAGTGATGTTGTCATGTTCCATAAAATGTTCTGCAGGTTGACGTCGAACCGGTTCCGAACGGACAGTTTGTGACAAAGAAATTCGTTCGTTGGAAGCATCATGCTCTCTGCTGTGGCCATTGCCTCCAACTACTCCTCTTTACCTCTTTCTCTGCTCTTTTTTCTCGCGTGTTCGCGTTCCTTCTTTCGTTGCAAAGAGAAAGACTCATTGCTCCTACCTTGTCACTAGGAGCGGTGTGAGAGGTGAGTTTACAGCTGAACCCGGGACAGAGTCCTCTGTCACTGTTCCGCTGCATCACATCCCGGACGACGGAGACAAAGGGAAACGGGTTCAACGAAGTCGACTGAGACTGGCCAGGCCAAGTGAATGCTCCCTCACTAAGACTGCGAGTGATCAGTCTAACATTCCTACTCTCGTTTCATTACTTTTAGACAGCCTTTTGAACGTTGTGTAATTTTTTAATTGTTTGTGGCGATATCTCGCACGCGCTTGCAGTGGCCGCCAGAGGGCAGAGCGGTATTGTGAATCTGATAGCCACGCCGGCAGCAGGAGAAGGCCCAGTTGGTTGCCAGCCATCGGTCGGTGGTCGCGCCCGCAGTTGTGTAGGTCGTGTCGCGCATGTCCTCTCCCGGAACTCCACGCGGACCAAACTGACACTAATTCTGATGCAGCTTTCTGTTAATCGATGTAATGTGCATGTATTGTGTTACTCGTTCCCTCCAAAATATCTTCAGAACACATCGAATTGCAGTATTTGATTGTAATCAGTTTCCTGTGTCAGTAACATTTTTATGTGGGGCAACCCTGCACACATAATTGGTGACCCCGACGTGATTTGAACACGCAACCCACATAATTGGTGACTCCGACTCGAGCAGAAGCAACCACATAATTGGTGACCTCGAGCTGCAGTCATCTCGTATCTGGAAGACTCTGCATCTTCTGCAGCCTTGAGCAACGATTACCACGCCGAGCAACTTGCTAATCTGCAGACGTAACTGGTGGACCTCCAGCAGCAGCTCGCTGCCCAACAGTCCGCACACCACCAACAACTAGCCGCACTCCAACAGCAGCAACAGCAGCCGAAACAGCTAATTGGCCAGCATTTGGAACCGAGCCACGTGGCTACATCCCCAGAAACCGCCGCTCAGCCGGTTCGCTCCACCACCGCTGCTGTTGCTCCTGCCGCAGTCTCCGTTTGGCAACTCAACCAGCAGTATGGTTCGCACAGCTAGAAGCACAATTTTCCCTGGCCAACATCACCTCCGATAAGACCGTGTACGACTACGTCGTCAGCAACCTCTACCATCGCTATGCTAGCGAAGTCAGCGATTTGATCGTCAATCCACCAGCCACGAATCGTTACCAGACACTAAAAGCCCTACTTATATAGCGCGTGTTTCTCTCGGAGGAGCAGCGGGTTCGGCGACTCATAACAGCAGAAGAACTGGGTGATCACTTGCCTTCTCAACTCCTCCGGCACATGCAGGACTCCTTTCTGCGCACTTTGTGGTCACAACGTCTTCCTCTCAGCGCCCAGGCTATTCTCCAAGCACACTCGATCAACTAGCAGGCATGGCGGACCGAACCGTCGCCGTGGTTCCGCCTCCAATAACTCCTGCCGTCCACGCTTTTGACGCCTCGCCTGTCATTTCGACCTTGGCTCAGCGCGTCGGGGAACTCGACAAGCAGCTCCAGGATATCCAGATTCGTCTGAAGACGTCTGCGCAAAGCCGACCACGAGCATGGGCCCGAAACAAACCTCGCCATCGTCCAACCACCTGTTCGACAAACTCTCCGCAGCGTACCGCGCCACCAAAGATATGCTAATACCATTATCGATTTGGTGCCGCCGCTCGAAATTGCATCAAGCTATGTTCCGCTCAACTACACCCCACTCCTGCATCTCGCCACTCCAGTCGTCGGCAGGTTTTCATCCACAAGGATTTGGCCGCCTCCTTCCACGTCTTTGTTCGTCAAGACGCAGTATGGTCAGCCCTGCACCCTCCTTATACAGGGCCTTATGCCGTGCTCAAACGCGACCAGAGGACCGACACTATCAAAATCAACGGCAAGCCTTCGATCGCGTCGATCGACCACCTGAAACCTGCTAATCTTCTGCTGAACGACTCACCATCGGCAGACTCCGCGCCGCACCCTTCGGCGCCTCCTCCTCCACCACCACCCCCACGAGTTTCTCCGATGCCACCGGGTCCAGTTTCCACACGTTCCTGCCGAACCAGGTGTCCCCAGCAACGCTTCGTAGCCGGTGCAGTACTGTGGCGATATCTCGCACACGCTTGCAGCGGCCGCCAGGGGGCAGAGCGGTATTGTGCATCTGGTAGCCATGGAGGAAAGATATATATGGAGACGACGCAAGGGACCTTCACCACGCATTGAAGTGACGCCGGGGGGAGAGGAGTGGGGAGGCGTGGCCGCCATGTTACCTATCCATACAGACACGGGGAATATGAACAAAAACCTCAAAGGGAATCTAGGATAAACGTGACGCCGCAGTCCGATGGTGGATTATTATGTAACTCGATGAGACAAATAAAAATTAAGAATAAAGTTTTTTGATATCCTGCTTAGTTTTCGAGATATTTTGTCTCAAATGTGAGATTTTTTTGGTAGAAATTCAGAAGAATCAATTGGTCAAAGTCAAATTTGGTGACGGATTCCTATTTAAAAAGACGAGACAAATAAAAAATAAAGAATAAAAATTTTCAATTTCTTGTCTAGTCCTCGAGATATACTGTCTCAAAAGTAAGTTGAAATGCAGAAGAAAAATTTCGCAAAAAGTCAAATTTGATGATGGATTCTTATGTAACACGACATAAAAAAATCGAAAATAAATAACAAATTTTTTCGATATCTTAGTTTTCGGGATATACTGTCTCGAAATAGCAATTGTATGGATTGGAAATATGGTCGCCACCGCCACTGCGCATGCGCAGTATCAGCCGAGAGTTTAGAGGCGGCGTCACAGAATAGGCGGTATTTCCTCTCCGTATATTTGTTTCCTCCATGCTGATGGCCACGGCGGCCAGCAGGAAGAGGCCCAGTCGGTCGCCACGCCCGCAGTTGTCTAGGTCGTGTCGCTGAAGTACTCCCAGAACACCACGCGGAACAGCCGTGTACCAACTCACTACGCTAGTAGACACTTAGCCGGAACGGTTAAGATGGCTGCCGCGTGCGGTTGTGTGTCACGTCGCTCTTGCCGCTGAATGCATTTCGCGAGGGATAAAACAATCGTTAAGTGACGAAACAAGTTGTGCTGGTGTAAATAGTGCGTGTCAGTGCATGTAAAAACTCTCGCTAACTGCGGTAATTGTCTAATTACTGAACGGGAAAGCAGTGCCACGAGTCAACGGTCATCGTCCGCAGCGCGCTGCGTCGCGTCAGTGCTTCAACGTCACGGAGCGGGTGCGTCAGAGCGCACCGTCAGCACCCTGGCGTCCAACTGACGTGAGTCAACACCTCGCCTGCCTCAAGGCTCAGCTGACATCATGGGCTCGACTGAAGGTAACAATAATAGCAATACACAACAGAGCTTAAATCCCGAATCGGAGTGCAACCACACAGTTAACAGCAGGTACGAAAAACTTGTTAATTATGTTAACAAACTATTAGGCCAAAAAATGACTGAGTTCAAACTGAGGGAATTTAAGGACAACCTTGCTTCTTTCGCAGTGGCTATGGCTCACATAGAGGGAAGAAATGAAGAGATGAAGAAAGAAATAAGGACACTCAGAGAAGAGAACAGAGAACTGAACGTGCAGAAAAAACTGTCAGCATCTAGTTATGCAGCAGTGACAAAATATGGGATGGAACCTACATTAAAGTCAAAAATAGAAAAAACAGCTACTAGTGCAGCCGTCTTCATAACTTCCAAGAATGGAGAAACTCCGAAACAGGTTGCTGATAAACTAACCAGAATCATAAAACCAGGGAAAGATAAGATAAAAATAAACAAAATACGTAGCACAAACAATGCTGTAATCGTAGAAACAGCATCTCAAGATGATGTAAGAAAAATTATGGAAAATAAAGAACTAAACGAAAATCTGAAGTGTGAAATGCCGAGGAAAAGGAAACCACTGTTGATTCTGTACGACGTACCCACGTCACTTGAGCCATGCAAAATCCCAGAAAAAGTATATGAACAAAATTTTGAAGGAAAAATAGAAAGACAACAATTTCTGGAGGGGTTCAAGTCAAAATTTCGAACAGGCCCCAGAGATAAAAGCACTGTCCATCAAGTTGTTGAAGTAAGTGCTGAAATAAGGAAGCAAATAATGCAGCAAAGAAAAATATACATAGAATTCAGTGCCATATCCGCAAAAGATTACACGGTAGTACCAAAATGTATGCATTGCTAGTGATTATGGTCATATTAGCAAACATTGTACCCAAACGTCGGCCGCTTGCAAACATTGTGGAGAAACTAGCCACAAGAAAGAAGGCTGTAGCAAGTCCTTACAGTCAGCTGTTTGTATCCCATGCAGGAAACGGGGAAAATCGTGCAACAAATCTGGCAAAGATTGTCCGACATACCAACTGTTTCTTCAAAGATTGATAAACAGAACAGATTATGGACAGTAGAAGGAACTCCAAGAGGATGGATAAACCATACAAAGATCAATTATTGAGTATCATTATCAACCTAATAGAAGAAACAGTAGGGAAAGGAAAGAGGAATAAAAGAAGAAACACGCCATCGAGGAAGAGGAGGAACGCAGAGAGGGCTGCAAGATACAGGGAGAAAATATTGCAAGAAGGGAAGGAAACAGCAAACAGCGTAAGCATGCAGACAGATGAATCTATCCTCCAACACTCAGAGATTACTTCTACCATCTGTGATATTTCTCCTAGACCTCAACCAAAACGAGCTGGACTTGGGGTGGGTAGGACCAGTTCCAATGACATCCAACTACTGCAAAATTAGTGGCGCCTCCAAAAACCGAGCGAACGAAAAACCAAGACACGCTGCTATAGCTCCAGACCATATCTACCAAAAGTTTGAAAACAATCTGCAGCTTGCTAGACTAGAGGAAACACAAAATCTCACTATGGCGTTACGCCACCTAACCAGAATAGCACATCCAAATGGCAAAAACATCACATTTCCAGCAACCAGAGGCAATTGATCGTATTCAACTTAAGATAAACAATATACCTACTAATTCAGCCCAGTTACTCACTATAGTCAAGCAAGTATTTGACAGACGGAACGAAATCTTTGATCCAGATCAAATTTATCGTCATTTTGTGATGACTCATGGAAGAATAATGCTTGACTCGAGACAGCCGTGGCCACAGTGCAATATCCATACTCGGCATCCATGAGTAGGGGTGCAGAGAGAATTAAGATCGCACAGTTAAACTGCAGGAGAACCAGTCTGGTTTTGCATGAAGTGAGTAAACTGGCTGAGGAAATGCAAATAGATATCCTCTGTCTTCAAGAGCCCCATTCCAGGGAAGGGAAAATCTCACACATGCCAGTGACGTCTCAGATAATCTCGACAGGGAAAAAACCAATGAGTGCCATCATAGTCTTCAATAAGCAAATCACAGTCACAAAAATAACACAATTCTGCGATGAACATACGGTGTGTGTGGAGTTAGGTACGCAATGGGGAAACGTAGTCCTCGTTAACATGTACTTCCAATACAGAGACGATATTGATCCCTATCTTTGCAAGATTAGGGAAATATGTACAGCCATAGGCGACAGCCCTACGGTGATAGTTGCCGATGCAAATGCCAAATCTGCACTCTGGCACAGTGGTCGTACAGACGCACGAGGAGAAAAGTTACTCGAGCTGATTGGAGAATTACAGCTGTATGTCAAAAACGAGCCAAACAATCCATACACGTTCAGTGACCGAGCAGGTGCCAAATCGAACATAGATATAACTTTAGCAAATCGAAGAGCAGGAAACCTAGTAAGCGGGTGGAAGGTGATTGAGAACCAAACCACCAGTGATCACAATCTAATTATGTTCGAACTGGGAAGACTGCGGGACGGTGCGCGCGAAGGCGCCTGTACCAATATTCAACGGCTATATGACATCAGCAAAGCCAACTGGCCAAGGTTGAGGAGTTGCTTTATTCCTCCCCAAGTCGAAGATAAAGATTTTGATGTGGACAAGGCTGCGGAAGAAACAATTCGAGCAATCCAGGACGCAATGAGAACTGCAATTCCACTAAAGAAAACAACGGGAGTAAAAGACAAACCATGGACAGAAAGATTGCAGAAACTACGAATCACAATGAGGAAGGCAAGAAAAGCATATCAACGTTGCCTCATTACAGAAGAGAGACAGACTCTTCTAGATAGATATAGGAATAAAAAGCAAGAGTTCAAGGATCTGTTGCTGAAGACAAAACAAAAAAGCTGGGAAGCCTTCGTCAGACAAAATATGAGATCAGGCCCATGGGGCATCCCCTACAAGATTGCCGCTGGCAAAATTAGGCCACCTACAACCTTGTCTACAGTAAGAAAACTGGATGGATCTATGACCACCAACTGGATGGAAACTGCACGGGAGCTACTTGACGTGCTACTTCCAGATGATAGTATGGAAAACGAGACCGTTCGGCAAAGTGAACTGCGTCAAAAAATGTGGGATCCCTACGAGAGTGAACATCAAAAATGCGTCATATCAGATGAAGAGATAGTAGAGGCAATATTTTCCCTTCCAAAAAGAAAAGCACCTGGACCTGATGGGATACCAGCAGAGGTCCTCCAGGAGCATGGTCGTCCAACTGGTTCCAACCTTAAATAAACTTCTTAACGAATGCCTGGTACAGGGAAAAATACCAAATGCATGGAAAACGAGTGACGTGATTATCATAGCGAAAGGTGGAGGCAAAGACCCACAACTCCCAAAATCCTATCGTCCAATCTGCTTACTCAATGTTCTAGGGAAAGTACAAGAAAAGATACTTTGCAAGAAACTAAAGGAACACAGATTAAAACATGGGATGAACCCAAATCAGTATGGGTTCAGAGCAGGCAAGTCAACAGAGGACGCCATCAACCGCTTAATGGAAATAGCTCAAAACTCTTCCAAAAATTATGTGGTGGGAGTATTTGTGGATATCGCCGGCGCATTCGACAATCTCTGGTGGCCCGCGCTGTTCGAACGCTTAAGAAACATCAACTGTCCAAAAAACCTATATACCAGTTTTAGAGATTATTGTAGAAATAGATATGCCAAATTGCGGTGCCCCAACAAGTACATAGAGAAAAGACTGACGAAAGGTTGCCCGCAGGGATCAGTGTGTGGACCAATTTTCTGGGACATTGGTTTGGAACCGGTCATGGAAATATTGCAACAAATGTCAGAACTGCTGGGTGTGGTGGCATTCGCCGATGATCTCGCACTTCTGATAGACGCGGACACCAGGCAGGAACTCGAAACAAAATGCAAAGCAGTATTGGATTGCCTGAGTAAGTGGTGTGCAGCAGTTAAGTTAAACCTAGCCCCACAAAAGACGACCTACATGCTCCTAAAAGGAACACTCAAACGAAATCCGGTAATTAGGATCCAGGGAAAAACAATAAAGAGAAAAGCAGTAGTCCGCTACCTTGGTGTAAACCTGGAGGAACAACTGAAATTTGCGTCTCACATGGAGGAAGTATGTGGAAGAGCAGCACTGGTAATGCACAAATTGATAAGCATTGGCTGAACGACGGTTTAATCTGCCTCCGCTCGTCATAAGAAGATATCACGATGCAATACTGACCTCCATTACAGGATACGCTGCAAGCACGTGGGCCAAGCACCTAAGAAAGGTCAAACCAAAGGAGCTGCTTCGCCGTACGCAGCGAGGAATTCTGCTCCGACTAACTGGGGCTTACAGAACAACGGCCACAGATGCCCTAACGGTTATACTCGGTATCTGGCCCCTGGACCTGGAAGTAAGGAAGCGAGGAGCGCTATACTGGATTAAAAAAGGAAGGTATGACCAAGCTGCTGAAATAATTGGAAGGCCTGTTGAAACCAAAAAAGATATTTGGGATGCGCTGATGGATGAATGGCAGCAAACATGGACTAACAGCAACACGGGCAGAAGGACCTTCGACATGCTTCCTTGCGTGAAAGAGAGAATGAACATGACTCACCTACAACCATCTCCAGGGCTCATACACTACATATCTGGCCATGGTCCATACAACAGTTTCTTAGAACAGAGAGGCCTCAAAGAAACAAACAGGTGCGACTGTGGTGAAGTAAGTACTCCCGAGCACGTGGTTTGGGAGTGCAAACAAACTGAAGAATCAAGAGCATATCTCCAAATACAACTTCAGAACAGAAGAATATACGATATACTGCGTGATACCGAGCTCTGGCACTTGCTGGATGAAGCTGCTAATCTAGCGTCGCAGCGCGAGAAGGCGAGATTTGTTGAATTGAAACAGGCAGAGCGTAGGGGACGCCGCGAGCAACCGGCATCAGAAGCAGAAAGAAGGACAGGAGAGGAAGAAACTCAAGAGTAAAGAACAACCCAAATTTGACTACAAGCACTGCCCATGACTAAGGCGGTGCCTGCACCAGGAAGACGGCAAAGACTCAATTCATCGTAGTGCCTCTGGAAGCCAGAGGCACCTTCTCCAGGGCTCAGGGGGTGGCCTGCTCTGATTCCAGGAGGGAACTCCTGATGGGGGAGCAGGTGGCTCCAGTGACAAACCGGAGAAGAACGAGACCACTACCTGGAACGTGAAGCTGGCTGACGACACTTTGTGGTCAGCATGTCAGCAGTCGCCCCGCTGCATCAGCAGAGACAGCTAGCGGCCTACATGTCGACGCAGGCCAGCAGTGGTAAAAGAAGAACATATACAAATAGACTTTATTAATTAGAAGTATGAAAATACAAAGACAATTGCTGATTTTGGTGTGAATTAGTAAGATTAATTAGTAGATTAGTTGGTAGATTAAGTGGTATATTAATTATTAGAATAATTAGTAGATTTACTATTAGAATACTTAAATCCATTAAATCCTTAAAAAATAATTATCCAGATATATTATTAACAAAAATAAAGTAAATTGTTTTAAGAATAAACTGTAGAAACTAAGGGCCTACTTTAGGTAACAAGGTAGTAGGCTATGTAAAATCAGGAAATAAAATTAAAAAAAGACACTTAGTCTGATGCAGCTTTCAGTATTCAGTGTAATGTGCATGTATTGTGTTACTCGTGCCCTACAATATATCTTCAAAACGCACTGAGCTGTCGTATTTGACTGTAATCAGTTTCCCGTGTCAGTAACATTCTTATGTGGGGCAATCCTGCCCACAAAGCAACTCTATACCCATCCTACAGTCATAAAGAACGTTTAGATTCTTTTATCTGTGTACCTAATAAGCTGACTCTTCTTTCTATTTATCTTCATCCCGTGCTAACCTTCTCCTCTAGATGTCCTGTCCAAATCACCCTGCAACTGTTCATAGCATTCTTCCGTTTTGATCCTATTGTTCGATATATCGTCATGTCATCTGCAAACAACCTAAATTCTGACTGGAAACCACTAACACAACCATTCATTAGAACAATCAGCAGCAGTGGTACCAACACACTACCCTGCTGTGTTACTGTATATACTAGCACCTCATAACCTAATATTTTCCTTTTTGCCTTTTAAGAATTGGTGTACCTGCAAGTCACTTTTTCATCTACTCCAATAGTTTTCAGCTTATTTATTGCAATTTTATGGATCACTCTGTCAAATGCCTTTGTAGATCAAGTGCTACGTCATCAACTTGGCATCCTTCGTCCATTTTATCCAAAATGTCTTGTACATGACCCACCATCTGAGATTCACAGGAATATCCTATTACATTAAATAAGGCTAGTTATTATCGTAGGTAAGGCTAGCTTCTCTCCCTTCCAGTGGTTGAACGGGCAGCTGGCGGCCACGCACGCCATTGGCCACCTGCCGTTCGAGGCGGAGGTGACGTCACTGCTGGTGTGGGGCGCCGCCAACCGACTGACGGTGGCGGTGGACAACACGTTGACGGCAACGACGATCCCGCAGGGCGGCACGCAGACGCTGGACACGTGAGTTCGCCGAGCACTCGGCAAGACGGAAACTTTATCCGAAAACGCAGGCAGATATGGTTCCATCCTTTTAAAATATACTCTTATACGTGAGACACAGTAACTTTTTTTTTTTTTACTAATGGTTTAACACCTCGTCGACATCTAGGTCATTAGGAGCGGAATGGAATTGGGAACAAGGAACGGGAAGGAATTTAGACATGGCCTTTTGTAGGAACCATCCCGGCTTTCGCCTGGAGTGATTTGGGGAAACCATGGAAAACCCAAATCTGTATGCCTGGACTGGGATTCGAACCGGCGTCCTCCAGAATACTAGGCTAGAGCGTTAACTGTTCACCCGCCACGCAATATGTGAAACGGTAACTAATCACGTAGATCAGATCTAAAAGCACATTTCATTCACTTGCATAATCCTTACTCGCTTTCTCAAGTAGGAAAAACGGAAACGAAAACTGACCCGTAACAGTTTAGACTCGCTGTTGCCCGGAGCTTCATTGCAACTGAAGTGAATTTTCATTGCGATGTGACGCATTTCCCTAGTCATCTGTTTATCCCTTTATTATTAATACTAGCCTCAAAGCCCGTCAAAACTGACAGGTGTAACGGAGTGTTCTGACAATGCATTTCTCTGCGGTTGCCTAAGTAAATAGAATTGTTATGTAATATTCATAACCTTATTTTGTAATTTGTACGTAGCTACTTCGGTTGTAGTTTAGACAGCGATACAGGTGGAAGTTCTACTCAATGAATGACGTCAGAATTAGAGAACCAATTAAAGTAAAAATAAATTACGAATCCCGAAACCTTTAATACTATAGCGCGTAATATTGGTTTTATTCCTGGTCCAGGTCTCATTCAGCACGATAAATACGGAACTACTTCCATCCGTATACAAATACCGTAACTTCAGTAACTCGGAGCTTAAATTACTTATACATTTAAAAAAAATTAATTTAGTCTGTAAAAAATGTGTCAGTTCTCAGGTCCTATCTGCATTTCGACAAAACCACAACTTTTACTAATATCGCTGGTCAAAATTCATAGATGCTATTACCCGCGCACGAACACATTCACTGGAAATATTTACACATGTCTGACATCAGTGATAAAAGCAACTTATAATTAATATATTAATTTAAACGCAGTACATACCTCTATTTCAGTGTTTCGGCAAATCATTCCTTCCAGTATATTATAACAGTGACCTAAATATCTACACTGGATATGAATATCTTGTAAGTCCGTCAAAAATGACAAGTTGAATGTAGTATTTTAGCAATTTGTTTTTTCGCTTACTTAAGTACAATTTCCATCAAATAACGTTTATTAACTTGAAAATGATGTTATGTAGATATTTGTTAGCTTACTGCAACAACGCAGTCGCTGTCCAGGGAGTGAGACACATCTGCATCGCACGAAGTTTAGCTAAGAAAAACCAAATAATAATTAATATGTCGATTTCAACGGAATACGTACTTTTCTTTCAGTGTTCTGACAATTAATTTATTCGCGGATGCACAGCTAAATAGAACTGCTATTAAATAAGGCGCTTAGCCTCGAACATCTCCATTCGTTGTGCAGCGGAGGCGGGAAGCGTGACGTCATAATGTGACGTCGTGGTGTGACAGATGAGTAAAACTTGCGTTTTGTAAGTATAGATTATTATCACTTTATGTGTGTAGAGTTTAAATTCCCCAACACATCTGTAAATTTCTCCAGCGTTTCTGGTAAATTATTCCAATCTGACTCCGTTAGATACGAAAGAAAATGTTAGCACACTTTTATTTATGAAATCGAGTGCCAGCTTGTGGCCGTGACCATCTTTTCCCTCCCTTCCATCTGTCGATCACTATCTCTTCACCCTCATCCTGTCTACCAGAGGAATCCAGCCCAGCTCCTTTATCATACCAGTTACTGTCTCAGTACTGCACACACATGTAGCAGCTAGCTGTGCACGCCTTCCAACCGCTGTATTTGATACCCAACGTGCTGATCTCATACTACACCACTGTACTGAAGAAATGGTTTGACCGAAGTTTCGTAAACCAATTCCCTGACTTCTCTGGTACACCCTCTCAACACCCTCATCAGTAAACGAAAGATTTTGTAAACTTTTCTACCGCCGGCTCAATGTGTTCTGTCCAGGTAAGCTTATTATCAAATGTTGTGCCAAAATATTTACATTTAAATCCTTCAGAAAGCAACTCTGCACAATCCCTATGATCATAAACATCTGATAAGCTTACTCTTCCAGATATTTCTCTTCATTCCATCTAGTTGACCTTCCCAGTTAGATATTCTATTGAATTTCCTACTCTAACACCCTGTTTTCTACCTTTTAACAATTCCTCCACCCATCAAGTCAATTATATTCATCCACTCAGAAAGTTTTCACCTCATTTCATACCGTTTTATGACTCACTCTTCAGCAATTTTTACTTCCTTCTTGAGCTCTTTCAACTTCGACTCGGCTAACCTTGTGCCTTCCTTCCATTTGCTGAACCTTCCGCTGAAATATCTGAAATATCTCCTCAGATATTTCAACGGAATTTGTGCCCTTTTATGAGTTAACCAATTTCTCCCTTCAGTTTCGTCCACTGATTCACTTAATCCTCTAGTGTCCATCAGAAATGCATCGTAATCGCTTATTCCTTCAGATTGTAGACACCCCGCAAGGTTATGTTACGACTTTATTAGCAAATATCCAACATGTTTGGTCTCCTTGTGTTCTGGTCTACTTCTTTGGTAAAGCCTCCTTCCGCTGCTAATCTCTGTCCCCTTGTGTTACTAATCTTATTCCCCACCCTTTTGATACCTGGTAAATTCAAATCCCCGCCAGTAATGTATGACCGAAGGCTTTCCCGGCACGTCGCTGAGGTATGGGTTCACCTCCAGCCAGCTTCACGCTGTGACAACCAGAGCTGCACCCCGCGCCATGCTCAGCAGCCTTGAGTGGGTGAAGGGTTTGTCGCTACGCAGTTCATTCTAGTCTCTGGTGACTGGGCGTGTCATTACTGTGGTTTGTCTCAAGAATTTCCGTTTTTGAAGTGAACACTTCTATAGTCCTGGTACGCGATGTTTGACTATGACTTCGCAAGAAGCCACCTGTTGCGCGTCAGATAGCGGCCGTCACGGCCACGGCCAAGTGTTGCGCTTATGATATGAGCGCAAAATCATTATTCAAATACACAGTTTTTATCCGATTTTGATGGGATTTTGCAACATATACTTTAAGACAAATAGAAAACACTGTTGAGGTTTGATTTACAGAAACCTAAACCATCTCCTCCTTTCCCCCCTCCCCTTAATTTCTGTCACCGCTGTTCATACAAACGCACACTTTTTAGGAGTTGTATTTGATTATATGAGCTACGCCGGGACGTTTCTTGGTAGGCCCCTGAGGAAAGGAATCAGCCTTCCTGCCTCTGACACAGTAGCTTGGTACATCTCCTTACGGAAGATTCAACGAACTTTTGGGATGTGTATTAAGTTAGATTTTTAGTTTCTGAACTGAAAACTTTGTTAGGTGCGTTGGGCGATATTATCAGTTCGCGTCGCGACATACTAGTGCATCTGCAGCGGTCTGGTGGCTCAGTGGTTAAGGTCTCCGGTTCAAATCTCTGTCTCGGCGGGGTTTTCATAGACCCTTACCCCGACCTTCATTTCTGGCATAGCTTCCTGTGTAAAGTGAAGCACGCCAGAACACTTCCGTGGTTCATATTCCACGTTAAACTGTAGGTACCGAGCGTGGTGGTGTAACGGATAGCGTTCTGGCCTCGCATTCGGGAGGACGGCGGTTCGAATCCCCGTCTGGGCATCCAGATTTGGGTTTTCCATGGTTTCCCCAAATCACTCCAGGTGAATGCCGGGATGCTTCCTTCAAAAGGCCATGGCTGAATTCCTTCCCATTCCTTGCCCCCATCCTTTCCCGTCTCTAAAGACCACGTTGTTAAAAAGGGGCGTTAAACTGTTAACAAAAAAAAAAAACTGTAGGTTCCCCATACCTTGTAGCACTACCTGTTTATGTTAAGGCAGCTAAGACAGGGGTGCAATGCGCAGCCATTAGAAACCCGGTCACTTATTCATTACAACCACACGGAATTATTTAGTATATCTGTAGCTGTATGTTAGAGTCGTTGCGCGTTTGATATTAATAGTTTTAAGTTTTCATCTCTGTCCCCAATGACTGCTATTTTTTTATAGCTCAAGCTTTAGGGGTCCACCATGTGATCCTAACCCTGTTTATAAGAGGGTTTTGGATTTGCTGTGCTGTATTGTAAAATAGCCGAGCTCCATATTCCTTTTGTTAGAAATTTGGTTGTTTAAGAACAGACAAAGCCGGCTTCCAGGCGTCACAGACCCGTGTCTCTGTAATTAATGTCATTATTCATCCATATTTCTATGGATTCTTTAATAACGCAAAAGAATAAACTCTTTGCCAACGCTTTTACACTGCCACGTCCATTTTGTGGCCATTTTCAATTATGTGTTGCAGATTTCTGCAACTGGAACAGTTGTATGTTGCACTCATGCTCAGCCACAAGGGCCTTGACGGTGCAGATGGTGTGACCAATATAAGACTTGCTGCACAAACTTGATGTGTTTCGCTTGTACGTTTATTTGCAGAGGGCGTTGTAACATCACAGTTACCTTCCGCCGACTGCGAAGTAGTGCCTGAGAAGAGGAGTAACACATTGTTTCTGAGTCAGTCTGTAGCTGGCCGCCGTAGGAGTCGTATCTGGATTGTCGCGGAGCGCGGCTCACGTATCGAAAGCATTGGCCGATACAGCTACTGTGCAATGGAATATTAGTGTGTGGACTTTGTTTAAGAACAACTTGATGTGGCCGAGAGGAACTGTGAGCGTAAAAAGTAAAGTTGGGACAGTACTGAGACCAAGTGTGAACACTAGATTGTGATGGTAGATAACTTAGTTCAAAGCAGATGCAAATGCTAATTTTCCTTAAGAATTCCGTAATCTTTCGGATAACGAAGTTTCGATTAGCCTTTATCTTGAAATTTGGTGGTGGCCAAACCGATTCATGAGTGTTAATGTGCTTTATCAATAAACTTGTCTTGGACAGGATTATTTATTAATGAATGTAATGACTTTTTATTAATTATTCTCCCATTTGCTGCTCATAACTGGCTTGGTTTCATCTGGTGACCGCTGCATTAGAGAACTATATTAATCAGTATGGTAATTAACTGCAAGGCGTCTTACAGAACTTACTAACCGTGATCAGGAGTTTATTTGAAATCAACCCATTCTAAAGGACACAAACCTTCTGTCTACTTGAAACATAGTTTGTGTTTTCTTAGGGGATGAGCTCATTCTATTTCTGATGGTCGAGTTTCGTATGCTGGCTAGTGCTTAGGTCCCTGTTCTTCAGAGTTAGTTCCTGGTGTTAGCTCTTATTATCATGACAATACTTTCTGTATATACCAGTATTTCCAATTTCCTATTCCCCTGCTGGGCTAACAGCTCATCAAGCACCCACCGAGCGTGGTGGTGTAACGGCTAGCGTTCTGGCCTCGCATTCGGGAGGACGGCGGTTCGAATCCCCGTCCGGGCATCCAGATTTGGGTTTTCCATGGTTTCCCAAATCACTCGAGCCAAATGCCGGGATGCTTCCTTCAAAAGACCATGGCCGAATTCCTTTCCATTCCTTGTCACCCATCCTTTCCCGTCTCTAAAGACCTCGCTGTTAGAGAGACGTTAAGCAGATAAAATAAAAAATCAAGCAACAGAAACGGGCCCGCTGATGGGGTCGCCCCTTGTAGTCTCCTGTGAGATTCAGCTCACCACACAGGCCGGCCGCGGCGCCTGGCTGAGTTCACATTTGTGCTGTGCGAAATACGAAAAGTGATGAAGCAAACGTTGTTGTTACCCGAAATGTAGTTCGCGATGCATTTCATGTGTTTAGGTGTGTCTACATAGTTTGATTTTGTAGCGGCAATATTAATGGAAATGTGGGTAGGTTGAAATGCAGACTGTACCAGAAGGGACAAACAATTCATTTATTATTAATTGATACTAATTTCATGAGCAACACGTTAGTGACACAACGGGTATCGCAACGTATACTAGTCCCATTTAACCTTCTGACTTTAGCAGACAGCATATGTCGAGAACTAAACGAGATATCTAAACTTTTTATTCCTTTCGATTTGTCTCGTTGTGTTACATAAGAACCTCATCAAATGTGACCTAGGGGAAATTATTCTTCTGAATTTCAACGCAAAACAGTTCACGCTTGAGACGATAAATCTCGAGAACTATGCAGGATATCAAAATAAAAAAAATATATTTTTTATTTGTCTAATCGAGTTAGATAATCATGTATCATCAAATTGCGTTGGAACGGTTGTCGTATGATCCCATTGAGGTTTTTGTGCCTACTCCCCGTGTTCCTACGGCCATCCAATATGGCGGCCTCCCCACCCCGGCTTCACTCCAGAGCGTGGTGAAGGTCCCTTGCGCCGCCTCCACTATCTTCCTTCCTCCACGGTGTTAATCTTTGTGATGTAATGAACTATGTACGAGTTTCTGTAATACTAAAATTCTCGATGTTCGGCTGATGTAACTAAGTTGAACATATTTTGTGCGCATCTCTGACGATTTTTATTATTATTAATAATTTTAAATGCTATGGGTGTAGTAAAATAAAATGATGTTTACATATAACGGTTGTGTTGGTTTTAACGAGGCAACCTAACTGCGGAGTTAAATAAGAACAACGTCCTTCTGAACAAAGTTTTTATATTTTAAGATAATGCTGGGTGTTTTCTCAAGTTCCTTAACAGTTTTGCACTTCGTTTTATCGATTAAATAATTACAATAATCTGACAGCGCCAAAATCCGAATAACAGCCGTGAACATCACAGATCCTAGTCTCTCCGCCAGAGACTTTCACTCACCAGAGAGTCTGTACTACTCAGTTAATACGACTGAGAGTACTATTAAACAACCAGTGTTAATTTCCCTACTAAAGGTCTGGTACTTCTTATAAATAATTCAAGGATCGCCAGATGCGAAGGTTGGAAACCAAGAACCGACGGACTGGGGCTTCTCAGACAGCTTCCAAATCAATTTCTCAAATGAAAACAATTGAGGTGCTTCTACAGACGTTTTATTACACAAGACATCAACATCGCATTCATCTATTACTGAAGTATTTTTAAATTTAATTTAATTGCGATAGAACACATGCCCACGTGACAATTTCGTTACACACCTTATTTCCAGATAATTGTTTTTTATTGTTTAATTATTTGAGTGCATTTTCATCACCTTCTTCCCCGATAAGATTTTGACTTTTAAGTTATTTCCGTGTCTTTGATAAACTGTTCATTATTTCACTAGGTACTGTATTCTAATCCGTATTTTCTCTTTCTTTTATGCCTGAAATTGAGTGCCAGCTTGTGATCGCAGTCATCTCATCTTTCCACGCACTATTTCTAATATCTTTCCAAGCTTCATTACCAATTTTCGCCTTCTAAACTCGTACTACACTCTTCATCCTCGTCCTGTCTTCCAATGAACAACAATACAGCACCTTTGTCGCATTGTGTTTTGTGATAATTTCCACAGACTAACTTAGCTGTCCTCCTTTATACCCCGTTCAACTTGTGTACTTGATACTGAAAGTATCACAACATGTGCTTTCCCCTTAATTGTAGTGAGAGGGTTCTCTGTCGTGTCCAGGACTGACGGGCCGCGCACCTACCAGACGTACACCTTCGACTTCTTCAACTACGCCGGCATCCACCGCTCCGTCCAGCTCTACACCACGCCGGCCGTCTACATCAGCGACATCACCGTCACCACCGACTACAGCGCCGACACAGGCACAGGTGAGCAGCATCGGGTACTTAACAATACTAGCAGACCAAATTTTCTACCAAGACCTACGGGCAAATTCGAAGAATTTTAGCGTAGACTTAATTTAATTTTGATTGCATTGGAGCGCACGCTTCGGTGACAATATCCCTGCACACCCATCTTCCCCCTTTGCTTCACCCATCTACGATTTGGACTCTACAAGTTTCAACTTTAACTTCTTTCAACGTTTTTAGTAAATTATTCGTCACTTCTCTTGATAACTTATACCAATCCGTGAGAATTTTCCTAACCATTTGTTCCTGAAATCGAGTGCCAGCTTGTGGCCACGGCCCTCTTTTCCATTCCATGCATTCATTTCAATTCTTACACCAATATCTTTCCATGCCTCATCACAAATATAAGCCTTGTACACTCCCATGACCCGCTTCACCTTCCAACTGTCTACTAATGAGTCCCATTCCAGCTCTTCTATCATATCTGTTACTAATTGCGTTCTACAATAGTTTCCAGAAACAAATTTAGCAGCCCTTTTTGCACCCTCTCTAACTTCTCTATTTGATACGTAAAATGTGGGTCCCATACTACACTACCATATTCAAGCAATGGTCTGACTAATGTTCTGTAACCCAGTTCCTTTACTTCTCACGTATATCCCCTCATCACTCTCTTCAACAAATGCAGAATTTTGAAACCTTTTCCTACCAACTCTCCAATGTATCCTGCCCAGTTCAGCATTTTATCAAATGCAATATTTACATCTCAAGTCTTCAACAAGCAAATCTTTACCCACCTTATGATCATAATCAACTTTTAGTTACTGTCTCCTGACCTTAATGCTAAGATCGTAATCTATCTTGGGAAAAAAAAAATTAGTATCCGAAAACACGAATGTAAAAATTAAAGAGTACATTGCACACGAAAATGCTGTAGGAATAACAGAAACGACGTCTTAGGTTAAAACATAGTTTTTTAATCCTTCTTAAAATTTTTATCTTTTCTGGTCTTATCAGTTGAATTCCATTCAAACAAATATTTAAGGCTTAGATCATTCCATTCCAACTTGAATTTTTTAAGTCTTTTCAACTTCACTCTTGTATTAAAAAATAAAAAATCCACAGGAAGAAAATATTTTATTTTTTTATTTTTTTGCTGTCGTCAGTCTTTAGACTGGTTTGATGAAATCCTCCATCCCATCGTATCCTGTGCTAACCTCTTCATTTCTACATACCCCTTACAACCCACGTCCTCAATTATCTGCTTCATATATTCTAATCTCTGTCTTCCTCTACAGTTCTTACCTTCGACTGTTCCCTCCACTAACAAATTAACCAATCCAGCATGTCTCAAAATATGACCTACCAGCCTGTCTCTTCTTCCTGTAAGCTTCTTCCATAAACTTCTTTTCTCACCCATCATTTCCAAAACTCGTTCATTTCTTACTTTGTCTGTCCACCTAATTTTCAGCATTCTTCTGTAGCACCACATTTCAAATGCTTCAAGTTTCTTTCTTTCCGGTATTCCTAAAGTCCATGTTTCGCTACCGTAAAGTGCTGTGCTCCACACAGAGTTTTAAAAAGTTCTTTCTAATTCCTAGATCAATATTTGAAACTAAAAGGTTTCTCTTTTTCATGAAGGCTCTTTTTGCTAGTGGTATTCTGCTTTTGACATCATTCCTGCTTCGGCCATCGGTTGTAATTTTGCTTCCGAAGTAACAGAACTCACTCACTTTTCCTATTACATCCGATCCTATTTTTATATTTAATCTACTAGTATTGGTATCATTTCTGCTACATTTCATCACTTTTGTCTTACTTTGATTTATATTCAGTCCAAAATCTTCCTTCAGTATTTTGTTCATGCCATTCAATAACTTCTCAATATCCTCAGCCCTCTCTGCTAACAAGACAATGTCATCAGCAAATTGTAGCATACTGATTTTTTCTCCCTGAAAACTTATGCCACATGGAAATTTTTCTTTGACTTTCTTCATTGCTTCTTCTACATACAAGTTGAATATTAACGGGGATAGACTACAACATTGTCTCACACCCTTTTTAACTGACGCATGTCTCTCGTGATTCTCTACTTTTATTACAGCCACTTCATTCTTAAATATAATATACCAGTATAAAAAATATAATCCTAATTCATAAACCTAATTGACCCTTATTTATAACGTGCTTTTTTTTATGTATCACTTAAGGAACTTTCAGTTCAAATTTAAATTGTTATTTTGCAAAATTATTTTTTTCCAAGTGTTGATATTTAAAATCTTTTTTTTTTTTTTTTTTTTTTTTTTTGTTTAGCCAGAACATAGTATTTTGCGGGTAATATATAGTTTTCTGATAGTGTACAATAAACCAACTGAAAATATAGTAATATACTATATAATATAGTACTATAGTTTACAATACTGATTTCGAAATCTAAGAGATATTTCAGCTAATGTTTCATCACATGGAAGGATAGCACAAATTCAGTGGAGTCGAAATAAGAAGAATTCAAGCAGATAGTAAAAAATGGTGACGAAATATTTATTCCAAAACAGAAAATAGGTAGAAGTACAGAACCTATGTACTATACGAGGGAGGTGAGGCGGTTTAAGGGGAATGGTGCGAAGATAACAACAGAGTTTACAGACAGCAAGGCGTAGAATACTTCAAAACAACTACACAAAGAATTAATAATACCAACGAAGTGGTTAAAGATGGGTTTATGAAGATTGTTAGTGCATGGGGTCCTTTAACTGATGCATCTAGAAATTTCTATGGTTACGTTAGCAAAACTGAGAGGAAGGGAGCGTGTTGAGACAATTATACGTAAGGATGAAGACATTACTGAGGTTTCGAAAAAGGCAGAGATTTTAAGTAACTGGTTTAGTGAGAGCATAATTCATGAATGAAAGGGAGGCTGTAAATTCCAGGACGATCCACACAATTAGAAATAAGCAGACTAAGAAATTTGAAATTCATGCTGAGGATGTGATGAAGAAACTAAGAACGCAGAAAAAGCATAAATGGGCTGATGTAGTAATGTTACTAAGTGTGTCTTAAGGATAGCAGGCTGTGACATCATACCTTATCTTGAAATGTTATTTAAATTGAGTATAAATACAAGAGAACTGGAAAGGTATGATAGTAGTACCACTGTTCAATAAAGGAGGGATAACACATAGGGTGGAATCAGTTAAGACAAGTGGTAGGTAAATTAATGGAGAGATTGAAATGCAACCATATCAGAAATGTATGTGAGTAACGTAAGTGGTTTTCGAGTCGACAACATGACTTTAGGCAAGAATATTCACGCAAATCTTAATCAATAGGCTATATGCAAGATACTTTGAATGAAATGGACAGGGGAGGCAAAATAGTTGGCTTCGCAATAGATTTTTCAGATTGTGCTAAATGAAGTAAAAACTATTGGAGCGGATCATAAATTGATTTCCTGGGAAGAAGAATTCATAATAGATTGATATCAAAAGGTCGAGTTACGAAATGCAGTAACAGAAGAAATGGGAGTGCCAAAGGGGAAAGAGTAATGGGACCATTGCTATTCGTTATTCTAATGAATGACTGTGCAGATGGTTTACTTTAAGAAATAGGTTGTTTAGCGATGACATAATGCTACACAATAGAATAAAAATGTTAGAAGGCTGTGAACAGATGCAGGGTGATCTGGACAGGATATGCAGTCTGTGTGGCGCAACGAGACATATAGATGTGACAAAAGTGTAAATAATTAAAAATAGGGACTGTGAGGGGTAGTATTAAATAAATAATAAGAAATTTAATTAAGTTTACCGTAGCGAGAGTGGGGCGAGGGTAATATTCAAGCATGCTGTTGTAGGTCAGCCATTATGGCAGGAAGCCCTCGCAGGCTACTGACGTACTATGCGGAAAAACGCACGGGTTGTCTTGCGGGGCATGACAAACTAGAGAAACAGCAATCCGGAAAACGCGCCCGGATTTTTCTACCGCAACCTGTCTGCGGAATGAAAATTTCCGCATGCGGCCGGCGACACGGATTGGAGGCGGAAACACAAAGAAAGCAGAGGGTAGTGACACACCAGCCGCTCAGTCGCACTCCGGACAGAATTGTAATGCACATTAGATACAGGCATTGGAAGTGTTGTGGTTGGATTATTTAGATATGCTCGCTTTGATCGCAAGTGAAAAGAGTTTCGGGAATGTGGGACAGTACTTATAATCATTAATAAATAAAGATTACCAGCTACTGATTAGCGGTTAATTATTTAACATCCCATCAGTAGATTCAATTTCGAATGTTAACTGCTAATATGTAATATCCAATGTTCATTACTACATACGAATACGCTTTCCAGATACCCTAATTGGTGCATTTGTAAACGGTTTTCACATCAACAAAAAATAATTCACTATTTTAGTAAATGTGAATAACTTTGACAATTTACACCGAACGTGGTGGATGAGTGGTTAGCGTTCTGGCCTCACATTCGGTAGGACGCCGTTTCGAATCCCAGTCCGGGCATTCAGATTTGGGTTTTCCAAATCACTCCAGGCGAATGCCCTGTTGCTTCCTTCAAAAGCCCATGGTCGAATTCCTTCCCGCTCCTTGTCTCCAGTCACATCCCACCTCTAATGACCCGACGTCGGCGAGGCGTAAAGCACTGGTTAAAAAAAAAAAAAAAAAGATTGAAAATTTCCCATTCTGCACCGCAAGAACATACACCATTTTGTTAGTCATCTTTAGTTACGAAATCCTAATAAGAAAATTCTTTCACGGAGTGAAACTGGTAATGTAATAAAAACCCTTCAATTTAGCATTTTCCACTACGAAAGTCAGCAAGGGGATATATGTACAGTGCTGGCATTGGTTTTTATTTTAACTTTAAGAATCTTTCATTGTTTCGTCCATCGGCAAGGAGTATCTTTTACGGTTATCTTCATTACTTGCTTCCGAAGGCGGTGATGGGCCTATATTTTACAATGTTTGGAACTAAAAATAGCAAAGAAACGTAATTTTTTCCTTATTCACATGGCAGATTGGCAATTTTTCAATCTCCTAAATCAGTTTTAGACGGTTGTGTTGCTTGAAAAATTGGTCTTTAATCGCCCGCCTATAAATCTCAAGTGCTTACCTAGAGGTCATCAGGGCTACACTGTGCGTTTTTTCTGGCGACACCGTCTTTCCAGGAAGGTAGAGGATTACAGACCGTCCTTCCAGGAAGAACGCGCTCTCGAGCATGCGGTTTCCGCACCTATATGTCATCTAGCTCCAAATGCGGTTGCGGATTCACAGGTTCCGCGCGCGTTTTGCGGTTTTGCGTTTTTCCGCATAGTATGTCAGTAGCACCGACTCTAGGACGCAAAAAAATCATCTCTTGAGAGAGGTGTTATCTGATGGTTGGTACAAATGGTAGATGGGTTGGAAAATACCAACAGAAATTCGTGAGGTCAGGGTTGGTAACAACAATGTGAGAAAGAGACGGAACGATTCAGTTAGCCAGGGAGTATATCAGTCCACCAAAACACAATAAGGCTCTCAGTTAGCCAGGGAGTATATCAGTCCACCAAACACAATAAGGCTCTCAGTTAGCCAGGGAGTATATCAGTCCACCAAAACACAATAAGGCTCTCAGTTAGCCAGGGAGTATATCAGTCCACCAAAACACAATAAGGCTCTCAGTTAGCCAGGGAGTATATCAGTCCACCAAAACACAATAAGGCTCTCAGTTAGCCAGGGAGTATATCAGTCCACCAAAACACAATAAGGCTCAGGGAGTATATCAGTCCACCAAAACACAATAAGGGCTCCTCAGTTAGCAGGGAGTATATCAGTCCACCCAAAACACAATAAGGCGCTCAGTTAGCCAGGGAGTATATCAGGTCCACCAAACACAATAAAGGCTCTCAGTTAGCCAGGGAGTATAATCAGTCCACCAAAACACAATCAAGGCTCTCAGGTTAGCCAGGGAGTATATCCGTTCCACCAAAACACGAATAAAGGGCTCTCAGATAGCCAGGGAAGTATATCAGTCCACCAAAACCCAATAAGGCTCTCAGTTAGCCAGGGGAGTATATCAGTCCACCAACACACCAATAAGGCTTCTCAGATTAGCCAGGAGTATATCAGTCTCCACCAAACCACAATAAGGCTCTTCAGTTAGCCAGGGAGTATATCCAGTCCACCAACAACACAATAATGGGCTCTCAGTTAGCCAGGGAGTATATCAGGTCCACCAAAACACAATAAAGGCTCTCAGTTAGCCAGGGAGTATATCAGTCCACCCAAAACACAATAAGGCTCTCAGTTAGCCAGGGAGTATATCAGTCCACCCAAATAACCAAAAGGCTCTCAGTTAGCCAGGAGTATATCAGTCCACCAAAACACAATAAGGCTCTCAGTTAGCCACGGAGTATATCAGTCCACCAAAACACAATAAGGCTCGCAGTTAGCCCAGGGGAGTATATCAGTCCACCCAAACACAATAAGGCTCTCAGTTAGCCAGGGAGTATATCAGTCCACCAAAACACAATAAGGCTCTCAGTTAGCCAGGGAGTATATCAGTCCACCAAAACACAATAAGGCTCTCAGTTAGCCAGGGGATATATCAGTCCACCAAAACACAATAAGGCTCTCAGTTAGCCAGTGAGTATATCAGTCCACCAAAACACAATAAGGCTCTCAGTTAGCCAGGGAGGATATCAGTCCACCAAAACACAATAAGGCTCTCAGTTTCGCTCTCAAGGAGACGGCCTTCGACCTCGAACGCTCGGACCCGCACGAAAACATGCTCAGAATAACAAGCGATCTAAACAAAACAGTGGTGTGTGTCATTTCCATGCAAAACGTTGTATTCTACCTCAAGTAACATTTTAGTACAGAGAAACAACGTAACAAGATATCAAGAACATATGAAGGAAATTATACTAATTCAATGACGTCGGTGTATCATTACATTTTCAATCAACGGTGCCACAAACTCTCTGCTTAAAGTATCTTAATATAGCACAAAACACGAATATACAGCAGTACGACACACCTGATAGTGCTTATATTAGTCCTCAAAATTCAGATGCGGGATTTCGACGAAGTGGTTAAAACAAAGTGGAAGAGAACAATGTGCACACCTCACTAAAGCCACGTTATCACATTCCAAATCAGTTTCGCATTCACGCAGTCCAGTATCAAAAGCCACACTAATTACATTTCCAAATGATGATGTTGGTATGTCAACGTCATAACCTGGCTTTCGTCAAGCATATTGCAACATAGGCTTATACGTAGGTGCAGCAAATTGATTGTAAATCACAAAGTTTCATGATGAAATAAAGATCACGAAGCTTCACTTGTGCTTTGGCTCATTGTAATCTTACAAAATCAGTAATCCTTCTGATACATAGCTTATATTGCCGAAAGAAGTAAACATAAAGGGATTGGCAATATCTTCAGCATAACATCTTTGTTTGGAAAAGTTGCATCTAGAATGGTACGATCTGCATGACCAGACCCGGATTCACACAACAATAGGCTCCTTTAATTTGTTACATAGCCGCCAAGGACTGAGTTAGAAAACGTTTCATGTGTTCTTTAGTCATTTTTTCAACTTTTGCTTGCTTCCACATGAATGTTTCGTGGACAGGCTGTTCCAAGTTTCTTTGAAATATTTGGACCGAAAGTGCCTTGCGTCTCTTGAAAACAGATGTAAAACTAATGGCGCTAGCAGACAAGTGCGGAGTTCTACATGGAAATGACACACACCACTGTTTTGTGTATGGTCACTGGTTATCCTAAACATGTTTTCGTGCCGTTCCGAGCGTTAGAGGTCAAAGGCGTCCCTTGTCAGTGTGATCCATTCCTGTGACTGCCTGTTCAGCAATGATGTAAGTTCATTTTTGTCTCTCGATGCTATAAGAGACTATTTCAAGAAATAAATGATGATTTTAAGAAAGTGTAGGAGATACAAGGCAGCTGTTGGTAGTAAAGGCGGCGTTGCTTGAAACGAGAGTAGGACGGCGTCAGCTGTTCGATTCAGCAGGAACATCACACCATCACGTCTAGAGCGAGGCGAATGTTCGGGAATGAAACGTGACTGACAGAAAAATATCACAGAGGTCGCGCGCGCAGCAGTATCGTAGAAGGCGCATCGCACATCTGGTGTCGATGCCTGGCCGCTATGCGGAATCGACAGGTAACAGAGGTCTCTGGACCGAGTCACGTGCGCGACTATAAGAAGACGGGCAGGAGACTGCCTCGGAGCTCGTTGAGAACAATCGATCAACGCCATCGCTATGTCCGGCTAGACATCTGAAGCAGCCAGGTCCGTGACCAAGTGTAAGTGAAAGTTAGTGTATCTGTGCGAACGCTTAACGTGCCTGGGTGTCAGCTCGAGGGAACGCCTAGTTGCGTGTATCCTTTGTACTTCTGATGGATTGAATTTGCAGCACCATTAGGCTTCTATCGTTCATATGATCACCTGCCATGTTAACTTTGACTACAGAGCTTTGAGTAAACTAATACGCAAGATCCAAAGGACGGACCAAACGGGAGGAGGAGGCAGCGAGGGAGTGCAACTACCCACACTGCCCGGAACCTAACACGACCACCGACCATTCATGACTACGACAGGCTAGAGTCGTCACAACAGCCGCTTTCAATGCCTGATGCCCACTGCTGCTACGGTGATTGGTTGAAGTAAGCTCATTATGTGAAGATAAAGCGTTAGCATTTGAAATCTGTTTGGAAGATTTCTACGAAGTTGATGAATTTCATATGTAATCGAAATTAATTGTTGCAAGGAAAAGGATTTAAATGTGAAACGGTTGGTCACTGCAAAATTTCTATGAATGTGTTTGGTTGGATGTGTGTTCTAATCTATAGTACTGAGCGTTGTGTCCAATTTGCTTAAATAACAGACTTTGCTATGAATAGTGTGGTGCATCAATCAACTCGGTACACTATTATTATTTGTAATTGTTCCTGTCCCCTTTTTCCCGACATTTCATGAACTGAATACAGACAATCTTCACTAAAAGGTATTGATAATAAACTAATCAGAATTATTAAAGGCGGGGGGGGGGAGGGGGGAAGGCTCGGAATAATATAAAATGGTGACCATTACAGCGACATAAGCATTCAATTGAAACTTATTTTACAACGTGCAACAATGAAGAAAGTAGTAATAAGCGGCACAGAACATGCCATTAAGTTTAATTGTGGGAAAGACAGAAACTATTAGTACAGGGGCATCGAGAGAGTAAATAATATGAGCTAACATCATTGCTGAATCTGGAAGCGTTATAGCACACGACCACACGGTGGCCAGGGTTAGCCTTTCCTAGTATCGATGTGGTCCTTTCTAATCCGAGGTTCCACGTGTGTAGTAGTTTGGTATCACACTGATCAGCCAGAACATTATGACTACCTGCCTACTATCGATATAAACCCGTCCAGGCGATAGCAGCGTCACCTGACGAGGAATGACTGCTAGTCAGACACACGCACGGTGCATGTAGTATCACTGAGCGTGCTATCCGTGTCTAGAATGCGGAAGGCGCGCGATCTATCTGAGGGCAGATTGTGATGGCCCAGAGGCTTGGCACGAGCATTTCCGAAACTGCATCACTTGTCGGGTGTTCGAGGAGTGCTGTGGTGAGTGTCTGCAACAGTAGCGAAACCACGTCCATACGTCGAAGGGTTGGGTGGCTACCTCTCATTAGGGAACGTGGATAAACCACGTACCTCCATTTTGGCCTCCTGTGAACCCCCCCTCCCCCCACGTAGCCCTACGTGGCTTTTGCCTCTACCCCCCCCCCCCCCCGGAGCACGTAGCTTTTTTCCCTATCGATTCCAAAAGGCATTTTGTACTGTTTTCTCTTGTCAGACTATTGTGAATTACATACGGAGATAATTAACTGAGGGAAATATATATTCACACGCTGTTGTGAGTTCTGTTCCTCATTTTAAATGTGAAAAATGTTATGAAAGGAGAGCTACGTGGCCTGGCTCGGAACCCCCCCTCCCCCCACATAGCCCAGCGTAACCTTCCAGCCAACCCCTCCCCCCCTCCCCTGGACCGAGCCACGTAGTTTGTGCACGGTCCATTACAGATCTCGGACGTCGTAGGCTGGGCAGACCGGTAAAACAGGACAGGCGGCGAACTGTGACGGAACTAACATCAGACTTTAATGCTGGGCAGAGTACAAGTGCGTCTCAACACACAGTGCACCGACTCCTAACGATGGGCCTCCGCAGACGACGACTCATGCGTGTGCCAATTTTAACACCACGACGTCGGCAACTACGACTGGAATGGACAAGTGACCATCGTCACTGGACGTTGGCGCAGTGGCAGAGCGTTGCATAGTCTACATCTACATCCATACTCTGCAATTCACGAACATTGTGGGTGGCAGAGGATGCTAAGCACCAATCTTAATTCTGCGCATTCCAATCCCGAATAGCACAAGGAAAGAAAAAATACACAGAAGCATCAGTACAGCATCTTATTTCTCGAATCTTATCCCTCCGGTCATTGCGACCCCAATAGGTTGGTGGAAGAAGTATCTCACTGCACTCGCAGGTCATAGAATTTCGCATATTCTCCGATAAATTTAAACGTAAATGACGTCTGTCTTCCAAACTATCCCAGCCCAATCTATGCATCAATTCTGTGACGCTTTCATAAGGGCTGTAACAACAAGTCACGAATCGAGCTGCTCTCCTCTGTACCCTCTCCGCTGAGTCAATCAGAACCTTGCGATACGGATCCCAAACTCCACAACAGTAATCCAGATGCGGACGCACTAGTGTTTTATATGCTATTTCCTTTGTATGTGCATTACAATTCCTCAGAATACGACCTATAAATCGTAATTTAGAATTAACTTTGCCTCCGACGGAAGTTATGTGCATGTCCCATTTCATGTTGCTTTGTACTATATTACCCCTAGATACTTCAGGGAATCAACAGTGTCAACAAATGAATTGTTTACTTTGTAGTCGTGAGCAAACTGATTCTATTTGTTACTTATTCGCATTTTCTTGCACTTTTTGCAATTAAGTGTAAAATGCCATTTACGGCACCATTCGGAAAAATCGCGCTGAATTTCTAAGCAATCGTCAGAGCACCTTATTTCCCTATAGATAACTGCATCGTCTGCAAACAATCGCAACCAGCATTTAACGTTGTTACCGAGATCGTCTATAAAAATCAAGAAAAGAAGTGGTCCTATTGCACTTCCTTGAAGAACGCCAGAAGTAACATCTAGCTTAGAAGAGGCTTCTCCGTCAACAGCGACATACTGTGATCGACAATTTAGAAAATCACGTATCCACTCGCAAATCTGATAGGATATACCGTATGCCCGAATCTTCGCTAAAAGTCGATTGTGTGGTACAGAATCAAAAGCTTTTTGAAAATCCAAGAATATTGCATCAACTTGCGAACCTGTATCGATAACTTTCATTACGTCATGGGAAAATGGGGCCAATTGAGTTTCACACAATCTCTTCTTCCGAAATCCGTGTTGACACGGTGTAAGTAACTCGTTCTTATCTAGAAACTTCATAATATTCGAGCATATGACATGCTCCAGAATTCTACTGCATGCAGATATCGGTCGATAATTCCTAGGATCACTCAGATCTCCTTTTTTAAAAAGAGGAATTACCTTGCCTATTTTCCAGTCGGAGGGTACTTTTTTCTCTTCTAAAGATTTACAGAATATATCTGACAAATGGTTCAATTTCCTCCGCGTATTCTGAAAATACTCTTACCGGTATACCATCGGGACCTGGCGCTTTACCCCGCTTCAGGAGCTTTAATTGCTTTACAATAACTACGCTATCAATTTCTACCGGATCCATCTCTAATTCTACACGATGTGGTAAAGTGGGAATGTTTTCTATGTTTTCGCGCGTGAATGAATTTTTAAATTCAGTGTTAAATACGGTAGCCTTGTTGCGGCTGTCGTCAACTTCCAGACCGTCTTGTATTAGAGCTGGTTTATTGCTGTCACTACAGCTAACTTTTTTTACATACGACAAAAATTTCTTAGGGTTTTCGGTGAGGCTCTTAGAGAGGGAATTGCAACGAAAGTCATTAAAGGCCACACGCATCGCATTTTTAACATGTCCCCTTATCTCATCTAACTTATCTAAATCGGGTCCTCTGCATCGTCCTTCTTGGTCATGCATGTATCTTCCTTTATTTTTTGAGCAACCATTTAACGTGACGTGTATACCATGGAAGATCATTCCCTTCCCTGATTGTCCGTTACGGTATATGAAAGTCCATACCTTCCCTGACTATATGTATGAATCGTTGCCAGATCTCTTCAACGGTGCCTGTTGCTACTATGAAGGTATGGTAATTATGTCTCAAAACGTTCTAAAACACTCTTTTGAAGCTTTTTCGAATCTGTAAACCAAGCTTTCTTTTTCCTTTTTGCGCGTGGATGCTAATTTTACTGTAGCAATTACAGCTATGTGATTACTTATTCCCGTGGTAGTACAAATGTCCGTGAATAATACAGGCCTATTTGTAACGAGAATATCTAAAATATTTTCGTTACCGTTGAGGCAGCGCGTTGGTTCAGTTATGAGCTGTTCAGAATTGTGATCTGAGGAAAGGACTACAATGATTTCGGAAGCTGATTTATCCCTGCCACCAGTAACGTGAACGTAATTAGTCCAGTCGATATATGGTCTGATGAATCCCGATACCTTCTTCATCATTGCGATGGGAAGGTGCGAATCCGTCGTTTTCCAGGGGACACCATTACTGCGGGACGGAGACAAGCTGGCAGCTGCTCAATAATCCTTGAGGAACATTCAAGTGGGCACGCATGGGTCCTGTGGAGCTCGTGGAAGCCACCATGATGCCCAATAAGTATCGTAAACTGGTTGTAGACAGCGTACACTCCGTCATGACGACCACGTTCCCAACGGCAGTGCCATTTTTCAGCAAGATAATGCGTCATGTCACAAGGCCAGCAGTGTGATGGAGTGGTTCGAGTTGAAGTTGAAGTGCTCGACCCCCAACTGAACCCAATCGTGATTGAATGTGACGTCAGAGCTCATCGCCCCCTCCGCGGAATCTACGGAAAATAGGTGACTTGTGTGTGTGCAGATGTGTTGCCAACTCCCTCCAGCAACCTACCAAGGCGGCGCTGATTTTATACCAAGACGCATCGCCGCTGTTATCCGAGGAAAAGGTGAACATACCGGATATTAGGTAGATGGTCATAATGTTCTGGCTGAATAGAGAACTTCCCTACTGATTTCCCTTACTGTGTGACAGACTGTCCCTTTAACCCATGATCAACTCCTTTCTGCATTCTCCATCCCTCGTAAACAGCTGCGAGTGGCAGATTTTCATCACACGACGATCATGAAGCAATCCTTAGCGTATGCTTACAAGTGGTGAAGCAGTGAGATTCACACAGAGGGATGGTTCCATCAAAGGGCCGTGGCCCCTGCCAGCAAGTCACAGAGACTCGGACATGTCGCTATGAGGGTGGCGAGAGAGTACTCGCTAGTGACACTGTGGTACTGTGTGTGCAGGTTCTGTGCAGTACTCCGTGGAGTGGTCTGGAGACGTGGAGCCCTCAGGGTCGGTGTCGCTATGAGGGGGGTACTCGCTAGTGACACTGTGTGTGCAGGCTCGGTGCAGTACTCCGTGGAGTGGTCTGGAGACGTGGAGCCCTCAGGGTCGGTGTCGCTATGAGGGGGGTACTCGCTAGTGACACAGTGGTACTGTGTGTGCAGGCTCGGTGCAGTACTCCGTGGAGTGGTCTGGAGACGTGGAGCCCTCAGGGTCGGTGTCGCTATGAGGGGGGTACTCGCTAGTGACACTGTGTGTGCAGGCTCGGTGCAGTACTCCGTGGAGTGGTCTGGAGACGTGGAGCCCTCAGGGTCGGTGTCGCTGCTGGACGCGCAGGGCGTCGAGGTGGCGTCTGCGGAGGGTCTGCAGGGCCAGCTGGAGGTGGCCGCCGCCAGCGCCTGGTGGCCCTACCTCATGAGCGACTCTCCCGGCTACCTGTACACGCTGCAGGTGAGCGCGTCCTCTGGGGACGTGTACCGCCTGCCGGTGGGGCTGCGTCGCCTCACCTGGGACAACTCGTCGCTCAACATCAACGACCGGCCCGTCTACCTGCGCGGCTTCGGCCGCCACGAGGACGCAGACGTGAGTAATATTTAATATTGATATTTAATTAATTGCAATGGGGCGCAAGCTCCAGTGGCGATGTCCCTACAAACCCATCTTCCCCCTTTCCTGCACCCACCTACATTTGCCCACCACAAATTTTAACTTTAAATTCTTTCAACATTTTTGGTAAATTATTCATCATTTCCCTTGGTAACTTATTCCATTCCCTGACACCCCCACCTAAAAAAGAGAATCTTCCCACACGCTTGTGCCTGAAATCGAGTGCCAGCTTGTGGTCATGTTCATCTTTTCCCTTCCATGCATTACTTTTCATTCTTACACCAATATCTTTCCATGCCTCATCACCAATATACGCCTTGTACACTCTCGTGACTCTCTTCATCCTCCTCCTGTCTTCCAGCTCTTTTGTCGTATCTGTTACTGACTGCATTCTGCGATAATTTACCTTTTTTGCATCCTCTCCAACTCCTGTATTTGATACTCAAAATTTGTATCCATACTATACTACAATATTCAAGCAATGGTATGACCAATGTTTTGTCACCCAATTCCTTTACTTCTCTCGTACATCCCCTCATCACTCTCTCCAACAAGTTCAGCATTTTTTGAAACTTTTTCCTACTACCTGTCCAATGTGTTCGCCATTTTTAGGGTGGTCACGCTCACCCTGTCCTCCTATTAACAGCAGTCACTTATAAAATGATTTCTCCACCACAGTTTCCTGTGGCCAGTTATTTGTATTACCCTTTTTGATGACCCACTAAAAACTAATTGATTTTGAGATGAGCAGGTAAAATTGCTTTTAGTGGCCTTGTGGTTGAGGCGTCTAACTGGAGATCGAAGGATCCTGGGTTCAAATCCCTGTCTTAGCGTTGATTTTCCTTTAACCCGACTATCATCTCTGGCACAGCGCGGTTTGTAATGTGAAATACGCCAGGAAGCATCGGTCGTTGTGATTGTACATTAAGCTGTAGGTCCGCTATATCGGGTTGGGATAACAGGTTGGGTTATATAACGAGGAAAGGAACTGGACGCCCCACCGTCAATACCAGATTGAGTACACCTCATTCGGGAGAGTCCAACCAGCCTTTGGGTTGAATAGCGAGGTTAGCCTAGCTTAGCATGGTAAAATTAACATCGTTTTAAATATAATTTTCGTGTGCTTTAATAATTATGTATGATAAAGTCTTGCACCGAATCACATATCAAGAGTGCCACAATAACACTTTTAGATTTCTTTTATTTCTCCACATTTGTGATTGGTCACAAGTTAATATCTTGTTTTCATAAATTAGGCTCTCTTCTCTAAACTGTTTATAGAGTTCAGTTCTTCTATTATTTAAATAACAATTGATACCTGGCAGTGGTAAAACTCCCGCATGTCCGCCATCTTAAATTATCTCTTCTCTAGTATGCACACGCGTTGTACCTCCAGCAGCGACAGCAGGGTGCGGAGGACCAGTACAATGATTCTATGTAAAGAAAATGGCGGATATAACCGTGTTACGTCACATGCTCCGTGGATTTTGTTCCAGTGGGTCAGGCCGGTAAGAAGTATATAGTGACGTCAGAAGGTCTTCCCTCGGGAGCGCTCAAGTAAGGCGTCGATAGGTTGTTGCTGCGTATTGAGTGCGTGCGCGATAAGACTGGCCGGCCGCGCAGACTGGCCATCCTCGGTCGTCACCACCAGCGGGTTGCTGATGCACTCTTGGAGCGTTCTATATTCCCCTGGTCCAGCATCAGCATGTTGTTCCGCTCGCGTCCATTAGCGGACTCGTGACTTGCGGTAAAAGTATAAGGCTGCGCACATTCGACTCATAGGTAGCTAACTCAGGACACAAGTAGAGCCTTATCGATTCCGTTACGATTCTCCGTTGATGCATTGTTAGTTCAGCCAGCTGCTACCTATGCTGCCTCTCTGTCCGTCTCCACGGAGCTTCCAGATTTACAGATCTCTGCCTTTGGTCAGACCATTGTTCGAATATGGTAGTGTAGTATGGGACCCTCCTTTTGCATATCAAATACAGGAGTTGGAGAGGGTGCAAAAAAGGGCTGCTAGATTAGTTTCTGGAAATTATCGCAGAATGTAATCAGTGACGGATATGATAAAGGAGCTGGAATGTGATTCATTGCAAGACAGGACGAGGGTGAAGATCATCATGGGTGTGTACAAGGCGTATATTAGCGATGAGGCATGGAAAGATATTGGTGTAAGAATGAAAAGTAATGCATGAAAGGGAAAAGATGACCATGACCACAAGCTGGCACTCGATTTCAGGCACAAGGGTGTGGGAAGATACTCTTTTTTAGGTAAGACTGTTAGGGATTGGAATAAGTTACCAAGAGAAATGATGAATAATTTACCGAAAACTTTGAAATAATTTAAAGATAAAATTTGTAGAGGGCAAATGTAGATGGGTGTGTAGGGAAATTGCCACCGGAGCCTGTGCTCCATTGCAATTAAGTAGTAATAATAAATAGTATAAATGCGGTCTATATTCACATTCGTGAAGTGTACCTTGTGAATACTGGTATGTTTGTGCACATGTAAACTCATACACTCAACTTCTTTTCAGAGGGACTCGTTCTGTCCAAATAGATCCATAGAATTTTCAATTTCCACCACCAAGGTGCCTTTGTGACTATCTGTTAGTTAATACGAGCCACTTCTTCTCAGTGATATGATAGACATCCAGCTGCAGACAATGAATATTGAGGTTCAATTTGCACACCGTCTACTCTTAATGGTAAAAAAAGTCTACTCAGTGAAAAGGTTCTTCGACCTGTCGTCAAGCCACTTCAAAGACCAGAGTCTCGGTGGCACAGCCTGGGTGCATCACTGCATGGACTAATTAACAAAGTGCCGACTTTCTTTCTTCTTTACTCATCTTTAATAATAACAATGTAATAATATTCTTCTACTGTGACATGTATTCCAACAATAAATTTAAGCAAGGAATGGTGTGGGCTATTAGGATCTGTTCAGTTTTATGGAATTATTCCATCTCCCTGGAACAGCAGTCACTGGCACGGTCCACGTGCCCCTTCTCCCAGCTTTGATTTTTGCTGCATTTTACCCCTTCATAGCAGCTGGCCACAAGTGCACCATGCAGTCAAAGGACCAGTCCAAGATGGAGGCCTAGCGTGTCACTATACAGGCAGGATCTGACTGCACACCATTTGCAAGCTGGACTCATCCGCAGGATATTGAAACGCCAATTCCGGCCGCCGTAGTTTACTTTGTGTGTGTTGCAGATCCGCGGCAAGGGTCTGGACCTGCCTACGGTGGCGCGGGACTACAGTCTGCTGCGCTGGCTGGGCGCCAACTCTTACCGCACCTCTCACTACCCCTACGCAGAGGAGATCATGGACTTTGCGGACCAGCAGGGCATCCTCATCATAGACGAGTGCCCCGCCGTCAACATCGAGTGAGTACCACACCTCTCACTACCCCTACGCAGAGGAGATCATGGACTATGCGGACCAGCAGGGCATCCTCATCATAGACGAGTGCCCCGCCGTCAACATCGAGTGAGTACCACACCTCTCACTACCCCTACACAGAGGAGATCATGGACTTTGCGGACCAGCAGGGCATCCTCATCATAGACGAGTGCCCCGCCGTCAACATCGAGTGAGTACCACACCTCTCACTACCCCTACGCAGAGGAGATCATAGACTTTGCGGACCAGCAGGGCATCCTCATCATAGAAGAGTGCCCCGCCGTCAACATCGAGTGAGTACCACACCTCTCACTACCCCTACGCAGAGGAGATCATGGACTTTGCGGACCAGTAGGGCATCCTCATCATAGACGAGTGCCCCGCCGTCAACATCGAGTGAGTACCACACCTCTCACTACCCCTACACAGAGGAGATCATGGACTTTGCGGACCAGTAGGGCATCCTCATCATAGACGAGTGCCCCGCCGTCAACATCGAGTGAGTACCACACCTCTCACTACCCCTACGCAGAGGAGATCATGGACTTTGCGGACCAGTAGGGCATCCTCATCATAGACGAGTGCCCCGCCGTCAACATCGAGTGAGTACCACACCTCTCACTACCCCTACACAGAGGAGATCATGGACTTTGCGGACCAGTAGGGCATCCTCATCATAGACGAGTGCCCCGCCGTCAACATCGAGTGAGTACCACACCTCTCACTACCCCTACGCAGAGGAGATCATGGACTTTGCGGACCAGTAGGGCATCCTCATCATAGACGAGTGCCCCGCCGTCAACATCGAGTGAGTACCACACCTCTCACTACCCCAACACAGAGGAGATCATGGACTTTGCGGACCAGCAGGGCATCCTCATCATAGACGAGTGCCCCGCCGTCAACATCGAGTGAGTACCACACCTCTCACTACCCCTACGCAGAGGAGATCATAGACTTTGCGGACCAGCAGGGCATCCTCATCATAGAAGAGTGCCCCGCCGAAAACATCGAGTGAGTACCACACCTCTCACTACCCCTACGCAGAGGAGATCATGGACTTTGCGGACCAGCAGGGCATCCTCATCATAGAAGAGTGCCCCGCCGTCAACATCGAGTGAGTTCCACACCTCTCACTACCCCTACGCAGAGGAGATCATGGACTTTGCGGACCAGCAGTGCATCCTCATCATAGACGAGTGCCCCGCCGTCAACATCGAGTGAGTACCACACCTCTCACTACCTCTACGCAGAGGAGATCATGGACTTTGCGGACCAGCAGGGCATCCTCATCATAGAAGTGTGCCCCGCCGTCAACATCGAGTGAGTACCACACCTCTCACTACCCCTACGCAGAGGAGATCATGGACTTTGCGGACCAGCAGGGCATCCTCATCATAGACGAGTGCCCCGCCGTCAACATCGAATGAGTACCACACCTCTCACTACCCCTACGCAGAGGAGATCATGGACTTTGCAGACCAGCAGGGCATCCTCATCATAGACGAGTGCCCCGCCGTCAACATCGAGTGAGTACCACACCTCTCACTACCCCTACGCAGAGGAGATCATGGACTTTGCGGACCAGCAGGGCATCCTCATCATAGACGAGTGCCCCGCCGTCAACATCGAGTGAGTACCACACCTCTCACTACCCCTACGCAGAGGAGATCATGGACTTTGCAGACCAGCAGGGCATCCTCATCATAGACGAGTGCCCCGCCGTCAACATCGAGTGAGTACCACACCTCTCACTACCCCTACGCAGAGGAGATCATGGACTATGCGGACCAGCAGGGCATCCTCATCATAGACGAGTGCCCCGCCGTCAACATCGAGTGAGTACCACACCTCTCACTACCCCTACACAGAGGAGATCATGGACTTTGCGGACCAGCAGGGCATCCTCATCATAGACGAGTGCCCCGCCGTCAACATCGAGTGAGTACCACACCTCTCACTACCCCTACGCAGAGGAGATCATAGACTTTGCGGACCAGCAGGGCATCCTCATCATAGAAGAGTGCCCCGCCGTCAACATCGAGTGAGTACCACACCTCTCACTACCCCTACGCAGAGGAGATCATGGACTTTGCGGACCAGTAGGGCATCCTCATCATAGACGAGTGCCCCGCCGTCAACATCGAGTGAGTACCACACCTCTCACTACCCCTACACAGAGGAGATCATGGACTTTGCGGACCAGTAGGGCATCCTCATCATAGACGAGTGCCCCGCCGTCAACATCGAGTGAGTACCACACCTCTCACTACCCCTACGCAGAGGAGATCATGGACTTTGCGGACCAGTAGGGCATCCTCATCATAGACGAGTGCCCCGCCGTCAACATCGAGTGAGTACCACACCTCTCACTACCCCTACACAGAGGAGATCATGGACTTTGCGGACCAGTAGGGCATCCTCATCATAGACGAGTGCCCCGCCGTCAACATCGAGTGAGTACCACACCTCTCACTACCCCTACGCAGAGGAGATCATGGACTTTGCGGACCAGTAGGGCATCCTCATCATAGACGAGTGCCCCGCCGTCAACATCGAGTGAGTACCACACCTCTCACTACCCCAACACAGAGGAGATCATGGACTTGCGGACCAGCAGGGCATCCTCATCATAGACGAGTGCCCCGCCGTCAACATCGAGTGAGTACCACACCTCTCACTACCCCTACGCAGAGGAGATCATAGGACTTTGCGGACCAGCAGGGCATCCTCATCATAGAAGAGTGCCCCGCCGTCAACATCGAGTGAGTACCACACCTCTCACTACCCCTACGCAGAGGAGATCATGGACTTTGCGGACCAGCAGGGCATCCTCATCATAGAAGAGTGCCCCGCCGTCAACATCGAGTGAGTACCACACCTCTCACTACCCCTACGCAGAGGAGATCATGGACTTTGCGGACCAGCAGGGCATCCTCATCATAGACGAGTGCCCCGCCGTCAACATCGAGTGAGTACCACACCTCTCACTACCCCTACGCAGAGGAGATCATGGACTTTGCGGACCAGCAGGGCATCCTCATCATAGACGAGTGCCCCGCCGTCAACATCGAGTGAGTACCACACCTCTCACTACCCCTACGCAGAGGAGATCATGGACTTTGCGGACCAGCAGGGCATCCTCATCATAGACGAGTGCCCCGCCGTCAACATCGAAGTGAGTACCACACCTCTCACTACCCCTACGCAGAGGAGATCATGGACTTTGCAGGACCAGCAGGGCATCCTCATCATAGACGAGTGCCCCGCCGTCAACATCGAGTGAGTACCACACCTCTCACTACCCCTACGCAGAGGAGATCATGGACTTTGCGGACCAGCAGGGCATCCTCATCATAGACGAGTGCCCCGCCGTCAACATCGAGTGAGTACCACACCTCTCACTACCCCTACGCAGAGGAGATCATGGACTTTGCAGACCAGCAGGGCATCCTCATCATAGACGAGTGCCCCGCCGTCAACATCGAGTGAGTACCACACCTCTCACTACCCCTACGCAGAGGAGATCATGGACTTTGCGGACCAGTAGGGCATCCTCATCATAGACGAGTGCCCCGCCGTCAACATCGAGTGAGTACCACACCTCTCACTACCCCTACGCAGAGGAGATCATGGACTTTGCGGACCAGCAGGGCATCCTCATCATAGACGAGTGCCCCGCCGTCACCATCGAGTGAGTACCACACCTCTCACTACCCCTACGCAGAGGAGATCATGGATTTTGCGGACCAGCAGGGCATCCTCATCATAGACGAGTGCCCCGCCGTCAACATCGAGTGAGTACCACACCTCTCACTACCCCTACGCAGAGGAGATCATGGACTTTGCGGACCAGCAGGGCATCCTCATCATAGACGAGTGCCCCGCCGTCAACATCGAGTGAGTACCCACACCTCTCACTAGCCCCTACGCAGAGGAGATCATGGACTTTGCGGACCAGCAGGGCATCCTCATCATAGACGAGTGCCCCGCCGTCAGCATCGAGTGAGTACCACACCTTTCACTACCCCTACGCAGAGGAGATCATGGACTTTGCGGACCAGCAGGGCATCCTCATCATAGAAGAGTGCCCCGCCGTCAACATCGAGTGAGTACCACACCTCTCACTACCCCTACGCAGAGGAGATCATGGACTTTGCGGACCAGCAGTGCATCCTCATCATAGAAGAGTGCCCCGCCGTCAACATCGAGTGAGTACCACACCTCTCACTACCCCTACGCAGAGGAGATCATGGACTTTGCGGACCAGCAGGGCATCCTCATCATAGAAGTGTGCCCCGCCGTCAACATCGAGTGAGTACCACACCTCTCACTACCCCTACGCAGAGGAGATCATGGACTTTGCGGACCAGCAGGGCATCCTCATCATAGAAGAGTGCCCCGCCGTCAACATCGAGTGAGTACCACACCTCTCACTACCCCTACGCAGAGGAGATCATGGACTTTGCGGACCAGCAGTGCATCCTCATCATAGACGAGTGCCCCGCCGTCAACATCGAGTGAGTACCACACCTCTCACTACCCCTACGCAGAGGAGATCATGGACTTTGCGGACCAGCAGGGCATCCTCATCATAGAAGAGTGCCCCGCCGTCAACATCGAGTGAGTACCACACCTCTCACTACCCCTACGCAGAGGAGATCATGGACTTTGCGGACCAGCAGGGCATCCTCATCATAGAAGAGTGCCCCGCCGTCAACATCGAGTGAGTACCACACCTCTCACTACCCCTACGCAGAGGAGATCATGGACTTTGCGGACCAGCAGTGCATCCTCATCATAGACGAGTGCCCCGCCGTCAACATCGAGTGAGTACCACACCTCTCACTACCCCTACGCAGAGGAGATCATGGACTTTGCGGACCAGCAGGGCATCCTCATCATAGAAGTGTGCCCCGCCGTCAACATCGAGTGAGTACCACACCTCTCACTACCCCTACGCAGAGGAGATCATGGACTTTGCGGACCAGCAGGGCATCCTCATCATAGACGAGTGCCCCGCCGTCAACATCGAAGTGAGTACCACACCTCTCACTACCCCTACGCATAGGAGATCATGGACTTTGCAGACCAGCAGGGCATCCTCATCATAGACGAGTGCCCCGCCGTCAACATCGAGTGAGTACCACACCTCTCACTACCCCTACGCAGAGGAGATCATGGACTTTGCGGACCAGCAGGGCATCCTCATCATAGACGAGTGCCCCGCCGTCAACATCGAGTGAGTACCACACCTCTCACTACCCCTACGCAGAGGAGATCATGGACTTTGCAGACCAGCAGGGCATCCTCATCATAGACGAGTGCCCCGCCGTCAACATCGAGTGAGTACCACACCTCTCACTACCCCTACGCAGAGGAGATCATGGACTTTGCGGACCAGTAGGGCATCCTCATCATAGACGAGTGCCCCGCCGTCAACATCGAGTGAGTACCACACCTCTCACTACCCCTACGCAGAGGAGATCATGGACTTTGCGGACCAGCAGGGCATCCTCATCATAGACGAGTGCCCCGCCGTCAACATCGAGTGAGTACGCTCTTCGTCTCCAAGCGAAGGTAGCGCACTCCTTCACTCAAGGTCTACTTCATATTACTGTCTGAATCACCACTTGGTTTGAATGCGCAGCGATAATAATGTGACGTGATTTTATAATTCAATACAACGCACGAAACACAGACTGACAAGGAATCTGCTAAACATGGAACCTTCTGCTTTTGCTTCTAGTCTGATATCTTCACAAGCGGTGTTGTTTTAAGTTATGCTCAAGGTACTTTCCAGGCTTCTCTCCTTCCGCTTACTCAGTGGCAGCCAGTACTAACAAAACGCTTATAGCAAATATTTTCAGGACGCAATGTGGTGTAAAGTTGAAAGCTTTATGTGTGTTTTAGAGCCACAGATGCTTTACAATTGGAAGCTGTTAGAGATTTTCCAGGATAATGTGTCCGAAGTTCAGTCATATTTGGCATTGGAAATATTATATACTGCAATATGCAAGAAATCGGCGTGTCATTATTATGGTGGCTTCCCTCAGAAACCACATTTGAACGTTGACTTTCTAAAGATTGCTGCACTCGTACAACAAAAGACATGACAACACAGGGGGAGCCTATAAACAGACCCAAGAGCAGAGGGGCATGTGGTCAACAGGTCTTACACGCTGGACGAGTCACAGACTTATACCAGATGGTTCGTGCAACAGTTTTTTACTTTTTCATCAATAGTCAGGAAAGAGAGTTGGTGCGCAAAAGTGACATAATAACAAACAGAATCGAAAAAAGTGTTGGTATAGGGGGATAAGAGACGACGTCAAGTGCAAACTGGAGAGTTTAGAAAATTTAAAGGAATTCTTTAGTGCTCAGCGTTTGTGCGCAATGGAGTGAAACCGATATAATTTTTAGTGGTGACACAAGAGTCTCTTCGGAGTTTGCCTTACATATTCCAAAAATAGGGTAGGTAATTGTTCAATAAGTAAGAAATAGAGTAAATTAGTTAGAATATAGGAAACTGTTGTTAATCAATGCGCATTTCAGGTTATTTGAGTAATATAGAAATGACGCAGTTTTTTTAATTAGAACCAAAAAATCTGAAGACTGCGCCACTAATACGGTCATCGACAGATAGTGGCAGACAGCCGACTGTCTTTGGACACGGCCACTCGACCACACAAAATAACTATCGAAACCTAGCATCAGGAGTTCTGAGTCATAACTTCAATCAGTACTCAAGTGGAAAACTTCATACTCCTTGCAATAGCTGCTGATAAAATTTTCTGTTCTGTAATATGTTCTTCTGTAAAAAGGCATTTCCTCCTGCGTTACTAATGGCGTCTTTCCTTTTTAATTACTTCGTCACTGGCTGAGGCTTGAGAGCCACAATGTTAGTCGGCACTACTTAGAGGTCGAGACATTGCCTACACGGTGCTTGATAAGATGTTGGATTATGTCAGTGTCCCCAGCGCGCTGTCTTCACACTGTGTTGCAGGAACTACTCTGACGAGCTGCTCGAGAACCACAGGCAGTCACTGACGGAGCTGATAGCGAGGGACAAGAACAGGCCGAGCGTCGTCATCTGGTCGGTGGCCAACGAGCCCCGGAGCGAGCTGGAAGGCACCGAGGACTACTACAGGTACCAAGCGCCTCATACTGGCGCTATCATCACGCTATCACCGACCAATAAGTCGCGCATGACAAACCACCACGACGTAGGCGAGCATGTACAATGGAGGCCTCGAAACCTAAATAGGACCGAACGTGTGAGCAATTGAGAGCCTCGCTAACTGTAACCAACTGGATCACTCATCTCCACATCCCACCATCTCTTTCGATAGAGTCCACATGCTGTTGATATACATTAGCTGTTGACTGATTGCCGACCATCGGCACCGACCACTGTAGGCCAGTTACGTTGGCTGCTTGTTGCCACTACCACGAGTTGCTTCTTCTCTGATACACAAAATACCCAAATTAACTGTACCAGACAGTTTTAATAGGATTCACCGCACTGTGCCCACCGCGGGTGAGGATGAGTTAACCCCAATAGCCAGCGAGCTGGATGCGGCCATCCTGCTGTGTTTCCAGCCCATAGTAGCTGTAATTGTTGACCAGTGTTGTACCTTTAGTTTCCTATGATTGCTTAACTTTGACGCTCACCTGTCTTCATTCCGACTTAAGAATCACTTGGTTCCTCTGTATAGTGGTGCTTCTGGATCACTACACCTCCCATCCTTTGCCTAGTTTGCCAGCACTCCGAACTCTTTATCACTTAGTTACTTATCATTGTCTACATACAAGGTTTCTTTAAAACAAGTTACAAATTATTTCTTTCGGGTATCTTGTGTGGTGATTTGTTTGAAAAGTAAGAACAACATTGGACTAGTAATGTTTTAATTTGATTGTGGTAGTAGTGCCTATAATTGGGTGCTAAAACTCTAAGAGAAAGTGGGGGAAAGGAAGAGGAAATTAAGCACCAGGGGTACCTTGAATCAACTTAGTCACAGTAAAGAGAAAAATTAAGTATGAAGCCAGTACTCTTACAACTTTTTATCACTTGCTTTAAGGTGACCATACACGATCGCTCCATTTGGATGTCATCCAAAAGTGTAGCACATAAACCATCATTCCATCACTCCAGTTAGCCACGACAATGAAAAACTAGGCAACGCAAACAATAGGTTATCAACTTGCAATACAACAATCTAAGATTATCTAGTTATGCCAAGTACTAAATAAAATGAGCCTGAATTAATTTTTAAAGATATTCAAACTATCAAATACTGAATACAAATGCTGAGAATTAAATAAACGTCAAAAAAAGTGCGAAATTATAAAAAAAAATAAGCTCTGTGATATTACGAAAACTTTTAAAAATACTAAAAAATGATTATAAAACAGATTAATTAAATTTAAGTACTTTACCTGGCCGAAAATAGTGACAGGTACGTCACATGTAAAACAACATATTTAAACAAGTAGGCTCATATAAAAATAATCTTATCATACTATGATCTTTTTAAAAATAAGACTGTAAAGAATTATCTTGAAATATAGTCTTCGCGGGTTTTCCGCCGTATGTTGTTGAAGAGAGACAACAACGAGCTTTCGGCGGCTGGCTCTGCCGCCATCTTCAGGTTAGATGTGTGCTGCAAGGAGTACCAGCGCTGCACTGACAGTGTCTGGCCTCCGCGCGCCCTTATAAGGCCTGGCTCTCCCCTCCCCTCGCTCAGTCCCGAGGCTGCCGTCTTGCGCACGTCGTTGATTGGCTGGTGGAGCGTCGGTCCCAGCCAACCCCGGTGGGCCGTAAACATTTCCCGTCGGCGCCCGCCCACCTCTCTGGTTGCAGGGTGAATGTTTCAGAAGGGACAGAGCATCACTGAGCCATAAACCCGTGTCCCTCTTGACTGTGTTGTTGTTCAGCCCTATTTCTATTGCTTCCTTGATGACTGACTCCCAATAAAAGGAACACTTGGCCAGCACCTTTACGTTGCCGAAGTCCATCTTGTGGCCGTTTTCAACAACATGCTGGGCGACCGCTGATTTATCTATCTGGAACATGCGGATGTTGCGTTCATGTTCTGCCACCTGAGCCTTGATGGTCCGGATCGTCTGACCAATGTAATTCTTGCCGCACTGGCAAGGTATGCTATAAACCCCTGGAGTCGTCAATCCCAAGTCATCCTTCACGGGCCGGAGGTAGTCCCGAATCTTGGGAGGAGGACGAAATACGCTCTTGATTCCATGCCGAGCCAAAATCCTGCCTATTTTTCCCGAGATGTTGCCTGAGTATGGAATAAAGAATTATCTTTCTCTGTTGGCGTTTATGTCTTTATTTTTAAATAATATTAGCAATTGATCTATTGCCACATTTATTTATGTTTTGTCATGGTAGTCAGGATTAGAGATCCTACAAGCATGGTAAGTCTTTATACTTCTCAATAATCTCCGGCACAAAGTCTTATTGAGACGACATTATTATTATTATTTTAAGAAGAAAAAGAAAATAATCGTTCTAATTGTTACTTAATAATATTTAAAACTGTATTATTTTTAATTCTACATTCAAAATAATATTTAACTAATAGCAAAACAAATATTTGTACAGCAGATTCAAAACAAAAAAGAAATAGTACAGTGTTTGAATAGTCCACTCAAGGCACCGATGTTGTCTGCTCGGTGGTCGGCGACAGAATGAGAACTGTTTGGACCGCGGTTTCACCATACACGAGCCGACTGGAGTGATGGCTTGGTGTCGCTCCACGTGGTTTTCCCCACACACCGTCAGTCGTCTTGATGGCACGATGGACGAAACAGATGGATATTGGACTGACCGGATATCCAAATAATCCTGTCACTCCACGTCATCCACATCAGTTTCCCCACACACGACGTGATAATCGAGTGACATCGCTCCATTTGGACGGATGGAGCAATCGTGTATGGCCACCTTTAGTTTCAATAGCAGGTTTCATCCATGATCTATCAGACATCCATTCTTCCTATATTTCCTTTAAATAAATTTAAACTGTGTGGAGTCTTTTTTCAAGTGACTAACTGCGCAGCTAAGTTTACAGGGACCCAGAAGGGAGTTAGCCTGCTCGTGCTGTTCCAGATAGTTTGACCCCAAAACGGATGTGACAGCACCGCTGGGGATGAAGATGTGACCTCCATCTCATCACGCACAGGAAACTGCTGCCACCACTAAATATAATTTTGTTAATTCAGTTTTGAAGCTACGAACATATAAGCATTGTTATTATGCATTCATGATGAAATACATAGTTAGAAATATTCACGAAAAGCTAAACATTTTTAATAACAATTCATAAGGATTCACCAATGATTAACCTTTGTAAGTATCTATCGCCTTTAGTCATATCTGGCTACTGCTCGCTGATTACCAGAATTTACTCAGGATATCTGTTGCGCTTCTCAGCTAAATAAGTTTGACGGAGCATGTGGTCGGCTCACTTATTCAAACACTGATACTACACCACTCCGGCGAAGAGCAACTCTGTATTCTCCGCACACGTTTGTAACCCTTCCACTAACTTGGTGGAACTTAAAAACCACCAACATAAGCCCTACCCCAAAGATTATACAAATCACTGATGATGTGGAACCTTTGTTCTTTAAAATGATAACACAGATTACATATTGTGTACATAGATTGAAAAAAAAATGATAAAGATGATAAGGTGAACACCGTTGAATAACTTACCTTTACTTAGCCACGCGTATTATTTATTTATTGTAGAGACGCACACTAGAGGCCACAGCGTAGTGTCCCACTGCGGTTTGTTTGTGTTGCAGCGCCATCATCGACCACGTGAAGAGTCTGGACGCGACGAGGCCGACGACCATCGCCATGGTGCGGGACTACGACGCGGACCGCGCGGTGAGCGAAATAGATATGTTCACTTTGATCCCATGTGAGAATAATCTCGGGGATGTGGAACAGTACATACACTTATTAGTAATGTCAATATTACTATATAATTGATAATATTATTATATATTGACAACAATTTAGCTACAACCCATTAGTATAACCAATATCTCCTGTAATCTACAAATACAATCCCAAGTTAATTAATACTTATTATGTGGAACAGTATATACACTTGTTACCAGCATCTAACAACCAGTTATTTTCTTACCAACCAGTTACCATGATAAGTTTCACTGTAATTTGCGACTACTTATTATATCATGTTAGTTGCTATTCATGTGGAACAGTACACACACGTATTAACAATATCAATTATATTACCAACAACTCATAAGCAGTCAATTACTTAAAAACCTGTTAGTATGATAATTTTTCACAGCAGTTTTTGAGTGCAAGCTATCCCATCTTAGTTACTATATATGAGTGAAATTTTGTAAACAGTGTAATTACTTCATTTGTCAAAAGTTTCAACAAAAAGAAAAACCACATATCATTTTAGTAATTGTGGACAACTTTGTCACCTTCCCCTTCCATACACCATATATACTATTTTATCAGTCATTCTTAGTTACCAAATTCCAAGAAGAAAATTCTTTCACAGAGTAAAATGGGTTCTTAAGCAGAAACTCTTTCAGTTTGGACTTAAAGTAGTTGGGTTTTTGTAGATAACATTTAATTTCTGTTGGTAAGACATTGAATAAGGAAGCTCCAGTAAATTTTAACCCTTTCTGTACAGTTGACAGTGATTTGTTATCCTTCTGAATATTATATTTATTCCTAGTATTATGGCTAAGTATGTCAGCATTAAGATTAAAGTGTTCAGGATTTTCCACTACAAATGATAGTACAGAGTATACATACTGTGCCGGCATTGTTAGTACACCCTGATTTTTAAAAATAGATTTCTGCACGACGTCTGTTGGCTTGCTCCACAAATAGTTCTTATAACACGCTTTTGCAATTTAAATACCCTCTGTGCTTGTGACGAGTTTCCCCAGAATGAGATGCTATAAGTGAGCAGGGAGTGAAAATATGCAAAATATACTAACTTTCTGGTTTCTATAATAGCTATTCTAGATATTACCCTCAGTGAAAATGTTACAGAACACGACACGTAGATACGAGCATCACCAACACTACAAAGCATAGTCACACGACACACAGGCCTGCTGGGGTTTCCTGATCATTAATGTGTTGAACTCAGTGTCCTAGCAGTTCATTTCATCTCCGCTGCTTAACCAAGCGGAATTGTTAGTAAATACGGCTCATAACCTCTATTTTGTAGTGATGTAACACATTTCGACTCCTGCTCGCTTCCCTGCGCAATTCTCTTTATAATTAACACGCAGACTTAGAGGAAGTACTTACCTTTATGATCGGTTTCATGTTTAATCTAAAGCGAAAAAATATTGAACCACTACAAAATATAAATAGGTAACCTAAATTCTTTTGTTGCTACAACAGTCACATCTGTGGACAGAGAATATAACGAGCACTTATTTGGTAATGTCGTGAAAGTCAAGTTAACACCTCCCAATATGGTGTGGGAGTCCCTTTGGCAAGGCGAAGTGCATCAGCCAGATGTGACATTGAGTCAACATGTCGTCGGAAGTTCCCAGTCCATAATTGCGAACAACGCGGGCCGCGCGACAACAGATGCGAGCTGACCTCTTCCTAGTATCCGATCAGAACAGAGGGAGTATGTGGACAATTTAGTCTCTTCCAAAGGGAAACCGACAACTCAGTTTCAATACTCGAAGGGGAACTGACAGTAAATGTTAAAAAAGTCTATGTAGTGGTGCGAACTGAATGTCGGTGAGCTGAATTACACTTTGCACTAATCTCAGCCATTCAGAGTGTAGCGCGTTAATCAAGTTTAATTAGACCGCAGCTAGCACAGGGGAGAGTGTGGTGCACGGCTCATGTTGCAGTAAACTTTTACGTGGCTGTGTGCAGAATGGAAGTGCCCTAGTGCGCCGTCTTTGCAGTGGCCATCCGCGGGAGACCCAACTGAATCGTCAAGCGAGAATTACAATTCGTAACTGCAAATCATTCATAATATTTCCTGGTTACTTCAATCGTCTCAGTTTGAAGACAGTATTAGAGTGTTTTTTCACACGTCTTCCAAGTGATTTTACGAAAATAACCCTGCAGTCTGGAAAACATAGAGCTCTTTCAAAACACGCCCTCACCATCCCAAAAAGCTCACAGATTTGCTGTCTGTATCGTGAATCTTTTGAAAGCGTGTTCCCTTCCGCGTAATACAGTAATTAAGAACTTAGATGTCGCCGCTGTTCTATTACCTAATCAATTTATATGAAGTCAGCAAGTTTTTAAGAGATCATTTCAAACATTAATCGAGTTATGTGAGTGCAACTTTCTCGGCGTTGTGTATAGATGAAATATTCTCGGGGAACTAACTGAACCAGTACGATTGTATAACACGACGTTTCGGCAGTCGTAAACTCTGCCGCCATTGTCAAGTTCTTCAAGAAAATTTCATCCATTAATCGACTTGTTTATCACATTCATCTGTATTTTGTTGTATTTTTGTGTTAAAACCTGTTATTTATAAATTATTCCAGTTCATAAGCTTTTTTTTCTGCCAAACTATTATTCCACTTCTCTTTGAAACTGTACAAATGTTGACTATTCAGATTCGTTGAAGGGATGAGTGCTCTACACCCATCTAGTTGTCCAGCTTGACTGCGACTACCACGTGACTATCTATCCAACTACACATCAGCTTTCCTACTGAAAAAATTGAAACATGTGTGTTGGGAGGAATGTGACCAAATAAAGTACAGTTAAACATATGGTAAGGTAAATATGGGATGAAGTTAAATGCAAAGAAGAGTCAGCTTATTAGCCACACAAATAAAGAACTAAATGTTGATAATGATTATAAGGTGGGGCAAGAATTGCTTGTTGAAGACTCGAAATAAAAACTTCTTGGCATTACATTTGATAAAAAGTTTAACAGGGCAGGACACATTGGACAGGTGGTAGGAAAAGCTTTCAAAATTCTGCACTTGTTAGAGAGAGTGATGAGGGGATGCACGAGAGAAGTAAAGGAATTGGGTTATAAAACTTTGGTCAGACCATTGCTTGAATATGGCAGTGTAGTATGGGACCCTCATTTTGGGTATCAAATACAGGAGTTGGAGAGGGTGCAAAAAAGGGCTGCTATATTTATTTCTGGAAATTATTGCAGAACACAATCACTAACAGATATGATAAAGGAGCTGGAATGTGATTAATTGGAAGACAGGAGGAGGGTCTTGGGAGTGTACAAGGCGTATACTGGTGATGAGACATGGAAAGATATTGGTGTAGGTATGAAAAGTAATGCATGGAAGGGAAAAGATGACCATGACCACAAGCTGGCACTCGATTTTAGGCACAAGGGTGTGGGAAGATTCTCTTTTTTAGGTAAGGGTGTCAGGGATTGGAATAAGTTACCAAGGGACATTATGAACAATTTACAAAAAACGTTGAAAGAATTTAAAGTTAAAATTTGTAGAGGGCAAATGTATGTGGGTGTAGGGAAAGTGAAGATGATTGTTTAGGGATAATGCCACCAAAGCGTGCACTCCATTGCAATTTAATTTAAAATAAAATTAATTAAATTGTTACGTTACATATTCCAGATTACTTTCGTGAGATTTTCATAATCTCGGAGATGATAGAATGCCATTATTTAGCCTAACTGTCGATCATTTTGATCGATGTTGCACGTTATGTATATCTTAGCATCGCAGACTCTGTCGCAAACAGTACAACCTACTAATTATATTGTCGGTGTGCCGGCAGGGCCAGTTCCTCGACATCATCGGCGTCAACCGGTACGACGCGTGGTACAGCAACGAGGGTAAGACGGAGACCATCGTGCCGGCGCTGGTGGAGAACATCCAGAACTGGAGGAACAAGTACGGCAAGCCCATCATCATGACGGAGTACGGCGCAGACACCATGCCCGGCCTGCACGCGGTCAGTACTGTGTTGAACAAACTGCTCAGTACACCTTCGAATAATACTCTATAAGTAAGCGGTAACTCTTATAGCACTATCAGAGCCTGCTGTCAGGCTGACAAATCACTTAACCAAAAAGATACATTCCTGTTCCATAGATTACTGCCGAGGAAATACATGTGACGCATGTCATAGCATAACTGATGACAATTACAATGAAAACACACGAATAAAAATGTAAAGGATAAAATATACAACCACAGCAAGAGGCATTGGAGAAGGTCCATAAAGGAGCTGTACCATTCTTGTCAGGTATACATGAGGAAAGCGTAAGTTTGCTGTTGAAAGAGTTGTGTTAGGAAACTGTGGAACAGTATAGGCATTACGCTTGTCAAAAGCTAATTCACAAGTTCATGGCAGGAATAACACAGAGACTAACATCAAAGGTATCAGGGCAAGGTGAGATTCTTCTTAACGAACTTTTCTCACAATCTATAAGGGATTGAATAAGGATTTTTCGAGCAAGGAAGTTTCCTTGACATCGTCGGCCATGGTTTTCCTCTGTCAATACAGGTGAATGACGGCGAGTCTTAACCCGTATGTTCGTTCATATCCGTATACGTTTACAGATTAGGATGGTGCAATGCACCCTCCACCACCCAACTCGTGTTGAATCGCGGATTAAGAGTTATAGCAACCACACTTTGTAAATCTGACACCAGATCTGGGTAGCCACGTTTCAGTAATGGGAATCTTTGATTTCTGTCTCACCACCAGTATCACCAACTTCTGCCTTATTATTATCATGGTTAGATTATGTCCAAATCATTCAATAACTTCATTCACTTATGAGATATAAAATACTTTGTTGTAATACATTAGAACTAATAAAAAACTGGGAGCAAGTTCAAAGGCTGAGCAAACTGGTGTTATTGAAGGTAGAGAAAAGTGGACGTTATCTCACGTGTGTTGTCGTGTTGGCAGCAACCGGACTACATCTGGTCTGAGGAGTACCAGGAGGATGTCTTCTCGGAGCACTTCAAGGCGTTCGACCAACTCCGACAGACCGGATACTTCATCGGAGAGATGATCTGGAATTTTGCTGACTTCAAAACTGCACAGAGTAAGTGAAGGTCTTCTTTCATTAGTGCTGCAATTTCTTAACTGAGCCATGTCAGGGTCACCATGTGAAGGTCTTTGTCAACTCTCATCGTGGAATTTCTAATCTGAAAGTCTGAGGAACAGGTGTACTTTTTTTCTGACTTATAAATGTTTGAAGGTTTAAGGATTTTCTGGTCGTCAGGTGAGCTTAATACCTCATTTGAGTACAGAAAACTTCACACACATATGATAGGTAATTTTAAAATATCGATGCTGTTAGAAACTCTAAACTGGAATTTTATTTTTCCAACACATTAGAAAAATATGCTTAAAATTATACATCAGACGTCATCCGAGATTGTAGAAGCACGTTGAATTACGCAGATAACATAGACTCATGTTAGCATTATTCCGTGCAAGCTAGCACAGTTGCAAGTGTCAGGAGCTTGTACACACAGCATATAAATATCTGGGGTAACTATCAACAGTCTTTTCTAACAATTCTATTATTATTATCAATAATTTAACTGCAGTGGAGCACACGCTCCAGTGGCAATACCTTTATTCATCTAATTACTTATTTTTTATTTTATTTTTTAAATTACATTCTATAATTTGAGTATTAAATTCCTCCCACGTCTAATTTTTTTAATTTACTGTGTTTAATTTTAAATTCTTTCACCATTTTTGGTAAATTATTCATTATATTACTTGGTAATTTAAACTGCATAAATCATACAAAAACAATTAAAACTGATGCAAAATGAGTTAAATTTACATGGAAAGAATTTTAAATGAGAGCACCAAAGCATTTATGAGCCCCCTCATAGAGACAAAATTAATCATTTTCAAAGTGTCACTATGGTTGGCACAATATATCCAATTTCAGTTTTTTTATTACTGTATCAGGCACTGTAATACAGGTATCCAGTTTATTCATAAAGCAAGGTATTATACATTTGGAAAATAATTATACATATTCACAATGCACCACTTTGCTTCTATATCAAATACAAAATTAGGACATAAACTAACTGTGTCCTAGAAAAATTACAACTTTTTGCTGACACAAGAACAAAATCGGTTAAGAGCACTACGAAACGCTATCATAAACTGATATTTTAACACGAATTCTCTCGTATCCTTGATAATAACCATTGTTCTTATATATTTGTTAATCTTTTTCCTTAATTGTCGATATATCAGGAAAATTTCATCTGCAGCATGAACTCCATCGGATTTATATTAAATCAGATGATTATCAAAAATCCATCTTACATTCCTCTTCTTTCCACTGTAATGTCTGTCTTCTATCCATTAATAAAACATGTTTTATACAGACATTACTGGGTGGTTTCTGTGATCTGAAGGTAGTCAGGATGGGCACCAGGTTTTCGGCAGAGTTTCATATCTTAAAGGAAAGCGCCTGTCGAAAGAAAACAAAAAAATGGTTGACCACAGAATCCACACTATAAGCTCTAATTAATTCAATGAGTTAGGGATGGAGGGTGATTAAAAATAGAGTTCACAATAAAACATTTAAGTTTCCTTTAATCACAAACTGGTCAGTGAATATTAAGGCACAGATAACAATGTTTTGGGGATTTAAATTTCAGCATGAGAGTTGTCTCGGGGGTTTACTGGGCTGAACGGGATTGCAAGGGTCTCTTCCTTTCTTGGTGGCTATTCCTCACTCACCCACGGTCCTTCTTGCCCAAAGCCGTCGCCACCACCACGGACAGCGAGACGCCGCACGCGGCCCACCTCCGTCGGCATGCCGTCCTGGGTAATTAGCCGCCAAGAAAGGAATAGACCCTTGCAATCCCATTCAGCCCACTAAACCCCCTGAGATAACTCTCATGCTGAAATTTAAATCCCCAAAACATTGTTATCTGTGCCTTAATATTCAGTGACCAGTTTGTGATTAAAGGAAACTTAAAAGTTTTATTGTGAACTCTGTTTTTAATCACCCTCTATCCCTAACTCATTGAATTAATTAGAGCTTATAGTGTGGAATCTGTGGTCAACCATTTTTTTGTTTTGTTTCGACAGGCGCTTTCCTTTAAGATATGAAACTCTGCCGAAAACCTGGCGCCCATCCTGACTACCTTCAGATCACAGAAACAACCCAGTAATGTCTGTATAAAACATGTTTTATTAATGGATAGAAGACAGACATTACAATTTTCCACTCAACGTGGGGCGCCATTTTGTAATATCCCTTAAGGTCGGGGTATTAGTTTTAACTTGAAAAAACACCTTGTACGGTGCTAGCACGCCGAAGGAGCAAAAGTTATTTCATTTAATTAAACAACATTTATAATGGGTTCTTCACATGACAATTCTCAACGGATTACACAACAGAAATGGGTTCACATTAAAAGAAATTTGAATTTATTCATGTAGACAAAGTGGTTGCCATTTAAAGATCACAAATATATTTCGAACATCTGATAGGCACCCAGGCTAATAGCTCTTCAATTCTGGCACAAGTCACTCAGGGCAGTTTGCAGGGTCTTGAGATGTTGCAGAATGTCTCTATACCAGCACGCGGTACACATTACCCGGCACGGACAACGGTCGGTGGCAGCGGAATCGGCGGGCCAGGGTTTGACCAGCGCGACCGGCTGATACACACGGCTACCTCCGTCTATGTCCAGCTCCTCGCCGCAGTACAGTGCCCACAACCTTATTCCGCGGCGTCCGGCGACACGGGACATGCGAGACAAAAAAAGCACCTCGGAGGAGTAGATGCAATCCCCTCCATCCGCTAGCTGTCGCACACACTGCACCACATACGGCTAGCCCTCCTTAAAAAATTAAAATATCGTGAGAAGAGAGGGCAGGTTGTGTCCCACACCCCTTCGCAGAGCGAAACCTGTCCCCCCGGGACAGGCGTCTGCCTTCTAGCGTCGTCTGGTCCCCACAGAAACGCGGCGACAGGCCGGACGCCCCCGCGCAACTGAGGCGCCGTGCTCTGTGGGACATTACACCGCATATAGTTCTCCTTCTTAGGTCTTGCAACAGTTTAATCGAGGGTGGTTTCTTTCAATTTCTTTTTCCACAGCTACACTCTCAGCTGCTTTTCTTCTTAAAGAACTAAGAAGCCATTTGCTCACAGCACTTCCCAGCTCCTGACGTTTCCTATCTGATTACATCCATTAGCAGCACCAGACAACAAGCAGCAGCGTCCTGGTAAAACCTACCTCTTTAACAATCCCCTCCATTTTTCAGCAGGCTATATTCAATGGCGTGAATCTGCCTTTGTATATTTCCTTCCTACTGACCATCTGTCTTGGTTTTTGAGCGTAATAATAGCTCATCTCTTATATTAAGTATTTTTGATCAGTATGAATGCAAAATTCAGAATTTTATTTCTTCTACTTTAATTTCTAGATGTTGAGTGAATCAACAATTGATTACAGTCCAACTCTTGAAAGTTTCAAACTGAAATTAATTTATTTACACTATTTTTTATAGCCATGATTCTCTGTAAAACATATAACACCTTTGCATTATGTCTTGCTTCTGTCCCCTTGTATGTGTATCTTTTTTTTTTTTTTTTTTTTACAATTTCATTCCTCCCCGCTGAAGGCTGGGAGGCGGGCTGCTGGAGGATCACCGAGATCCTTTTCAGCCTACTACACTATAGGGAGGGAAGGGAGATGGAAGGTCGGTCGTGGCCTTGAAGGGAACCATCCCAGCATTCGCCTAGAGTGACTGAGGAAAACCACGGAAAACCTCAGACAGGATGGCCAAACTGGGTTTGACCCCGGTCCTCCCGAATGGCAAGTAGCAGTGAGAAATTGCACTGACCAAGCCTCGGTCATGTATGTGTATCTGTATGTATCGTTCACTGGACGCATTGTCTACAGCATACCATGTGCACTCTACATCAAAATTGTATCTTTTAATTTATACCAGAAGTCTCTGTATTTTCTCTGGTTAACAAATATTTCATTGTTTTTTCTATTTTATTTCTATCACCATTTCAGTCTCCACATTTTAATTTTAATGTTTTCTTAATTTATTTAAATGCGATGGAGTCCGCGCTCCATAGGTAATTTCCCTTTTTCCTGTACCCAGCTACCTTTGCTCTTTACAAATTTCAAATTTAAATTCTTTCAATGTCATTGCTAAATTACTCATCATTTCCCTTGGTAACTTATTCCAATTCCTGACACCCTTACGGGTCTTCCTACACCCTTGTGCCTGAAGTTGACCGCCAGCTTGCGGTCACGGTCATCTTATCCATTTTATGCATTATTACCAAGTGAAGTTATGACTAATTTACCAAAAATGGTTAAGGAATTTAAAATTAAAATTTTTAAATCAGAAAAGTAAATGGGGGAGGAATTTAACACTACAACTAAGAAAGAAAATAAAATATACAATGGGAAAATTAGATGACATGGGGAACTGCCACCATAGTTTTAGCTCCATCACAATTAAATTAATAATAATGCTTTTGATTCTTACATCAATACCTTTCCACACATCACCAATACACACCTTGTACACTCCCATTACTCTCTTCACCATCTTCCTGTCTTTCAATTATTGTGATTCCAGTTCGTTAATCATACCAGTTACTGATTGCGTTCTGTGGTAATCTCCTGAAATAAATTTAGCAGCCCTCCTCTGCACCCCCTCCAACTCCTGTATTTGATACCCAAAATGTGGGTCCCATACTACACTACCATATTCAGGCAAAGGTGTGGCCATAGTTTCGTAATCCATTTTCCTTATTTCTCTCAAAGATCCTCTCATCACTCTCCTAGTGAAGGATTTTGAAACCTTTTCCTACCACCTGTCCAATGTGTCCTGCCCAGTTAAGCTTGTTGTCAAATGCAATGTCAAGATGTAATCATGGTTGTCCGGGTTGAACCGCGTCAATTTGTTGAAACCTAACGTTTCGGCCATCATTTTGTGGCCTTCTTCAGAGTACTGTCACGGCTGGAACTGCTGCCAGCCTATATATAGCTCCCGAAGAACGCGCTAGCCGTTCTTCGGGAGCTATATATAGGCGGCAGCAGTTCCAGCCGTGACAGTACTCTGAAGAAGGCCACAAAATGATGGCCGAAACGTTAGGTTTCAACAAATTGACGCGGTTCAACCCGGACAACCATGATTACATTGACAACGACCGCGGAAGTCTGCACACCCACTCAATGTCAAGATATTTACATTTTAGTTCTTCAACAAGTAATTCTTTCCCCACCTAATTATCATAATCACTCTCAAGTTTTTATTTGTGTATCTAATAAGCTGACTCATTTGTATTTATCTTCATCCCACGTTTACCAACCCAACTAGATATCCTGTCCAGATCACCCTGCAGCTGTTTAGTCCTCTACCATTTTGATCCTTTTACATAGCATTATTTCATCTGCGAACAAACTAACTTCTGATAGTAAATCATCAAACAATAATTCATTAGAGTAATGGATAGCAATGGTCCCAATACGCTACCCTGTGGCACTCACATTTTCACTTCCACTTCTTTTGATAATGCATTTCATACCACAACATTTAGTTTTCCAACTTTTAAGCATTTTTCTACCCAGAAAATCACTTTCTCATCCACTTCAACAGATTTTACCTTATTTACCACCATTTTATGGCTTACTCTGTCAAAGTCCTTTCAAATGTCTAGTGCTACACTATCAATTTGGCCTCCCTTATCCATTTCATCTGAAATATCTTGCATATAGCCTACTAGGTGAGATCCACACAAATATGATTGCCTAAAGCCATGTTGCCTACTTGAAAACCACCCACGCTCTTAACAAATATTTCTGACGTGGTTGCATATCACTTTCTAACGTAATTTACCTAGCACAGATGTTAAAATGATTCGCCTATAATTATTTTCGACTCTGTCACCCCTCCTTTATGTACCTTTACAGTTCTCTGGTAAGAGACAAGTATCCAGACTCAATTTAAATGATATTTTAAGATAAGGTACAAAGTCACATCCTACTATCTCTAATACATCTGTAGTAATATTATCTACACCAGCCCCTTTTTTTTCAGCTTTCTTAATTCCTTCATGATACCCTCAGTATGAATTTTAGATTTTTTGATCTGCTCGTTTCTAGTTGTGTTGTTAAGCTCGTTCTCTGATTTACATCCTCCCATATCTGATTCATTGTCCCTAATAGTTTCACTAAAACAGTTGCTTAAACTCTCTTTTTCATCTGTCTTTTCCATCCTTATCTATAAGCATCTGAACACCATCCCTTCGAATCAGTTTTCTAACATAGCCACTGAAATTTCCAGATGCATCAATGGTCCCCCTGCACAGATAATACTCTTCATAACCTTTTTGCTATTATCAATTACTTCTTTATTTGTTTCAAATATTCCCTACTACCCTGCTGTCTCTTAACTCTGTTATGTTCTCTTCTTATTTAGCACTTTAGCCACCTCTCCTCCAAATAATAGTATGCAGGTTCTGTTCTACTCTTTATCTCATGTTTCAGAATAAACATTTCTTCCCCTTTCTTATTATCTCCTTGACTCTACTGAACTTTTGCCTTCCTTCCATTTGCTGAAACTTTGCCTGAAATATCTCTTCAAGTTTGAAATCTGTGCCTTTTTATAATTTTATCTAACTGTAGTAGTCTTTGCTAACCAGTATGAATACACCACCACCAACTGTTCCTCTATTTCTGTGGTACTATGCGTAACTGCCAGGAAAAACCTCACTGTCTAGTAGTTCTTTTAACCAAGACTCTACCCCAATAATTACTTGTAGTTCATGTATCTCTATTAAGTTTGCAGATTCTATTACTTTGTTCATTATACTTCTACAGATGGCCAATCACACCCTTATTATTGGCTTTGTGATATTTTCAGTATTAACCTCCTATTTCCAAGCTCTGTCCCAGTCAGTTATTGTTTCAGCAGCTTGTTATATTTCTTTAGCATTTGTAACAACGGAAGGAAAGAACTGCCGCAAGACGATATTTATATGGAAATGACAGATAAAATACACCAAAGAGGGCAGTAGCAACATAACACAACACAAAACAACACACAAACACAGAAAATATAATATTTTTTGCTAAACCCTTTGTGAAGTTAGGAGAAGTAAGTGGCTGCGCTCGCACAAGCCTTGTGGTCAACGCAGCCACTCATAGCCACATTAGCGTTTGTGATTTGACTCTGATTGCCTTGGAAAATAGTTTTTGTGGTGTTTCATCATCTCAGCTTCCCGATAAATTGCCGCGACCTCACGAGTCCGTGTGACTGGCCAGAGTTTACTCTGTTTTGTTGCCGCTTTGCGGGTATCTCTTACGTCTGCGCAGGACACTAGAGTACTATGTGAGTAACAATACACGTTACGTCGCTACGTGAAACGTGTCGTGTTGCAGCGTACACGCGTGTCGGGGGCAACAAGAAGGGCATCTTCACGAGGGCGCGGCAGCCCAAGGCGGCGGCCCACCTCGTCCGGAGGCGATACTGGGGGCTCGCCGGCCAGCTGGACGGCGCCGACCGGCCCGACGACCTAGACTCGTACGTCGTCGGCGACGGCACGCGGCGTCGTGTCGGCTGACTCACTGCGCTCGCGCGTCTCTTAATATAAATGTGTAACCCTAAAATGTGAACAGTAACAAAAAATAAAGCACACGGAAAAGTATCGTCGGAGTTTTGTCCGCTACTGAGTGGTGTGCAGTCATCGTTATCCAGTTGTCACCACCGGTCCCAGTGACATTAGATTGCGCTACCTGAGGTGTCGTACTATACGTCCTCGAGGCCTCTCTTTACTAACTTACACAAACAAACGACACGTGGCAGTAATAAATGCTCACCTTATAAGCAGATTTCCATTTCCTGCTTCAGCTCCAGGTTGCATAGAGTCATAAAATATATCACAAGTTTAAAACAGATCAGAAACTTTCAAACTGGTATACTCCACAGAAATCTGTACTGTACGTTTTGTTTGATACCGAACAGACAGAAACGGTCCGCTATACGAGAGAACAGAGAGACATTTGGGCTGATGGGCTGCAGCCATTCTGATGGAGGGAGGGAGGGCATATGTCTCAGCATTGCCTTGAAAATAACTGCCATTCACTGTTATCAGGACACAAGTACAATTCATAAAATGTAATCTTATATACATTTAAAAAGTCGCATTGCTTGAAATTTATGGGTTAGTGGTAACACTCTGGCCTCCAATTTGTGTGGAACCCATTTCAAACACCATCTGATCATAATGATTTTAGTTTTAATGATTTTCCAAAATTGGTTCTGCCTTTTACACCTCATCGACATCGCAGTCATCAGGGTCAGGAAAGGATCGGTCGCAGTGAATGCAACTTCAATCCACTTCCTCCCAAATGCGAGACCAGAGTATTACTGCCCGGTCACCACACTCCATCTCCTGCAAGCCCTCCAGGTGAATGTCGAGATCATTCTATTAGAAGGTCGTGGCCGAATTCCTTCCCATTTCTCGCCCTTATCATCTTCTACTTTTAAAGACCTCGCGTAGATGAGGTGTAATGTCAGCAGGAAAAAAAAAGATAGGTTTACAAATTTATTATATTATAATGGTCGAATATAACATATCCCAAATATTAATAATGTAGAGATATGTAAAAAAAAAATAGGGGTATATAAGTTAATGTCCCTTATAATTATTTTTAACATTTTACTGGTTCTCGAGTCGAAATAGCGACTTTACAGGACTTCAGCAAAAAGACTGGAAGCCAAATCGTGAGTTTTATGAGAGGCAAGGATTTGGTAGAGGCAGTGGGATTAAGAGAGACAAAAAATAAGCATGGTGCAAAGGTGCATGAGAAAGTGGCGCAAACCACTTTTGTCAATAGATCAAACTATACAACTCTTCTTTGGCAGCCTTCAAAAAAATATTGTAATCAGACTGAAGCTTACAACAAAATCAGCAAAAACCTCGGATTTCACCAGTCGTTTATTATACTTCCAGCTCGAGTCACTCGTATTCTGCACATAAACAGGAACACAGTCAGTTATGAATACGTGGTAACTGGGATTGGCTGTGAGTCCATTTCTTCTGTCGTAATTTCAACGTATCAGCTTCCCGATTCCTCAGAGGCGCAGCTATGGAAAACAGAGACACAGAACAAATTAAAACATTTCTCTGGCAGTAAGCACAACAAAATGAAAATCCTAATCTTTCCTCTAAAAGTGGTGATATTTGTTTGGTGGACTGTCAACTCAAGCAACAGTGTGTCTAAAGATCCTCAATGAGGACACAGATTTTTCTTGAAATTTGATGTTTGGAATTGCTCTCAAGGATCGCTCATCTAATAAGTACTAGTTCCATGGAAGGAGCTGAAGAGACCCCTTGACTTTAGCTCAGAAACATTTGTATGTGAAACAGAACTTTATCTCTTGAGTAATTTTATAAGAATAATAATTCAACCAAGTTTCCTACTAAGCCTAACAATAAGCAGTTTTAGAATGTTTATCTTTCAGTAGAGAAAGACAGTTCACTGCATTTCATACTACCTTACCTGTGAGATATCTTAAAAAACAAAACAAAAACACCATAGGTTACGGAAAACAGAGCATCAGTTTAGATGCTGGAAAAATATATTACTCCTAAACTTGTACAAAATTAATGATCCTATTAAGAAACCACCGAACCTTGTGTGTGTGCACATAAGTGCAATATATTTTTTTCTTTTTAACAAATGTAGTGAATGTCAGCGTTTTTTGTTAGACTAGTTATTTTCGCTTTCATTCCAGGCCACAACAGCTTCATTGATGTGGAAGAGTACTTATAATACATAAACAATATTCCCAGTTGTCACTTACGGGGTCTGTTTCTTAAAATCGTATTATAATTAATTTACATTGTTAACTATAAGTAAAGAAAATACCATCTATGCTATCCATATTGTTTCGTGTACCCCTAACTATCACTACCCTATCTTCTGTGGAGTATCCTCCCTCTACAGAGTGATCCTGTATCCCCTATTACCAGCCCCAGTGTTGTACTAGGTTTGAATAAACCTGTGACCTGGTAGCCTGACCCTGCAGAACGGGGCCTATACCGTGGCTGTAGCTAGCGGGTGGCATTGTGTGGCCATGCCCTACCCTAAAATACCAATGCCCTACCTTAAAAAATACGTAAAACTAAGATTATATCACAAGCACCTTAACTGTTTGTTGATAGTATGAAATGATGGAAAAAGATCATTGACTTCTAGTGTAGTGACATCGAAACACTTCTGAATCGACCACGGTTTGTAACCACAACGTATACCGGAGTTTCTCAAAGTGGGGTACACAAACCCCCAGAAGCTCTCCAGGGTTCACGACAAGATTTACATTACTGGCTGTCTCGAACGTACAACACGCACGACGATATATCGAGACTGAACATGAGCAATATGCTCCTGAAATTGACTCACCATGGTGCATTAAACAAGCCCATCAATCACAGTAATCAGTTTGAGTAACTCTGATGTATACTTCATTATTCCTTATTCTGCCCATAGATGACATTTGAAGTAGGTGTGGGAACTGTTCCCATATTGAAATATATGGTATGGGAATCCCATTGTAAACTAAAATAAACAAATTAGAGGCTACTTGTCTGTGGTGTTGGTTAGTGTAGTGTAGGTACAGTGATTCAGTCACTTAGCAACACAACTGTTTGTTTATTGTTGTGAACTGAATACTGATTGATATCGCGATAGATACACAGGCTTTCTTTACCATAAAATGTAGAGTCGAAGATGACCTCATTCCTCAAAACAGATGGAAACACAAGATACAATTGCTACTTGTGGTCCTATGGAAACAGGTATGTTGAAGTATGTTGGTAATTTTAGCTACAGTATTCGGTCTGATATTACACAAATCGGAGACCCGAAAAAGCAAGTTATTTTAGACATATATTCAAAAGAAAATAACAGGGAATGTTTACTGGACTGTTTCAAGCGATATAATGTGTTGCAGTTCAGATCAAGTAAAATTTTAACTCCCCCCCCCCCCCCCCCCCCGTAACCACTGCTGTCCTACCTTAAATTCAACTCTAGCTACGACCAGGGCCACATTTAAGCATAAATGTCTTTGGCTGATTTCAAATTTAAGCATCGAGAGTAGAGATGGGTCATTCACGAGTGAACCAGTTCTTTAGAACAGTTCCTTTGAAAGAGCGAGTGAGCAGTCCCTCACTAAAAGTGAGCGGTAGTTCTTCTTGGAAGCCGTAATGACGGTGGTGTGTTGGTCTCGATTGATCTTCAATCGAGTGTGCGCCAACAATAACTCGGTTTCGGCTTTGCCACTGTCACCCGCGGCCCAACTCAAATTTGTTCTCTGTTCCTCGCCGTTCATTGTTTATCCACTCTGCTCTGAAAGAATAAGAAATCCCGAAGATCGAGAAGAGCTAGTTCATTCGCAACGTTCTTTGATCCCATGGCTCAGCACGGAAAGAGCTAGGTCGTTCGCAACATTCTCTGATTCGATCGCCCGGCACTAAAAGAGCTAGTTCGTTCGCGACGTTCTCCGATTCCATCGCTCAGCACCGTGTGGAGCAATGCCAATGGGGAGCTAGCTCTTTCAAATCTGACGTCCCATTCCGCTTCTCTTTGTGTATTCCGGCTACAAGCGTGCCTTGTGAAAGATTATTTTCAAAAGCTGGATAAATTTGCAATGAAAAAAGAACTAGGCTGCTGAATGGCAAAATAATTAAAATTTTATTTGTGAACAGTAACCTACATTTCATTTAAAGCAAAAAGTACTTTAAAATTGATTGTACTTTGTGTTTGTAAATAAATTAACGTATAATTATCTATTCTCAAATATCAAATCTTCTCAGTAAGTCGAACAATATTTCATCGACTCTTTGATATGGCCTTTTATTCGTGAAAGTAATCTGGTAGTATTAAGAAACAAAAATGTTTCAGAATAAATAATATAAATGAAAATAACCAATATGAGATTAACCTAAGTAATCAGTATAAATGTAAATAAAACGAACAGATACTACACTCAGAATGGATATAACTGCTCATTTTCTCTAAACTGAGCCAGTGAAGTAGTGAACCGTTGAAAAGAACTAGTTCTTTTCGTAGAGTGATCAAATGAACACTGCTCTTCTTAGTGAGTAATTTTGCCCACCTCTAGTCGATAGCCGGAGGCAGCCCCCGGTCGCAGGCGCCACTGCTGAGGGGGGAGCCTGCACCACGTGTATAGCCCAGGGGCCCACAGAGCCTAAATGAGGCCCTGGCCTAAACCTCTCCCACGGCTACCACGTAGCAGCAGAAACTTTTTAATCACATTATTTACACTTCCTGGTTGTTACCTACTCCTATGTCTGTATGAAGTTCATGTTTCCTGGCTCTTCTGAAGTGTCTGACACTTCTCTCCTGCTTACCCTATTTGTTCTGCAACCTCTTTCCAGCTTGCCTCCCACGTTTAATTACCAGCTTTCCGTTCTGCGATGAGCCTCGAGGGCAATGGTCTCGTCCCACTCCTTCCTGATCCTTTTCTTACAGCTGTATTGCAAAATGTTTAGCATTCCGGAATTATAGAAAACATTTGTACAGATAGTATCACTCAGATGATAGTGCTTGTACATTTGTTATGTTTCTCTCTCTCTCTCTCTCTCTCTCTCTCTCTAAATGACAGTTTGTAGATATTAATCAAAGACGGTTAAAATATTGCATTAAAAAAGAGAAGAAATCGTGACTAACATCCTAGTACTGTATAAAGGATTAGTGGGAAATAAATATTCCATGATTTAAAGAACATTTTAGATGTTTTGAGGAATCTAAATAAAAATGAAAATCATCTTCATAAATGAATCTTAAAGATTCTGACGGCTATACGGTAGTAGAGAATCCGATTGTTCAGAAATACGAGTTAAACAATACAGTTATTGATAAGGTCGATTCTATTAAATATTTGGGAGTAACAGTACAAAGGAACATGAAATGGGACATACACATTAATTCTTTAGTAGGTAGAGCAAATTCTAGGCTGCGATTCATAGGTAGAATCTTGAAAAATTGTAATGAACAAACAAAGGAGATAGCGTACAAATCTCTTGTGCGTCCACATTTGGATTATTGTTGTGCCATTTGGGACCCGTTTCGTAAGGGATTGATCGAAAGTATAGAGAAAGTACAGAGAAGAGCCGCTCGATTCGTGACCGCTTGCTACAGTCCTTATGAAAGCGTCACAGAACTGATTAGTAGATTAGGTTGGGAGTCTCTGGTAGATAGACGACACACGTTTCGTTTAAACTTATTGGAAAACATGCGTACTCCAACTTTCACTCATGAGTGTAGTGAAATACTTCTTCCACCAACCTATTTGAGTCGGAAGGACAGGAAAGATAAAATTAGAGAAATAAGGTGCCGGACTGATTCTTATATGAATTCTTTTTTCCCTCGTACCATTAGGGATTCGAATGCACAGCAAAGAGATTAGCTTTGGTGCTGAGCACCCTCTGCCACCCACAATTTTGTGAATTGCAGAGTATATATGTAGATGTAGATGTAGAGATGTCACTCACGTCAAGGTGTACGGCTAACACAGACGCTGGCTGCAGCCGTATCTGAGCTTTCCCGTCTCTGGAGACTTGCACAATTTCTCCTGAGCAAGTTCCTCCACCAGACACAACATCACAGTACGAACCAGGCGGCAGACACGTCTACAAGCAGAACATATTTTGAGTATCTATATCAGTGCTTCATATTATACACAGTAGTTGAATCATATTTAAAATGTGAAGCTAAACAGTAAAAATGAGAACAATTACATTCCTCCAGGAGTAAGCAGGTGCCAATGGACAAGTACTAGAAACTTGATCACAACTAAACAAGACTTTTGATATCACTTCACATTGTCACAGTTATAATTGAATTAGCAGCTGCAGAATCTCCACTGACAAAACCAACTGTATGAAATACTTTAAAAGAAAGGATATAGACAAGTGTCTGGTAATTACGATTTAAACTGCTATGAGATTCAATAGTCAAAATAAAATTAATGCTTTTTGTTTTAATATTCTGATTGGACATCTTAGTTTCTGTACTAAGTCAGAAAGGGCAGGGAAAGTGAGCCCATCACTCACCACAGATGAAGGCCACAACAACTGAGAATACAACATTTCAGCACATACCTTAATCGTTTATAGAGGTGAGACATACGGCACGAGGATCATATGTGTACATACCCTGACTCGGCACACGATTCACCCAAAGATGAACCAGGGGAGAAAGGTGTGTATGGGAGAGGGGGGGAAACCACTGGAAAGTATGATCTCTACAACAGCTCGGCAAAGCAAAATAAAATGAAATAAAAGTAATTCAAATATGAAGTTTTCACGGGTTCTCTGCCGTACGGTGTTGAAAGCTCATTCTTGTTTTTTCTTCGACACCATACCGCGGAGAACCTGTGAAGACTTCATATCATTGATACGCTATGAAAGCCTTCGTTCTCACAGTAATTCAAATAGTTTTTAAATAAAATAGAGACATAAAACTAATTTGGATCTGGTAAATAAATAAACAAATTAATAGCTGGAAATCTTAGATAACTTTCCTCAATTTCTGATAATATTAATTAATAAATATACAATATTGTAACATGTATACACAATCAACAAGAAAACTGCTGGGAAGGCTTCAGTTAAGAAGTGAAACGTGTTCGGAAAGTAAATAAATGAACAGATATTGAATTGCTTAGACTGTATTTATTTATTAAGAAATAAACAAATTAATCATCTATTTTTAATAAACTGGTGGGATCTTGTTGGACTCTGAGGCCTGGTGTCAAGGGTATGTTTGGCAGACCAGCTCCTACCTATGAAGTTCTGGAAGGGTAGCAGTAACAGGGAAAACTCTGACACTGTCACATTAAAACAAGCGCTGAGATTATTACAGAGTTGTGTGAGCTAGCACGTAATGCCACCAGATGGCAGTATAAGTTGTTTGCCTGTTCGTGCTGATGGACAGTCGGTTCGTGGTGAGGCCGACACGGAGAGGGCAGATAAGGAGTAAATGAGATGACTCATACTGCAAGTGGCGCATCCACTGATAGGAAAAAGAACCCTTGTGGTAATAAGGATACAGGCAGTGGTGGGCAGACGCATGCCGCAGTTCTGCAGCTGTACGGGAAAGATCCGTGTGATAGTCTAGGAGGGTCAGTAGTGATTACGTGCGTGAAGGGTTTTGGGAAGAAGGATGTACATTTTGGGAAGGAATATAGAAATTCATTACCACTGTAAATGAACTAGTTAGTGGACTCCAGGCCAGGAGAAAAATGGTGACGGATAGGGTCCGGATCTTTAGGACGACATATTTTTTTCTGACTTCTTTTTTAGCTGAAATGCTGAATTATACACTGATTCAGCATTTCTGAATGTATTTAAATGAATTTCATATAGCATATAAATGCATATTCAGAGTATTTTCCTACTTTTGGTCATATTTCAGTAATATTTATGGTCATATTTTGAGGAAAAATCTGGTAGTTTTTTTAACACTACTGGGAATTCACTAGATATAGATGAGAAGAAACTAAGATAATTATTCACAGAACTGTACTTCTGCTATAAAGGTGGAGGCAGGAGGGGAGGGGGCGGGGGGGGGGGGGAACTAATTTTCACTGTGGTCAGAATACACAATTCAAGAAGTAAAGTTATACATTATTGTCACTCTCTAAACATAATGTTTTGCCCGCCTCTTAATCTAGACAATGCAGTCGACACAGGCCTGTGTCGATCCGTGTCACTCAATATCTCGGTGAAATATCCTCAGTAATCGATAAATCTGCAGTGGATCAGTGAGTAGACCTACTGCCATGCTGAAAATTAAATTTTCCAAAAGTGCGAAGTTACATAACTGAATTTAGAGAGGTGTACTGTAGTACAGATGAAGCAGTTCTATTCTGTAAATCATCCAAAATTAAAGTGACTTCAACAAAACAATTTAAAATTTAATTTTCCAATGATGAAGCGAGTGCATGGAAGAAAATTATGCTGTCTAAATAAAAGCAACACTACTAGATAAAATAAATGATGTATAATTGAGCATGTTTTGATGAATAGTAAATTTAAATGTTTGGTAATATTTTGTTATTTTTAGGTCATATTTACTCATTTTTAAGGTCATATTTCTCTGTTTTTTTGGCCATAAAGATCCAAACCCTAGTGATGAATATTGGTCTGTAGGAGCTTTAGGAGGTGCATAATGGGAGTTTGAGTGGCAGCCAGAGATCAGAGGCAGTGAGAGGTGAGGGGTTGTGTGTTTTACCAGATCCTTAGTCTGCACATCACATTGTATATGCCTTCCTCAAAATGTTCATTGTCATTCCTAAAATCCTACCAACAGGGCACAGCATTTGCTTTACCAAACCACCAAATCAAAAACATCTTACCACTCACCTATTACTCTCCTGTTCTATAACACGGGTCTTCCCCAAACAATAGACCTCCCCGCAATACTCGCAGCTAGCACTGCCTACTCCAAACGTATCACCGGGGACTCGTTTCCTGCTATTGGACACACCGCTTGCCGATTGCCTTCTCTGCACAGGCGTCTGCTACAATCCAACTGTGCGTCCACACGGGAGAGGATCAAACAGTTCATACTGCCACACTGTACCACCCAGTCTCAGTCCACGCGAGCTCACACGTCTCAGCACCTGTCTCGCAATGAGAGTGGCCAGATTTTTTCTGGTACCACTGCCCCGTCGGAAATGTGTATGGAAACTGGCACATCCTCCACAACAGGCATCCCCCTGGCCTCAAACCCACCAATTAATCCTTGTTCTTTTAAACATTAATTTGTTTATTTATTTTTTATTTACCACATCCAAAACAGTTGTATCTTTCTTTTATTGAAAAACCACTTTAATTCATTTGATTTAATTTACTTTGACTGGCTATTACAGATATTGTCACTGTTGGTCATTTTCCCCCCAACCCTTGCTGTTGCTGTACTTCTCTTCCAGTTCATCTTTGGCCAAGTTATATGGTGAGTCTCTAAGTGTACAGACCCAATAGTTTCCTTTGCCATACTGTTGTATTTTTTAAAAAATACTTCTTATTTCTAGTTGGACTATCGGACTTCATATTTTTCCTTTTTCTTTTCTCTGATCGCCAGGGATAAATGTCCTGTTTGTTTGTTTTTTTTTTTTTTTTTTTGGCTTGTTCAAAACTTTAGACTTTACATTTATTCATTTTGTATTTTCTATTAAAAATAAATAATAAACCTTCTATGACTTGATTTCATTTATCAACAAATTATCCAATACTAAAAACTCTGAAGATTACTAAAAGTCCTTTGCTTCAGTAACTTTTATCTTTCAGAACAAACACCTGAACTTTTCTCACGCTCGTCCTAACTCTTAGCTACCTTGTTACTTTTTCTTCTCCCTAGTAACCAATTCTCGCAGAGTAATTATCCTTGCTTTATAGTTTCTCTAAGTAATGTGTTATCTTACAATATGTCCTCCTCCAGTCATCATTCAAGTTATATTGTGAAGTGTGTTTGTGTTTTTCTGTTCATTCTGGCCCTGCTCCCTACATCTGCAGTGAGTGATGGGTCTGCTATCCCTTATTTTCATTGTCAAGCAGCATTTACATTGTATAGTAGCCGCCACGAAAATAGACCTGCGAAGGTCGTGCGTCTCCATACAATGTTGCAAATCCTCAGAAAAAAAAAAAATCAACTTTCAGAAATAGGCGTGGAAAAATTGTGAAAAATAATACTGAATTTGTGGAACAAGGTGATGTGTTTTTAAATTTGAAATATTTACATCACTATTTTTAAAAAAATAAAAACTAGTTACTTTCTTCACTTCAACAAAGCAAAAAAGCTAAACCAATGATAAAAACTAGCTGAAAAAATTATGCGGCTTCCCGAAAGTTAAGATATTAATATAGAATATATTATATGATGTAAAGAGGTGTCGCTGACTAACTTCTGTTCTATTTGTTCATGCAATAACTTCCAGCGAGAAAGTTTCTGAGAAAATATTGAAATTAATTTTAGAAAACACTACAGAATCTTTAAATTCATCCTTCTGGTTTATTTAATAATTTATCTGCGTGAATGTTGTTGTGCTGCGGTCGCTTCCAGCACTGGCTGACAGCTTCCGTCTCTTACGACGAGCGAGACAATCGTAGTTCCTGTACCTTCTCAAAATATTCAAATTGAAGCTCATCTAATAAATATTATCGGAACAGAGAAATATATGACAAAATATACATAAAAATGAAGTTCCTAAATTTAAAACCAATCCTTTTCAGAATACGCAAAACTGATCTTTCTGAGCCTGAATAGCTGATTTTACGGCAGAGATCAGGCCGTGTTTTCATAGTCGTTGGGTATTTTCCTCTGTCGTTGTACTCTAAAACAGTGCTGCATAATACTTCTTCAGTAAAATCATCAAGTTCAGTGCATTTGTGCTCCCGTCTATACTTCTTTCATAGTGATTCAAAAACAGAGCTCATACATTCGGTTTCTGCCGAACTTAAAATACCGGTGATACGTTGTACCGACTTCTCAGAAATACCACAAGCCCCACTGTCAATGCTTGAACTGGGAAAAGTTCATGTTTCTCCTGGCATCTTCGTTATGGGAAAGGTTCCTAAAATACTTTAAACATTTTCCACGACAACTTTACTTTGTTTCTAATATCTGGACGACCTATTTCTTCCTGGTAATGCACTGCATATAGGATTCTGTTTGACAGCGTCACTCGTCATAAAGACAAACAAATTAACCTCGATACTAGCGCAGCGAAAACTACGAACCGACTGCCAGCGGAGGAACATTTGGCAACCCTGCCGTCTCAACTCAGGGCAATGGGGGGTAGTGCGGGCGGGGGACGGAGGAAAGACTGCGTGACCTCGGCAGGACTAATTTGGTGTCTTCGACTATAGTATTTATACTGTCCCACTAAAACAAATATGTAAAAAAAACCAGTAATTGACAAAAAGGAATTACTGTTAATTTTTATTTGTTACCGAACAGTTGCATCAATAAACAGCATTATCAGAATATTCAAATAAGCAAATTAGAAAGCAGTATTAAACTGTGCTGTCACAGAAAGAAAGATAAAAAAACATTATGAATAAACTTATATTTAAGAAAAAAATGTTTCAGTTTTACCAATAAACTGGGGCACATACTTAGCTAGAAGGTCTAGAACTAATTCTACTATTTAAACCATCAAATCAGTTTAATGATGTGTATCATATCACCACAGTAGTATTAAAGACAGCTGAATGTGACATCACACCATGCGTAAGGAGACTTCCCGTGTACCTGAGGACTGGAAATTAGTGCAACAACACTGGTGCATACGGAGAGGTGAGAGCCCGGCGTCTAACGACAGCAGGTGAGTTGCAGAGAGGTTATCAGAGCGGCGAGTAGCAGCCGTGTCAGATGAACTGACGAGTGAGACGACAATACGAATAAGTCTCATATGTCGTGGAAGGCTCTAGAGTTCAGGCACAATGGTGTGGGAAGATTTTCTTTTGTAGGTAAGAAATGGTGAACAATTTACCAAAAACGTTACAACAATTTAATGTTGAACTTTGTACAGGGCAAAAGTAAGTGGGTACAGGAAAAAGGGGGGGGGGAAATGGGTACGCACGGAAATTGCTACGAGAGCGTGCGCTCCATTGCAATTAAATTAATTCTGCCAGAATGATAAATATTTTAAAAATTGGCTCTCTGATTTACTTTGTTTGATCCACTGTCTACCGCTGTATCAGTGCAGTCCTGGTAAGTGACTGCTACTCTATTTTGCTTTACAAACATTTACACTTACCACAGATGAAGACAGGAGGGCCAGACAAAAAAAACACACTTCACAATATTTTAGTTCAAAAGGGAAGGTGAGTACACATCAGGACCTGCCATACTTCTCACCTCTGACACAATTAAGGTTACAAACTAAAACATTGTGAAGTGCATTTTTTTTTTTTTTTGTCTGGCCCTCCTGCCTGCATGTGTGGTAAGTGATGGGTTATTTTTTCCTGTCCTATCTTATTTTTTAGTGCTAAACAACAGTTTCACTGTCACCATTATCCAAACATCTACATTTATTAAATAAATCCCTTCGTATCCAGAGTAAATGTTTTCTACAATTATACAGTAGAGGACGAACTGCCTGTTGAAGTGTGAATATGCAGACATATCATTTTGTAACACGCCTCGTCGACATCGAGGTCATTAGAGACGGGGTGGGATTGGGACAAGGAATGGGAAGGAATTCGGCCATGGCCTTTTGAAGGAAGTATCCCAGCATTTGCCTGCAGTTATTTGGGGAAAACGTGGAAAACCCCACTCTGGATGCCCAGACGGGGATTCGAACCGGCGTCCTCCAAAATGTGAGGCCAGAGCGTTAACTGCTCACTCACCTCGCTCGGTGTAATAAACTCGCTTGGCCAGTACGTATAGGGGAGGCAGTAGGGTAAGTTTCAAATCTACTGCAGGGAGTGATGGTGGTACATACTGGGAAACAGAAAAATGAAATAATTCTCTAAAATATTATAGCAAAGAACAACAGTAACAATGGAAGGAAAGAACTGCCGTGAGGCGATATTTATATGGACAGGACAGATAAAATACACCCAACACTCACCAAACCTGAACGGAGGAGGGCAGCAGCAACACAAAACAACACAGAAAAAAAAACAATATTTCGGGTGAACACCCTTTTTCAAGTTAGCAGAAGTACATGGCTGAGCTTCTGCAAGCCCTGCATTGGACGCACCCACTCATAGTATGAAAATGCCAGCTGCGTCGAATGCAGGGCTTGCGCAAGCTCAGCCATGTACTTCCGCTAACTTGAAAAAGGGTGTTTACCCGAAATATTGTGTTTTTTTCTGTGATTGTGTGTTGTTTTGTGTTGCTGCTGCCCTCCTCCGTTCAGGTTTGGTGAGTGTTGGGTGTATTTTATCTGCCCTGTTCATACAAATAACAAAGATTAATGTGTTTATCTCTGGCACCTATCCGCCCCACTCATGAAACGAGTGGTTCATGTTCAATCTACTGTGAACCTTAGCGGCTACCTGTTTCTCCATTTCAGGCACAAGGGTGTGGCAAGATTTTCTTTCTCAGGCAAGGGGGGTCAGGGATTAATTATTAGTTACCAAGAGAATTGATGAATAATTTATCAAAAATGCTCAATCAATTTAAAGTTGAAATTTGTAGAGGAAAGATGTGTGTTGGGAAATTCTTACCAGAGCATACGCTCCGTCGGAATTAAATTAAAAAATCTGTTCATACCTTTATTAGAGTAAGGGAGTCAAGTTGTGGCTTAAAAAATATGAGAGTTGGAGAAGGTGCAAACGAGGACAGCTAGAATTTGCCACAAAACATACTAAAGAGAGGAAGAAGGTAATAGAGTGGTGGATATCTATAAGGCATACAATGGCTAAGAGGAATGGTGAAGAATTACGAGTGCTATACGTGAAGGAAGAGAGGAACATAACAACAAATTAGCACTCATTTCAAGTTATAGGGAAATGGGAAAGTAACCATTTTTAGGTAACAGAGTGAAATACTTTATCGACGGATCTGCCGAACAGTTCGTGTGAAATAGTTAGAGAATTTAAAACAAAAATTCAGGTAATTCATGAGTTGATGTTTTAAACCAGAGCATCCCTCCCACGCAATTTATAATAATAAAATATGTTAAAATGGGCAGTCTAAAACAAGGGAGCCACGTCTTAAATTCTGTATCCTATAAATACAAAAACAGAATACCGTAGGGAACTTCCATGCCTAGATTCATGTTAGTGCTACTATAATATTTTATTAATACGCATTAAATAATTTAAATGTGAAAATGTAATGTTTTGAATGACCATACTTATAAGTTACATAACCCTGTTTATCTCAAACACCTGTCCTGGTAAGACTGTTTACAAATTACATAACATTAAACTTCAACTAAACACTGGGATAATCACTCTCTGGATAAAATACAGGTTTGTCAGGTGTTTGTAATGTCATTAAAATTATTATAGTATAATTTATAAGCAATACCAAGAAGTTTTAAATAAGGAGTTATTTGACAAATGATTGAACACTCAAAACAAAGGTTGATCACTACTTCAGACTCACCTGCAGCGTCTTATTCATGGACTCCAGCTCGTTATTGAAGACAGCGAAACCTCTGTTTCCGCGACAGAAAGCAATCTGGTAACCGCCATTATCCCACCAGCCACTAACCTCAGTTCCTGTCATTTCAGATTTTCATTTCATTATTTGTGGCAGAATTTTACAATAAAGTCATTAAGTTTTAAGCTTTTCTTTTCATTTTGTAGAAACAGACTTGCCATATTATTAGGGTGTACCTTGATAATAATACATATGAGACAATGATGTAATACAAAATGAATTTAATTTTATTTATTTATTTGTCAATCTTGTTCAATGGATCCCTGCTGAGGAAGGACCTCTGGGATGTGAAACATGTCAATGGTTAAGACACATACATACAATATGATAATAGTCATAGTGAAAAAAATTATGTTAAGAGAAAAAATAAAGTAAAAATAAACATTAATTTTTAAAACTGTGTTTTGCAAAAGGTCATATTGAATACAGTTAACTATTTTGTTCAGATTCTTGGATGGAGTAGAAGGGGTTGCCAATAAGATGATCATTCAGTGTTTCTTTAAATATATCTTTATTATATGCAAACTGTTTTATACTCTTGGGAAGTTTATTAAAGAAAAGTATCCCAGAGTAATTAACTCCTCCTTGTATTAATGACAGAGATGTTTGTGTTTTGTGCAAGTTGTATCTGTTTCTTGTATTGAAATTGTGTACCTATGAATTAGATGTAAATAGTTTAAAATGCTCTATGACAAAGCACACGAGAGAATACATATACTGAGAAGTCATTGTAGTATTGAGTTTTTTAAAGAGTTGTCTGCAAGAAGTTCTAGGTTTTACCATACACGGCATCCTAATAGCTCTTTTCTGTGCTATGAAAACTTTTTTACTTTGTGAAGAGTTTCCAAATAAAATCATGTCATATGACATGACTGAACGAAAATATGAGGAGTACACCTGTATTGTTAATTCTAGATGTACTGTTTGAGAAAATGTTCGTATTGCAAAGGTGGCACTACTTAACTTCTTCAGTAGTGAAGTGATATGTTTGTGCCAACAGAGTGGAAACAAATATAGTAATACCCAGCAGTGAAACTGCACACATTAAAGAACCATCACATTGGACTAAGGAGGTACAATAGGTCCAGGACACGGCAGTCCTGATTGTGGCTTTCTTGCAGGAATATTTACAATTTTGAATGGACTCGAAATGGATCCAAATGAAAAGGGAAGTAAGGCAAGGAAGTAGTGTAACAGAACCACATTGTATTCCTACGTAGTAAGCAAGCACGGGAGAGCTGAAAGTACCGGCTCTTCGACCGACTGGTTAGTGACGTCACTGGCCCCGTGCCCGCGGCCGGGGAGACGTGAACTACGGAGGGAGCGTGGCGTGCTCAGCGGTAGTCGGTCGGCCGCTGAACGTGGTGTAGCGCAGTCGGCTGTGGAATGTAGACTGAGTGTAAAAGGTGTATACGTGTGAATGTGGTGTGAAATTGTGCAAAGGGCTGATCTACTTCAAATAGAACCTGTAAATTTGCCATTATCAACGAACGTGAACATGTTTGTAAAGTTGGTGGTGTTGGATGAATGAGTGTGCATCGAAATTTCATGAAAGAATACCGTGAGATATTGACAAACAATGTTAGTGAAAATTTTTCTGACATTTGGAGATGATTAATATTTACATAAAAAACTGTAACTGAGTTACAATCTTAATCAACTACATAGTAGGTCCTTAGATTAAGTGGTTGGATTACTATATTAAACAATAATAAAAACAGTTTCCTCAATAGGTTTGAGTTTTATTTTGTAATAAATTATCATGTTTCAGTTCCCCACCCCACTTCCTCAAAACAAATAGGAGTCCCCTTCACCCAGTTCATTTCTTGCCCCCCTCTAGTTCTGATGCTAGATATGCCCTCGGCAGTGTGTGCAGTCGGAACTCAAGATGTCATCCGGCAGCGAACTTGTGAAGATTACATTTCAGCCCTTATACCACCAAACAATTGTCAATTAGTGGGAACAACCCACAGGGAAGCAATTTACAATAAAAACCCAGGCCATCCCAAACTACTTTACACAACTCAGGCAAACCTAACCAAATGCTTTTCAATAGCTACACCGGGCATAGCAGGTCAGTGTTTAGCGCTCTGGCCTCACATTCGGGAGGACACCAATACGAATCACCATCCGGGCATTCATCATTTTCCAAAATCACTCCAGGCGAATGCCAGGATGCTTCTCTCAAAAGGCCATCACCGAATACTTTCCCGTTCCTCGTCCCCAGTCCCATCCCACCTTTAATTACTTCGACGTTGACGAGACATAAAGCAATAAGTCATCATCATCCTCAACTCTCAACAGTTTCCAGCCTCTGGCCGGGTCTGCTTCGTGCACGAGCCTCTCCATTTCCTTCTCTCTTCCCACCACCTCTCTGTCACCTCCTTGTTCCAGTCATCTCCTCTCTTCCGTACACACTCCTCCACTCCTTTCAGCCATCTATCTCTTGGTGTTCCTCTGGGTTATTTACCGTGCATCTTAATTTCGTGGATTTTTCTTGGGATTCTCTGAACCTCCATTCTCTTTACATGTCCATCCCATCTCAGTCTGATCCTCTCTACTCTTTCCTGTAGGGGTTTCTCTTTCATGGTGCATCTAATCACTTCATTCCTTATTCTTCCCATTATAGTAACTCCCATTCTACCTCTTAAAAACTTTATTTCGCTTGCTTGTACTCTGGTGATGTCCCACTTCTTCATTTTCAATGTTCATAGTATGTGTGATAGATTACTCTCTTGCTTCTCTGTGGCATGTCTTTATTCCATAACAGGCTTCTAATGCTCCTTAAAAACACCTCTGCTTGTCTTCCTCTTTCACTTATCTCGCCATCATTTTCCCCCATTCCTCTAATACCCTTCCCAAGTACTTGAACCTGCATACCTTATTTAGTTTTTCACCTGCCACCACAATTCCCTGGGTTGTCCTGTTCTTCTTTCTGGTTGTTACCATGTACTCATATTTCTTTACATTAAATTTCAGGCCATATTCCTCCACATTGTCTGTCCATACATCCAACTACTGCTGCACTTCCTCTTCATCACCTCCCCAGATCATCCGCAAAACCCATTACCTTCATGTTTTCCTCTCCCATCCTCACTGCCACCTTCTGCATTATATCATCCATGATTACAATAAACAGTAGTGGTGATAGGGCACTTCCTTATTTTAGTACATACGTTTGATTGTGCCAATCTGTTCTTCCTTCCCCTATTTGCACATAGCACACACTTCCTTGGTACAGTTCCGTCACTCTCTTGATGGTTTCTTTGGGAACCCCTTTGTTCTCCAAAGACTTCCATATCTTACTCCTGTGTACACAATCGTATGCTTTCTCAATATCGAGAAATACCAACAGTAGATCCTTTCCATACTCACAATGTTTTCCTGCAGCTGTCTCATAGCAAATATCAGATCTACCGTCAATCTCCCTGATCTGAAGCCATACTGTTCTTCCCTTAGTCCTTTTCCCACCCTGCCACGTATCCTTTTTTCAATGATCTTCTCATACACTTTGGCACATCAGTTTAATCCATCATTAGTTTTTAAACTCCTTGCTTATCTCTTTTTTTGAATATAGCTATAATTATTCATTTTTTCCAGTCTTCAGGAGTTATGCCCTGATTCCATAGCTTTCTCATCACACGGTATAGCCACTGCTTTCCTACTACTCCCGCTGCCCTTATCATTTCCACGCTCACTTCATCGATGCCTGGTGCCATTTCAACCCTCATCTTACCCAGAGCTGTTTCCACTTCTTCCCAAGTTAGATCCTTCTCTTTCTCTCCTACACGGTTGTTATTTTCCTTCTTCTCCTGAACAACTGTATCATCCTGTGATCAATTTGGGTTCAGTAAGGCTTCAAAATACTCCTTCCACATCCTTTTTAGTTTTTCTGAGCTGTTTATTTCGTTTCCATCTTCATCCAGCATGTTGACATTTTCTATCCTCTCCTTCCTCTTCCTTTTTACCATTCCATATAATACTTTCTTATTTCCTTTGCTATTTTCTTCCATCATGCTGGTCCAATTCTCCGGCCACTGCCTCCTTTAATCCGTTACTATTTGTTTGGCGTCCTCCTTTTTTTCACACAGTCATCCCTTGTCTCCTGTGTCCTCTGCTTGAACCATTCCCTAAAGGCCCTATTCTTGAGTTCCACTGATAGTTTTACTCTATCATTTCACCATGCTGTTTCTTTCCAGCTTTTGGTGTTACCAGTCCTTCCACACACTGTTTCTGCTGCTTGGACTAATGTCATTTTAAAATATTCTCAGTCCTCTTCCACTGTTCCCATTTCCACTGTGGGTATCTTACTCATTATTATTCTCTGGTATTCCTCTTCATTACTCTTCTCTTTCAATTTCCATACCCTTAATCTCCTATCCTGTCTTCCTGATTTTCTCCTCTCTGTCGCAATCCTTAGCTCCATTACTAATAGCCGGTGATCACTATCTGATGCCTCTGATGGTAATTACCTTCACATCTGCCACACTCTTCTTCAGTTCACCATTAAATATAAAGTAGTCCACAACTGACTTCCTCTGCCAATCATTACTGTACCATGTTACCATGTGTCTCTCTTGCTTTTTGTACCAGGAATTTCCTATTTTCAATTCATTTCATTTGCAGCCTTTCCCCTTCTTCATTTCTGCCACCCCATCCTTCTGTCCCTATTACTTCTTCATAGCCCTGCTTTATGTGCCCACAATTATAATATATTGCCCATTTAACTGACTCTGCAACTCCTGCCCAAACTCCTCCTCCTCTTGGATTGGACAGCCTACTTTCGGGACGTATACTTGAAGTACATCCGGGCTTCTTCCTTTGACTGCCATCTTAATCTTCATCATTCTGTCACTAATCTCTTCCTCTTTCAGACCCTATCTCACAACTACCCCTACTCCAATTCTTCTCACTTCCTCTTTTCCATTTCAATACAGTTGGAAACCATTTCTCAGTTCTCTCCTACTCTTTCCATTCCACTTTGTCTCACCAAACCCCAAAATATTCAACTTCCTTCTCTCCATCATGTCCACAATTTCCACCACTTTTCTGTAGACTGGAGTCATCTCTCTCCTATCCCCATGTTCCACCTCCCAAGGCTCTACTGCCAATGCTAAATTCCACTAATATGACAATAGCCCCTATCTTTTCTAGAGGAAAAATTTATTTTATAAATAATGTTCTCAGGTGACTAGCCGAGTTATAGGAGCGTTATAATTACACAATATTTTGGCGCTCTCAATCGTCGGCACCATCTTCCCGGAAGATGGCGCCGACGATTGAGAGCGCCAAAATATTGTGTAATTATAACACTCCTATAACTCGGCTAGTCACCCGAGAACATTATTTATATTCTCAACGCCGAGAAAGATTACGTAATTATGTAAAAATTTATTTTCCTTATGCTGCGAGATACAAGAATTCTTGCCACTTTTCAAGAACTTTTCTCAGCTTAAAATAGCAATCCTCAAGGTGTTGATGGTTCCTATTGCTCAGATATCAGTCCTGGCTTACTGGTAGTACTCCTTTTTCTTCTTTTTTTTTACTTATGGCTTTACGCCTCATCGATGGCTAAGGTCATTAGAGGCGGAATGGGACTGGGGACAAGGAACGGGAAGGAATTCGGCCATGGCCTTTTTTTAAGGAAGCCTCCCGGCATTCGCCTCGAGAGATTTGGCGAAACCGTGGAAAACCCAAATCTGGATGCCCGGACAGGGATTCGAACCTGCATCCTCCCAAACGCCAGGCCAGAGCGTTAACCGTTCGCCCACCACGCTCGGTTTACTGGTAGTTGTGAGGGCATGAAATGGAGAAGTACAGGCCGTCAGTACTGTACTGAGAGATAATATGGGACACACATACAGAGGATATGTAGAGAATTTGTGTGTAGAAACTACCCAGTGAAGCAATCAGTAACCGAAATAACAGGGTTGTTAACTTGGGAGTTACTGTACATTAGAAGGCAAGTGAAGAGAATTGTGGGAAGAAAAGAGATGACAGTGATGATAAATTAGAACTTGAATTCAGACATAAAGAACAAGGAAATTTTTCATTTCTAGGTATCACAGACTGGAATAAATTATTCTTGTACGCATTAATCAAAAATGTCTATGCATTGCAGGGGGGGTAAGCAGGTGTAATTACCCCCAGGGCAAGGAGCTCTATTGCAACTAACTGATTAATATAAAAATTAAAAACCACTGACCACTGACAACTCTCCAATAGCTGACCATTCCATAGATCGCTGGCCATCGATGTTCACAAATCCAACCGTTCCTGCACTGTCCCTCGACGTCCAGTAGTACCGGACGGATGTTACCAAATTCATCAGCAGGTGGGCCTTGAGAGGCATCGGTGAAATTGTAGCTGGACATCACCCGTGGAAAACCGTAAGGCCAAGCCAGCATAAATGCAACAGCCATCTGTAGACAAACAGTTGCCGTATTCCTCGAATTAATGATCCTGTTAGACATTAAAAGGAACACTTATCCATGCAGCTTAGGAATAGGTAAGATAGTACAGAGTACAAGTATGACATCTGATAATAAACAAAAGTAGGCAAGACATCTTGAGTATGTGGTAGAAATAGGTTTGAAAATCCTTCCCTTGTTTGGAGAGAGTGATGACAGGATGTATGAGAGAAGCAAAGGAATTGGGTTACAAAACTTTGGTCAGACCATTGCTTGAATATGGTAGTGTAGTATGGGAACCACATTTTGAGAAACAAATATAGGAGTTGAAGACAGATCGCTAGATTTGTTTCTAGAGATTATCGCAGAATGCAATCAGTAACAGATATGATGAAAAAAAAGCTGAAATGGGACTCATTGAAAGACAGGAGGAGGATGAAGAGGGTCATGGGAGTGTTCAAGGCATATAATGGTGATGCGTCATGGAAAGATATTGGTGTAATAATGAAAAGTAATGCACGGAAGGGAAAAGATGACCATGACCACAAGGTGGCACTCGATTTCAGGCACAAGGGTGTGGGAAGATTCTCTTTTTTAGGTAGGGGTCCCTGGTATTGGAATAAGTTACCAAGAGAAATGATTAATAATTTACCAAAAACATTGAAAGAATTTAATGGTTAAATTTGTAGAGGGCAAATGTTGGTGGGTGCAGGCAAGGGAGGGAAGATGGGTGTGTAGGGAAATTGCCACGGAAGCGTGTACTCCATTGCAGTTAAATTACTAGAGGAATGGGGGAATTGGGTTACAAAACTTAAGTCAGACTATTGCTTGAATATGGTGCTGTAATATGGGACCTATATTTTGCTTATCAAACAGAGGAGATAGAGGTGGTGAAAAGAAGGGCTGTTAGTTTGTCTCTGGAAATTATCATGGAACACAATAGGTAATCGATACAATCTCGGCCGGTGCTGCACTTCTCGGGCTCCGGGTGAGCATTCTTAGTTCGGCTACCTGGGGAGCATAATTGCTAGTAACGGTAGAAGTGAGTTAGAAATAATGAATAGAGTAACCTAAGGAGCCAACTTCTACAGTACCGTGCGGGGCTTACTGTGGGACATGAAGGTTCCCAGAAGAACAAAAAGTCTTCTACTAATCATATCTCATTCCTATTCTCACATATGCTTTGGAAACATGCACACTAACATCAAGGGACCTTCGAGCCATTTGAGAAAGATCGGGCAGCTTTTTGCTTCCAATTACAGAGTCTCCTAAGGTAGCTCCAGCATTTAATTTTCTCCAAGACTTCAAGCAAAAGAAAACACCCATCCTTCTGTGCCTCTGTAGTGAGGTGAATGTTCCAATGTATCCCATTCATATGTGCTAGGAATTGCCAAATATCTCAATTATTTGTTGTGCTCTGAGTTTAACGACCAATTCCCATTAATGAAATATACTAAACTAAGATCATATTACTAGCATCTTATTAAAGAAACAATCATTTAAAACATATCTAAAGCACTTGACTGATATGGAATAACTGTTAGATAATTCACTTTGCAAATTTACTATGCTACACATTTTACCCAATGAATAATAATTAAATACTTAACCAACAGAAAAGGAAATCATTAAATAAAATGAATTAGAAAGGGTGTGGATCTATATCAAGTATGTGAGACCTTGTACAGATGAGGAGTCTTGTAGGTGAGAATGTCGACTCCACCGTCTCCGTGGCCGCGCTGGTTGTCGTGATTGTCGATAAATGTAATGGCGTCCTCGCTGTCCAGCAGTGACCACCTGGGACCTGCAAATTGCAGTTTATAAGTAATAACGCGACACTCTCGATGTGCCACTTACAAATGTGGCAAGATTCAGACTTCAGAAATAATACATAAGCATCCATATGTAAATCACACATAAAATTACAGTAAACACAATCAAAAATAGGTACTGCATAACATGAATGGTTACTTATTATTATTTTCGAATCACAAACATAAAACATTATACAAATCAACAACCTTGAACACACTTAGCCCAGGACTTCACAACCTCAATTGCATTCTGTCTCTCTCGAAACAGTACAAACGAGTACAAAGTTAACAATTCAGTTGTTGACATGGTCAATTCCCTGAAGTATCTAGGCGTAACAGTACAAAGCAACATGAAATGGGACTTGCACATAACTTCAGTCGTAGGCAAAGCTAATTCAAAACTACGTTTTATAGGTCGTATTTTGAAAAGCTGCAATGCTCATGCAAAGGAAATAGCGTACAAAACACTAGTCCGTCCGCATTTGGAATACTGTTGTGCAATTTGGGATCCGTATCGCAAGGGATTGATTGACACGTTAGAGAAAGTACAGAGGAGAGCCGCTCGATTCGTGACCGCTAGTTACAGTCCTTATGTAAGTTTCACAGAGCTGATACGTGGGTTAGGCTGGGATTGTTTGGCGGACAGACGAAGTCGTTTTCGTTTAAATTTGTTGGAGAATATCCGAAAATCTCCAATTTACGAGTGCAACGAAATACTTCTTCCTCCAATCTATTTAGGTCGCAATGACAGGAGGGATAAGATTCGAGAGATAAGATGCCGTACTGATACATTTATGTATTCTTTCTTTCCTCATTCTGTTCGGGATTGGAATACTCTAAAATAGGATAGGTGCTTAGCACCCTCTGCCACCCACAGTAATTGTGAATTGCAGAGTATAGATGTAGATGTAGATAATCTTTGTTGCAGGATGATTGGCCCATAGGGCATTCGAGCAGTTTCGTCCTCACCACATTCGCACTTAATACTGACCACAGCTGACTAGGTTTTTCTTGGACCTGCCCACTCCTGTTAGCAATCGATTTAAGGACCGCCAGACATTCCAGTCCTCTGCGTGACCAGGTGGCAAGCGCTCTGCAACTGTCAGTGGTCCCGAGATGTTAGGGACCTTCATTTTCCACAACTGTACTGTTGCCCATTCAGGTGACCCAATTAGTTCCCGTAATGTCCTCGGGAAGCTTTTCCTGGATTTGAGTCTCTGGGCTGGTGGTTTATGGCCGTGCAGTGGATGAGCGCTTTCCCGTTCTACTTGTGTGCTCTCCTTGTTCGCAGCCACTTCTCTCCAGATACTGGGTGGTGTAATCCCCCAGAGCTGGTAAAGCCTGTCAGCTGGGGTAGGCTTTAAACAACCTGTCACTAGCCTACAGGTGTTATTGAGGGCTACATCCACCTGTTTGGTGTGAGATGATGAGCATCCATATTCTGCTACAGAGAAACAAAGGGCCATTCCTGATGTACGTATAGTTTGTGGTTGACTGCCCCACTGTGATCCTAGTTTGTAAAATAAAATGTTTATTGTACATATCTTCATTTTGCAATTCAAGCAGTACTTCTGATATGTGAGGGTTCTGTCGAGTGTCACTCCGAGATAAGTAATGATAATATGGAAAAAGAAAATGACTTTTCGGCAATATAAATAATAAAGGATAGGGAAAATGACTCATCGTTCACCTAAGTTGAAGGCCGCAGTGAGTGGAAAACATACATAAGCGGGCGTCCATTAATGATGTGAGGTGTTTTTCCGGAATTCCGGACCCTCCTCCTTCCCTTTCTGGTGAGATTTGGCCGGACCCCCCCCCCCCCTAAATTGACATGAGATTCTGATGAGACCCCCCCCCCCCCCCCGATAATCAACCTTGCAGCTTTTTGACACTTTTTTTTTAGGTTTCCCATTTCTGAGGGTGGTTATGCTATACAATATTTCAGTTGTCCACCTTATTAATGTTTTAGAAAATGGGCCATGTGGTTCAGGAGGTGTGCACACGCCAATGTTTGCCACATGACTGATTTTTCTCAGGAATGACAAAGATGATATATATATCTTGCAGGAGCTGAAAAATTAAGGTATATACAAAAGGGTATGGAGTGTTGATAAATAAAAATAAATTAATAAATAAAAAAAATTGTAAGAAATTTGTTAAAATTATTGATGAGTAAAAGATAAAAATTCTAATAATACTGAGTGATGGGTGAAAAGATAGAACAGGGCATGTGGATGTCTGGTATGCAAGATATTTTGGTACGCTAGTTCCCATCTACGAAGTTCTGAAGCAGTAGTGGTTTCAGGGAGAAAACTGACTGCTCTCACTGTGAAGCAGTCATTGAGGTTGTTGGAATCATGGCTATTGGCATGTTCTGGTATTGGAAGATACAGGTTGCGGGTATGGACTGTTTGTCTGTCGTCATTCATTCTGTCTGAGAGTTGCTGTGTGGTGAGGCCAAGGCAAACAGTCCACACCCGCAACTTGTACATGCCAGTACCAGAACATGCCAACAGCCACGATTCCAACAATATCAACGACAGTTTTACAGTGAGAGCAGTCAGAGTTTTCCCTGACAGCACCACTGCAGCAGAACTCCGGAGATGGGAACTAGCGTACCAGAATATCCTGGATACGGGACACCCACCTGGCCTTAACCACTGTTAAAATCAAACCACCAAACCCATCACTTAAAAAAAAAAACTAGATATAACTTCTCACGTCAGTACTAGGTACCCTGGCTACATATGTCCATTTCACCATCGCCTCCAATATACTACCTCAGACATTGCCGACATATCGTCAGTCTACTCTTTAGCCATTCCCCCACCCTTCCCCCCACTACCTAGCTAGTCATTGGGTGATGTTCTGTGTGTGCACACATACGGAGCCTAATGGCCCGTTTATCTACCACTGAAGAAGGCAGTTGCCGAAATATTGTGTATTTGTTTGTCCGCCTAAGTGTTTCGTCTCATCGCAGCCGTCAACTTTGGCATGTGGTGGATTAATTTCCCTTTGCTTCATTATTTACTCTTAACATAAATCATATATGATAGATTCTAAAAAGAGCTGAAAAATTCTTTGTTTTGGAGTCATATATATATATTACAGTTCCATTTTATGATTGGCCTAAGATAACAGTGTCTATGGTGGACACTAGTTTTAGTTTTAAAAGAACATAGTAATGCACATGTTCCCCATTCAATTTGCCTATACGATCCTTCACATCTCGTTAATTTTTATTTTAAATTCCTTGAGTGCAATTTCCTGTCATTATTTTGCCTTTTATGATATATTTTTTAAATGTTTTCAGTGTTTGAGGTAAACTGTTCAGCAGAAACCTACATTATAAAAAAAGTGGGTGCATATGGCATTGTTGGCCATGACCCCGAAGTGTAGTTCATTCAACGGTCGACAGAGTTTCGATTTGTTGGCAAGGTGCCTCTATCGTGTACCCTAATCTAACCTAGTAATCCTAATGTGAATAGCGGATGTACAGTTTTACACAGAATCTAATCCGTTAATGAAATATATTAAACTAAATTCATATTAGAAGTACTTCACACAAACAAAGCAAAGAGGTGGGGATCAGTTTTTTTGGCCATAAAATGTCCTGCCGAGTCTGGGACTCGAACCGCGGACCTACCGTTGCCCCAGATTTGCGCTTTAACCGACTGAGTCAGCAGACCTCTCAGCCTCCCTAACTAATTCCACACACGAATCCTTATGACAACGGAGGGGAAAAAATAGAAACTAAATAACGTGTGGAAAATGATCTCTATGCTTCACAAGACAAAAAAGTTTCTAATTATATCAGATGTTTGCTGGTGGTGTTATTGGGATACGAGTTTTTACTAGCCTCGGCCTGTACCCGTACAAGAAGGGAAAGGTTAGACTAGTTTAAGAAAGAGCAGAAAAATTGAGGGACACCATCTCCCACGCCACGATCACTGCTATGACTGGTGTCCGTGCACTACATTTTTCTATTATAGTCAAAATGTAGACTCTAAATCATAATGGAAGTTTTGTGTCAAAAGTCTCCAAAAATATAATGCAAATTGATTCATTGTTAGAATCTGTTTACAAGTGATTGGCATTACAAGAAGTAGCTGCAACATAAAAATCCCATTCATGATTGTATCACTGCAAACTGGATGTTAGGGTAAATCTGTAACAAAAGATAGGTTTAAAAAATAAAGTTGGTGAAAGGACGAAAGGTGGAGGTTTTATATGGAAGAATGTTGGAAAAAATGAGAGAATATAAAAACTATAAAAATGCGTCCTTTATTCATAATCTGTGTGGCTATGATGAATAAAGTTTTAGAGTTTATTAGCTTATTGGAAATGGTCAGTTGTGAGTCTTTGTTAATGGAAAGAGGTTTTTCCTGAGGGTCACTGAGTATACTGTAGAGCTAGGGAAGGGGCCACTAGGGGAGCATTTATACTTGTTAGTGGTGACTATGACAGTTCATTTGTATCTGCAGATGATGATCATGAAATGCCAGGGGAAGACTTTTGAGGGGAACGGAAGGAAAAAATAAGTCACTACTTCTTACAAAAGTGAGGGGATGAATATAGAAAATGAGACCAATGGGGAAAAGTATCATATTCACAGTTCAGAGAGGAGAATAAATAGGTTATAATAGGTGAGGTTCTAGATATATCAGCTGTTAACTAGAAATGTAGTGGGATTGAAATCACAAGTAGCAGAGATTCAAAAGTACTTAAGCAGGGTTTACACATTACGAGGTGAAATAATATGCTGGATGCTGTATTAATAAAGTCTGATGGAAATTATGAGGGGTCTCAAACTACAGAGAGAGTAAATCATCACAGGGCAGTTGTGAAAGATGTCATGGCGTTCAGAAAAACAGTCACAAAGGAAAAGAAAGGTTACAGGTACAAACATAACGAGGTGAGGGTTTCAGAACTGAGGAGGTATTTGTGGGAGAGTTTCATTGTGTGGAAGGAAGGCACTGGTACAGCAGAAAGTTAGAGGGAACAGTTCAAAGAAATGGCAAGGACAGGGGGAGAAATGTTTGTCCTAATCATAACAAATGATAGCACAGAATGTGCATACTACGATAGGGATATGGGGAGGCTGAAGAGATTGGCAAGAAGCGAACATAATAAAGAAGGAGCAGGGTAATAGAGAATGTATGAAACAATTAGGCAGGGAGTTAATAGCAGCAAACAAGCAATCTAATGACAAAAAAACTAACTTAGTCCACAACCCAAAGGTTGGTTGGATCCTCCCGAAGCCATTGTGTCAGAAGTAGGATGGCCACTTCCTTTCCTCCGGGACCTACAGTTTAACACAAAATTCAATCCACGGGACGACCTGTCGTAGCTCATACGGTCAAACATGACTCAAAAATTTCTGGCTGATCCAAGATTTGAAACTGGGACCAAGCCAAAGAACTTTTCAAAGCAAAAAACTTAGCCACTGAGCTAACAGACTGGTCTAATCTAATGATAACTTGATGAAACACAGCATGGGCAGACAGAGGGACAAATGCAGAATGAACTGAGAATTCTGTAGAAGGAACGTGGCCTAGTAACATATCCTTGACACCAGGCATTGCCCTGGTCTTAATCTCCAGTAACACCTCATCAGTAAACCTATCACTTATTTTTATTAACAATAAAAATGAGCAGGAAAATGCTGTAAGTCAATGAAATTAAGGAATATCCAACCCAACACTTACGATAGATAATAAAAGCTGAAATCAAAGACCACAAAAAAGGTGAACACAAAACAAAGCAAACATGTGTAACACAACAGTTCGGTATTAACTCTCATTCCTGTGAGTGGAGGAGAAATTGGTGAGGAAGACTGATGTGATAACACTGACACTCACCCAGAAATTTTAGAATCGATAACTCTAGAGAAATATTATGCCGGGAATTGGAGGAAATTCACCAACGTCACGATGGGGAGAGGTTATGAATATTTATTGAAAAAAGTTATGGATAAAATTCACAGAAAATACCATATTTAAGGTTTGTAAAAAAAATATATAAAAAACTAATAATATGAAGAAAATCTCACTTCGCTTTTCCAAAAACAACCTCTAAATGCCATACCTCACTTTTGCGAATGATTTGTCAATACTAGTAGAGGATGAAGAGACCACTATCAAATAGCTTAAGAAACTCAAACAATGTGTAGAAAAAATATGACTGTAAAACTCATTCGAGAAATTTAATTCCTTTGTTCAAAGATAGAAATTGGAAGTTTGAAAACAAAATACAGTAAAAACAACAGACCCCCATACTTTAAATACTTCAGAGAATCCATTGAACTGCCAGGCTTGAGAAAATCTCGCAGGAAAATCACCTCTAAAAAGTAAAAAAATCATTAGGGTTAGTCCAAAATCTCTACAACAAAAAATCCATGTTATGACAGACCGAAATTCGGCACAACACAATCATAAAACCAACAGCCCCCTATGCAAGTGAAACATTGACACTTAACAAAAAACAAAGAAGAAAGAAAGAAAGATAAACAAAGAAGAGAGAAAATCCTTAGGAAAATACTAGGAGCAAAAGACAGTAAAACGGTCACAGACTACAATCAATCAAAACAACAGAAAAGTTTTCAAACATCAAAATTGACATCAAGAAAAGGCGAATGAAATTCTTTGGTCACCTTAACAGATTACCAGAAAATCAATTGACAAAAAAGATAATAGATAATGTAACCTCACTTAAAAATTCAACACCTTGGCTGAAAGAAATTTGAAAGGATTTCAAAAATGCTAATGTAGGTTCAACAGATATTTCAGAAAGAACCATATTCAGACACAAAATAGACAAATGGGAAGTTACATTTGAGCAACCAGAACAAAAACAATACAGACGAAAGTGGTTAGAAGAAGGCAAACAAGCTTTCTCGAAAAGAATGAAAGACTACTGGAACAACAAGAAGAACCAAAAGAAAACTTGACTGGGTTATTTGCTTAACGTCTTACATTTATTGGGAGAATTTGCTACTACTACTATTAATAATAATAAAACTGAGGGTGTTTTGTCATAGTTTAAACCAGGAGGGTGTCTGATATCAAGATCCCATCTGTGGGGTCCAGAGGAGGGAAGACAATTGCAGCACTCAATGCAAAACAGCTGTTTAAATCATTCAGGTCGTGCGTACAGACACGGGCTGCCGAAGGACGGTATAAGCTGGCGGTGAGGCTACTCTTCCTGGTGGGAACTGCATTCATAGTGAGATTTGGTACACAAAGGTTTACTCCCAAATTGTAATAAAAGTAAAAAACTGATAAATTTCTGTGTAACTTTCCCTTATGTGTCTTAATCGTGAAATCGCTTAATACCCTAATAACTTTATTTGCTTCAGATATACACTATAGATGGAGCTTAACTAATGTATTAAATGCTACTTCCTTCCTGTCATTACTTTCAAAGTTAGTGAAATTCAATTTATATATATTAAACAATGAAATAATATGTATCTAGCAAAAAGGAATTAGAAATTAGGATAGGGAAATGAGCCACCTATTACCTACCTTAGATTATGATTGTGTGGTGTGAACACATAAAAAAAGACAAGAACACAAATGACAGTTATTTTCAGGTCTTAGCACTTTATCAAGAAGAGAACATTATGGAGGGTGGATGATGTTGGAGACTGCCTCACAGAATCATTCTGTGAGGCAGTCTCCAACATCACCCATCCTCCATAATGTTCTCTTGTTGATAAAGTGCCAAGACCTGAAAATAACTATGTCATTCGTGTTCTTGTCTTCTTTATGTGTTCATGCCAACCAACCATCATCTAAGGTATGTAGTGTTTCATTTCTCAATCCTAATTTCTAATTTCATATAAATATATCAACAATGGCATGCCATCAGCATAATTTCACTATCTTCCTGAGGTTTTCGAAACAGGTATATTGGTACACATTTATGGTTTCAGCCCAACGTCATAAGAAAAGACCAGTATTGGTGATTTTTCGTGTATTTATTCATTGGCGACCCCAAACATGGAACTTTCAGCGCATATTTGGAGGTTAATTGTTTTACTTCTAGATCAGGGCTCCTCAAACTCATAGCTCCATGTTGTTTCCAAGATCCTCATTTGCCTAGCTACTATTATTACTGTTATTTCTGTCGATTTGTTTCTGGTACTATCTCTTCAATAATTACCTCACTTCCTCTCATTTTAGTCCAGGCTGAACTTTCCCACTGCTTTTCTCTCTGTCATTTAGTTGTCACTTGATGCCACTTCTGTTTTTTCTGCCCTCAACTGGAATAGGCAATGGTTTAACCTTCTCTTCTTTCTGGCCACAGGCAAACAGCTTTCACTGGCATCCCAGACCTTCCAGTGGCAGTCCATGCTAGTTCAACTCCAGCTGTCTTCACACCTGTTACACATACCTCTCACAGTTTTTCCTGACCCCAGTACCTCTTTGGAATACTGTAGACAGGAACTAAACTGCCAACATATTGTGAGGATCAACTAATCACAACAAATGTGTGAAGACTGGCCATTAAAGCTGTGCTGAAGCACATAACTACATAACTTAGTTGACCCCGGCACTACGTATGTGAACTTCTATAAGAAAAATATGTCAAGCAAATACAGTTATAATCTAAACAATATCTTCGACACCATTCGTTCCCTTGCTTCGACCTCCCATAAGATCCCACCAATAAATTTCCCACGTATATTATTATAAGTAGAATTCAAATCTTTATGGCCTAAAAAATAGAGAAATATGCATGCAAATATGATCTTGAAAATGGGTAAGTATGCCCTAAAAATGACGAAATATGACCAAACATTTAGATTTACTATACATTAAAACATGCTCAAGTATACGCAATTTATTTTATCTACTATGGTAGCTTTGATGTAACCACCATATGCTTCTGTGCACTCACTGTGAAATTAATTTTTTTGGGGTAAATTATTTTCATGTTTCTGTAAAGGAAAACATCACATGATTATAGTTTTACAAATGTGAATTTACTATAAATTTGTTGAGTATTGTTTCTTCTTGCTTGATCCCAGCACTGCAGTATATCACCACATGCATCTTCAAGTTCTCAAAGAGAATTTTCTCCTTTGTCACTGAAAACTGTATTGTACTGTGAAAAGCTTCATTCCACATCACAAGATGTCAAGGGAGCATACTTATACACAGTCAAGTCGCCGAATTTCATTGTGGGTCGTCTTCAGTCGAAACAGATTCACCACCGTATAAAATTTTCAAATTGCTTGATATCGAGTATTCCCACTGAACACTTTATCGAGTTTGTTCTTTGGCAAACTAGCCACACTGCCCCCTGCTTGACATACTTCAGCTTACACACTTCTAACAACTTCTGCATTGTCGAGATTAAAATGATGGTGGAATATTTACATTTAGAGAGTGACAATAATGTATAACTTTAATTATTGACTGCTTAATTTTGACCAATTCAGTGACAGTTTTCTTTTTTCCTCCAATGTATAATAGGAATACATTTCTAGGAATAATTGTCATAATTTCTTACAACTTCTAGTAAATTCCCCATACTATTAAAATTTACAGGCTTTTTCTCAAAATATGACCATAAATATTATCTTAATGTGACCAAAATTAGGAAAATGGCCTGAATGTTCATTTATATGCTTTATAAAATATATTTAAATACAATCAGAAACTTTCAGTCAGTGCTTAATCCAGCATTACAGCTCTAAAAGGTGTCAGGAAAATAATACGACTTGTCATAAACGTCTGAACGCTAATTATACAATTTATTCCCTTATACTTTAGCCAATCCAAAATATTTTCCATATCTTTATGTTTTTCCTCAATCTGCCCATCGTAGGACCACATGCCACTGGCCTCCTGCTGTGCTCAGGCAGCCAGTGTGAATGACGAGAGGGCAGTGGGAGGACTCGCATCTGCCGGGATTCAAACTGGTTTCATAAAGCCCGGCATACAGGAGGAAAGTGTGTGCCACCTGTCTGCAGAACGTGTAACTTTTTGTGTTCTGTATAAGTGTATTTTTGTCTGTGAAATGTATATTTATAAAGCAGGCATTCCCCTAGATCACTGTAGCACACCACCTACAAACCACAATCAGGATGGCCACTACGTGAGCCGCGGGTCCCGTTGTAACTCCCCGATGCAGTGCGTCGCATCTTAATGTAATGATCCGTACTGGCAGTTTTGTCTTTATTTAATCCATTTGATTTTACTTCGACTAGCCATTACAGAGATTTTACTTTCTCATAATTTTTACTGGTAAAATTCCTCTCCCCCCCCCCCCCAACCACCTCCACAATTTCCATCTCAATATAAAATTTTAGATTTGTACACAAGCAGAAAAAGGTGAAAGACAATCCTTTATGTTTGAGTAGTAAGGGACCGTGCACAAACTATGTGGCTCGATCCAGGGGGGGGGGGGGGGTTACGAGCCAGGCCACGTAGCTTTCCTTTCATAACATTTTTCACAGTTAAAATGAGGAACTGAACTCACAACAGCATGGGAATATTTATTTCCATCAGTTAATTATCTCCGTATGTAATTTACAATAGTCTGACAAGAGAAAACAGTACAAAATGTCTTCTGGAATCAAAAGGGAAAAAAAGCTATGTGCTACGTGGGGGGAGGGGGGGGGGTAGAGGCAAAAGCCATGTAGGACTACGTGGGGGGGGGGGGGAGAGGGGGTTCACAGGAGGCCAAAATGTAGCTACGTGGTTTATGCACGCTCCCTAATGGATGATTTTCCTTAACATAAGAACTATAAATTATTTGCTGACATTTAGTTAATATCATAAGACCCGATGGTGGAGCTAAAATAGCTGGGAATATATACACAGCAGACTGGGGCGTGGGTCTTTGAAAAAAAAAAAAAAAAGTCATTGAGGATCCCACGATTATAGACTACAAAGCAATGAGAATGTTGTATCACTGAAATAGTGTCAGAATGTGACTCACTTTTATAAAAGTAAAGAATCTGTTGAAAATGCCAGATACATTGTGAATGTTCCTTGGCTAGCAGTGGTAAACACTCTAAAGGGAAACTTTGATCCGCCTGGCACGCCTGTTTAAGTGTATCAGTCTAACGTGAAGCTGCACGAGTCGTAAGCGGTGGAGGTCGCGCAGGTGGGCAGTGAGAACGGGCAGGTGTCTGGGGGACATCTTGGATTCACAGCAGCACTCGGTCAGCTGAGCGGGAGATGGCACTGGTGCAATGTTCTAAATTACTGCAGCCGTTATTATGTTTTACACAAAATAGAAGAACTGCTCAATCGTAAAGCTGTGATTCTCTTGTCTTTATTACTAGATGATTGGAAATCTACATAGACATTCCATGCAAGAGCCTTACTTAGCTGACACTGTCAGCAGACATACAGTCAGCATAGCAGTAGAAGTAGAGGACTGTTGCGAGAAATACGGTCAGTTGGTCCTAGCGGTGGATACCACTAGAGCACAGCCAAACTGTAGCCTCGGCCGGACGAGACGAGATCTGTGAGACAAATCGACACTCCGTCACCACGTCGTGAGACCACCTGAATCTACTCACAATTGTCCTGTCGTAAGCAGCAAGTATCCAGACTCAATTTAAATAATATTTCAAGATAAGGTACACTGTCACACCCGGCTATCTTTAAGATATCCGTAGTAGTATTATCCTCCTCAGTCCCGAGGTATCGTATATGACACCTCCAGAAATTATTTTTTTCTTGGGCCACTGCACAGCTCAACATTTTCTGGCCTATCTTATCATCTACAATATACGTCGCACTTCTCACAGCTCGTATGTTCGATCTTCTGCTTATGGCTCCTCGAAATAAAGGTAAAGACATATATTTTTTCCATGAAATAAAGTAAGATGAAGCAGTAAAGTTGTGTGTATAATTTTTCTTCTTGACTCCAGAGGTATCATATATATATATATATATATACCATCTATAAAAAATTAATTATTGTTTCAAAAAAATAATTATGTTCATTCATTGTTAACTAGCATTAACACAAAGTAAATAACACAATAGTAGTTCTATTGCAATTTTATTATGAGATCGGGACTGAAGAGGTTAGCTGGATAAGTCCCTTCATGTTTTTTCAGGTTTCTTATTACCTTTATGATCTCCTCAGCATGAATTTCAGTTTTATTGGTCTGTTCATTTCTAATTGTGTTGTTAAGCTCGTCTCTGAGTTATACCCTCCCATTTCTGATTCATTGTCCCTAATCCTCTCACTAAACCAGTTACTTAAAATCTCTGCTTTTTCAAATCCTCAGTAACTTCTTCTCCATCCTTATCTATAGTTCCACCCCAGTATGCTGCGCCTCCTTCACCACCTTCCTCAGGTCACGCTCTATACTATAACTCATGTTTCTAGCAATTCTATTCTCCGCAACTTCCACTATCACTACTCTATCCTCCTTAGTGAAAGTCCTACAAAGGGAACCTATATCCTATAGTAAGATTAGAGCCATAACAATTGAAGTTTTGATTACAACATAAATTAATGTTTTCTTTCCCAAACATAATTTAAATGTGTTAAAAGAACATTTAATTACCATTAAATCATTTAAGATGGTACAAGACAAAACCAAATATCTGGAACTGTTTACTGCTATTAGTTAAGAATACACAAGTATCATTTGATATATGTTATTTGATCAAAAGTATCTAGACACCTATTTCAACTGCAAATAAATTTTTAACCGTGTCGCGTTTCTTATTATTCGAGGTTAATATGGGGTGGGTGCCACCTTTGCCTTTATGATGGATTTAACTCTGTTAGGGAGACTTTGAGTGGAGGAATGGCAGCCCATTCTTTTTCTAGACATGAAACCAGGGACCGTAATGGTTATTTACTTATTTCATGATTTTATTTAGCCTACTATCTTGTTAACTAAAGTAGGCCCTTACTTTATACAGTTTTTATTTTAAAACAATTTACTTTTCTGTTAGTATTTTTTTTTTTTTTGCTGTTGTCAGTCTTTTGACTGGTTTGATGCAGTCCTCCATCCCTTCCTATCCTGTGCTAACCTCTTCATTTCTACATACCCCTCACAGCCCACGTCCTCAATTATCTGCATCATATATTCCAATCTCTGTCTTCCTCTACAGTTCTTACCTTCCACTCTTCCCTCCACTAACAAATCAACCAATCCAGCATGTGTCAAAATATGACCTACCTGCCTGTCTCTTCTTTCGGAAAGCTTCTTCCACAAACTTCTTTTCTCACCCATCATTTCCAAAACTCGTTCATTTCTTACTTTGTCTGTCCACTTAATTTTCAGCATTCTTCTGTAGCACCAATTTCAAATGATTCAATTTTCTTTATTTCCGGTATTCCTAAAGTCCATGTTTCCCTACCTTAAAGTGCTGTGCTCCACACAAAGAGTTTTAAAAAGTTATTTCTAATTCCTAGATCAATATTTGAAACTAAAAGGTATCTCTTATTCATGAAGGCTCTTTCTGCTAGTGCTATTCTGCTTTTAACATCATTCCTGCTTCGGCCATCGGTTGTAATTTTACTTCCCAAGTAATAGAATTCTCTTACTTCTCCTATTGCATCCGATCCTATTTTTATATTTAATCTACTAGTATTGGTATCATTTCTGCTACATTTCATCAATTTTGTCTTCCTTTGATTTATATTCAGTCCACAATCTTCCTTCAGTATTTTGTTCATGACATTCAATAACTTCTCAATATCCTCAGCCCTCTCTGCTAACAAGACAATGTCGTCAGCAAATCGTAGCATACTGATTTTTTCTCCCTGAAAACTTATGCCACATGGAAATTTTTCTTTGACTTTCTTCATTGCTTCTTCTATTTTTTTTTTTTTTTTTTTTTTGGTAACAGTTTAACGTCCCTTTTTAACAACGTGGTCTTTAGAGACGGGAAAGGATGGGGGCAAGGAATGGGAAGGAATTCGGCCATGGCCTTTTGAAGGAAGCATCCCGGCATTCACCTGGAGTGATTTGGGGAAACCATGGAAAACCCAAATCTGGATGCCCGGACGGGGATTCGAACTGCCGTCCTCCCGAATGCGAGGCCAGAACGCTATCCATTACACCACCACGCTCGGTGCTTCTTCTACATACAAGTTGAATATTAATGGGGATAGACTGCAACCTTGTCTCACACCCTTTTTAACTGATGCATGTCTCTCATGATTCTCTACTTTTATTATAGCCACTTGATTCTTATATAGTTTATAGAGTATTCTTCTATCTCGATACTTTAGACCTGACGACTTCTTTAAAATTTTGAACATCTTGTCCCACCTAACATTATCAAAAGCTTTTTCTAAATCAACAAATGCCATAAAAGTATCTTTGTTTTTCTTGATCCGCCCTTCAAGTATTAATCTTAAAGACAGAATTGCTTCCCTTGTACCGCGTTTTTTCCTAAACCCAAACTGATCTTCACCTACTATCTCTTCTACTACCCTTTCCATCCTTCTGTATATTATTCTAGTCAGTAATTTTGAAGCATGTGTTTTTAGACTAATGGTGCGATAATTCTCACATTTGTCGGCTTGTGCTTTCTTTGGAAGTGTGAAGATGATATTTTTATTAAAGTCAATTGGAATTTCTCCTGTTTCATAACTTTTTGATATCAGCTTGAATAATCATTCAATTCCTTCCTCTCCTAGGGATTTAAGAAGTTCTGCAGGGATCTCATCAATTCCAACTGCCTTATTTGCTTTCAAGTCATTCAGAGCTTTATTAAATTCTGTCCTCAAAACATGATCTCCTAAGTCATCACTGTCGACATCGCCTTCGTTTTCCATTACACTATTGTTCATGTCATCCCCAACATACAGTTTCTCAATGTATTCCTTCCATCGGTTAGCTCTATCTTCTGAGCTTAAAAGAGGTTTCCCATCGGCAGCTTTAATGTTCATAACTCTTTTCTTCATTTCTCCAAAATTCTGTTTGATCTTTCTATATGCAACATCTACTTTACCTATGACCATTTCCTTTTCTACTTCTTCAGACTTTTCTTGTAGCCATTTTTGTTTTGTTATTTTGCATTTCCTATTTATTTTATTTCAAAATTGCCTGTATTGCTCTCTTTCTGCTTCATCCTGAGCATTTTTGTACCTTCTCCTCTGATCCATTAGCTCCAAAATTTCTTCTGTGATCCAAGGTTTTCGGGCAGCTTGTTCCCTAAAGCCTAATGTTTCTTTACCAGCCTTCATTATTGCAGTCTTTAATGCATTCCATTCATCTCCGGTTGAATACCTTTCAGAATCACTTCTGAGACCTAAGTTTACCATTTCTCCAAATTTTTCTCTTGTGCCAGATTGTTTCAGTTTATTCACTTCGAGTCTGTTCTGCTTATACTGTTTCCTTATTCACTTAAATTTCATCCTGTACTCCATTATAATCAAAAGTATTCTACTAATACGGCTACCACCGAGATCTACACTAATTCACACCAAACTCACTATATAACACTATGTATTGTCATACTTCTAATCAATAAACTGTCTATCCACGAACATTCTTCCTGAACCACTGCTGGCCTGTGCGGACATCCAGGCCACCGGTTGTATCTGCTGACTGCTGACTGCTGACATGCTTACGACCAATTGCCATCAGACAGCTCCACATTCTAGGTAGTGGTCTCGTTCTCGTCCCGTCTGTCCTTCGAGTCACCTACTCCCACATCAGGAGTTCCCCAAGTCCTGGAGAAGTTGCCTATGGATTATAATGATGTTTGATGCTAAGATACAGAGTGAATTTGAAATTCCAATTCATCCAAATGTTTTCCACCGGTTTTGGGTTGGCATTTGGGCAGGCCAATCCGTGCATGAATCTTAATGTCCACAAACCAGCGCGTCACAGGTACAGCTTTATCACAGAGTGGATTGCCATGCTGATAAAACTGGTCGCTGACTCCGAACTCATCATCTACTGTACACAGTGTACAAATATTTTGAAATTGTTCATATGCACTCACATTTAGAGATTTATTAAACAAATAACGGGACCACACCCTAACCAAGGAAAACACCCCATACCATAACACCTCCTCCTCCGTACTCCACTGTTGGCAGCACACATGAAGACAGGTAGTGTTCTCCAGGTATTTGCCAAACCCCTTTGAGTTGCCTCGGGGTATAGTGTGGTTCCTGAATCCAAATCACTCATTTCCAGTCATCCTCTGCCCATTAGTGCACTTTTTACAACACCTCAAGTGACACTTAGCTTTGAGTATACAATTGTTTGGTTTATAAGTGGCAGATTGATCTTTGTAACCCATTGTTTTTAACTGCAGTCATTGTAACGCACGAGTGATTTCGTACGATTTTTTACAACCACCCTCCGCAATGTCTGACGGTCCGTGTCCCCCCTCAGATGAGGTCCGTCTTGTTTTGGCTTCGCATTTCACTCAGGTGACGTCCAGTGTCACGTCCACGTTCGAAGCCACTGGGCTGTCCTTACCGACCTGCTCTGCTGTTCTACTGGCAGCACGATACTCCGCACGTCCTTATATACTAGTGGGGCCCACCGTCATATCATCTAGCGTTCAATTCCACAATATGTATGAATACCTGGATACATCTGATCAGACAGTGTAAATGGAAAAAATATGTATGTGTATCATCAAGAGTAAATAGTTTTGGCAAAACTTGCAACTGGGAAATAATATAATTAGCATACTCCCTCTCTATACCCATATGTAATGCAAAATTTAATGCTATATGCCGTGACAGGTAGGACCACCAGTACAAAAGGGGACAGGGTGTGTTTTGTCATCAATAGAGAAGCAGTAACAGCAGAATGGATCAGTTAGGAGAGCCCAGTGACTTCGAACACGCAGTTGTCACTGGATGTCACCGGAGTAACAAATCCATGAGGGACATTTCAGCCCATCTAAAGCTGCCAAAGTCAACTGTTGATGATGCGGCTCTGAAGTGCAAAGATGAAGAAATGACCACAACTAAACCAGAACCAGGTAGACCTCATTAATTATTATTATTATTAATTTTAACTGCGATTGAACTAATGCTGCGGTGCCAATTCCCCTAGTCACCTAATTACCTTTTTATTTTTTTATATTTTATTTTAAAATTGGAGTGTTAAATACCCTCCCATTTACTTTCCTGATTTACAAATTTTAATTTTTTTGGTAAATCATTCATCGCTTCACTTGGTAATCTGTTTCAGTCCATGATACCCTTACCAAAAAAAATTCCTGCCCCCTTATGCATGAAATAGAGCATCAACTTGTGGTCATGGTCGTCTCTTTCATTCCATATACTGGTCCTAATTTTTTGACCAATATCCCTCCAAACCCCATCACCAACATATGCCCTGTACATTCCCAGCACTCTCTTCTTTAATTTAATTTAATTGCAATGGAGCACAGGATCCAGTGGCAATTTCCCTACACACCCATCTTCCCCCTATCCTGCACCTACCTACATTTGCCCTCTACAAATTTTATCTTTAAATTCTTTCAAAGTTTTCGGTAAATTATTCATCATTTCTCTTGGTAACTAATTCCAATCCCTGACACCCTTACCTAAAAAAGAGAATCTTCCCACACCCTTGTGCCTGAAATCGAGTGCCAGCTTGTGGTCATGGTCATCTTTTCCCTTCCATGCACTACTTTTCATACCTATTGCAATATCTTTCCATGCCTTATCGCCAGTATATGCCTTGTATACTCCCATGACCCTCCTCATCCTCCTCCTGTATTGCAATGAATCCCATTCCAGCTCCTTTATCATATCCGTCACTGATTGCATTCTGCGACAATTTCCAGAAACAAATCTAGCAGCCCTTTTTTGCACCCTCTCCAACTCCTGTATTTGATACATAAAATGAGGGTCCCATACTACACTACCATATTCGAGCAATGGTCTGACCAAAGTTTTGTAACCCAATTCCTTGACTTCTCTCGTACATCCCCTCATCACTCTCTCCAACAAGTGCAGAACTTTGAAACCTTTTCCTACCACCTGTCCTATGTGTCCTGCCCAGTTAAGTTTGTTATCAAAAGTAATTCCAAGATATTTACATTTCAAGTCTTCAGCAAGCAATTCTTTCCCCACCATATATTCATAATTAACCTTTTGTTTTTTATTTGTGTATCTAATAAGCTGACTCTTCTTTGCATTTATCTTCAATCCATGTTTACCAACCCAACTAGATATCCTGTCCAGATCACCCTGCAACTGTTTACAATCCTCTATCGTTTTGATTCTTTTATACAGCATTATGTCATCTGCAAACAATCTAATTTGACATAGTAAACAATCAACACAATTATTCATTAGAATAATGAATAGCAATGGTCCCAATACGCTACCCTGTGGCACATTCATTTTTACTTCCACTTCTTTTGATACTACATTTCCTACCCTAACTTTCTGTTTTCTACCTTTTAAAAATTCTTCTACCCAGCAAATGACTTTCTTATCCACTCCAATGGTTTTTACCTTATTTACTACCATTTTATGGCTTACTCTCTCAAACGCCTTAGACAGATCTAGTGCTACACTATCAATTTGGCCTCCCTTGTCCATTTCATCTGAAATATCTTGCATATATCCCACCAACTGAGATTCGCATGAATATCCTTGCCTGAAACCATGTTGCCTGCTTGAAAACCACTTACGTTCCTCACATATATTTCTGATGTGGTTGCATATCAATCTTTCCATTAATTTACCTACCACTGATGTCAAACTGATTGGCCTGTAATTCTCAACTCTATTTCTCACCCCTCCCTTATGTACCGGTACTACTATTGCACTTTTCCAGTCCTGTTGTAAGCAGCAAGTGTCTAGACTCAATTTAAATAATATTTCAAGATAAGGTACAATGTCACATCCGGCTATCTTTAAGATATCTGTAGTAATATTATCTTCACCAGCCCATTTATTTATTTTTTTCAGCTTTCTTATTTCCTTCATGATTTCCTCAGGATGGATATCAAATTTTTTATTGTCGTCATTTCTAATTGTGTTGTTAAGCTCGTTCTCCGAAATAGACCCTCCTGTTTCTGATTCATTGTCCCTAATGCTTTCACTGAACCAGTTACTTAAAATCTCTGCCTTTTTCAAATCATCAGTAACTTCTTCTCCATCCTTATCTATAAGTGTCTCTACACCCTCCCTTCCCCTCAGTTTCCTGATATAGCCATAGAAATTTCTAGATGCATCAGTCAATGGTCCTCCTGCACTGACAATACTCTTCATAAACCCATATTTAGCCATTTTCTTTGCTGTTATTAAGTCCTTGTTTAGTTGTTTTAAATATTCCCTACTACCCTGCTGTCTCTTAACTCTGTTATGTTCTTTTCTTACCAACCTCTTTAACCTCCTCACTTCCCTATTATAGTACATAGGTTCTCTACTTCTCTTTATTTTCTGCTTTGGAATAAATTTTTCTTCCCCCTTTCTTATTATCTCCTTGAACTCTTCCCACCTTGACTCTACTGTACCTGAGCCTTCCTTCCATTTGCTGAATTGTTCTCTGAAATATCTCTTCAAATTTGAAACCTGTGCTTTTTATAATTGTACCTATTTCCCCCTTCAATTTTGGCTGCTGGTTTACTGAATCCTCTAATATCCATCAGAACTGCTTCATGATCACTTATTCCTTCAGTTACTTGATACCTCAAAAGGTTTTCATCGGGCTTAATTAGAAATATATATAAAATATTTTGTCCCCTAGTGTTTTGCTCAACCACTTGTGTAAACCCTCCTTCCCTTATTAAGATATTTGCAAATCTTTGTTCCCTTGTGTTATTTATCTTATTCCCTTCCCAGTTTACACCTGGTAAATTTAAATCCCCACCAATGATGATCATTCTATTCTCACCTCTGAAATCTGAGTATGAATTTAATTTCTCCCCAAGAGCCTCATCCTCCTCTGTCATTCTTCCACTGCGGTAAACAGCCAACACTCTGATTTTTTCTTTTTTATTACCCCAGAAATCTGCCCCAAGTAACTCATCGTCTTGATCTATGAACGCCAGTGAACTGTGGTAGTTTTTGCTAACTAGTATGAAGACTCCTTCACCAATTGTTCCTCTATCTCTGCGGTACACTCTGTAACCATCAGGAAAAACCTCACTGTCTAGTACTTCTTCTTTTAACCAACTCTCTACCCCAATTATTACTTGTGGTTCGTGCATCTCTATTAAGTTTGCAAATTCGATTACTTTGTTTATTATACTTCTACAGTTTACCATTAACACCCTTACTACTGGCTTTACATTTTCAGAATTTATCTCCTCTTTCCCACTTTTACCGCAGTCAGTTATTGTTTCAGCCGTTTCATCTATTTCTTTAATATCTGTGACTTTCCCCATTGCGAATCTGCAATCAGTATCACTTTGATAATCTATTTCTGCCCCTTCACCAGCAGCCCCTAACCTACTAACCTATAAAAGGCACAGTCCTGACCCCATCATCACTGGAAACCTGCTCCCTCACTGCTTTAGCTAACAACTCAGAAAGTACTCCCTTCCCCCTTCTTTTTAGGTGTAGGCCATGCCTAGTGAAACCCCACCTACCAATGGTGTTCACAGGCACAACCCCCAACACAGAACTAACGCCTTTCCCAAGTAGCACTTCCGTTTCCACATTAACCCGCCTCACAGCCTAGTTTGGCTGTGGCCGGTCATGGCGACTTAGGACCTGCATGAGCTCCACCCTGGTATGCTGTGCCTCCTTCACCACCTTCCTCAGGTCACTCTCTATACTATAACTCACGTTTCTATCAATACTACTTCCCGCACCTCCCACTATCACTACTCTATCTTCACCATCCTCCTTTCCTCCAATGAGTCCCAATCCAGCTCCTTTATCATATCAGTTTCTGAATGGGTCCTGCAATAATCTGTAAAATCAAATCTAGCTGCTCTTCTTTGCACACCCTCCAACTTCTGTAGCTGATAACTAAAATGCGAGTCCCAAACTATACCACCATATTCATCCAATGGTCTGACTAAAGTTTTCTAACCCAATTCCCTAACTTCCGTGGTCACCCTCTCAAGTAAATAAAGGATTTCTGACCACCTGCCCAATGTGCTCTGCGCAGTTGAATTTGTTATCAAACATTATGCCAAGATATTTACACTTTAAGCCTTCAATGAACAATTCTGACCCAAGCCTATAATTGTAATTAAACTTTAGTTTTTTTATCCGTGCATATAATCCAGCTCCCTTATCATATTAGTTACTCACTAGCTCCTGCGATAATTTCTAAAAACAAATCTACCCGCTCTTCTCGGCACACCCTGACGGACAAGAGCACAATTATAAAAAAAATCAAAAGAAATCAGAGGTAGGAATCACTCACGAGTTCCAAAGAGCTACCAGCAGTCCAGCCGACACAAAGACAATGGGCTACAAAGGTCGAGGCTGTGCTCGTAAGCCAAACATTTCTCAGTCCCGCCGAGCGACGGTCGAGGTGGTGTGAGAGCAACGCCAGTGGGTGGTGGACGACTGGAAATGAGTGACTCGGAGTGATGAATCACAGGACACACTGTGGGCATCTGATGCACAGACGAGGAGAAGCAGGTAGTGCTACGGTACGGGGATGTTTTTCGTGACCGAGCCGTGGTCACCTTATTGAAAATTCTAAATTCAGAAGGATATGTTCAAATTTTAAACCAGTGTGTGCTGTGTGCTGTAGAGGAACAGTTCGAAGATGGTGATTGCTTATATGAGAATGGCAATGTACCCTGTCATAAGGCTTCATCTGGGAGGCAATGGTTTGTGGACAATTAGATTCCTGAAATGGGCTGGCCTGGCCAAAGTCACAATCTGAACCCAACGGAACACCTTTAGGATGAGTTAGAATGTCAACTTTGCTCCAGATCCCAGCATCCAGCTAAAATCCCTTCCCTGGTTTCAGCTGTCGAGGATGGTCTGCCATTCCTTCACAAATATTCAGAGACCTCAGCAGAAGTATCACCAGCAGAATTAAGGCCATTATAAAGGCAAAGGATTGGCTCATCTGATATAAATGTCCAGTAGTAAAGAATGGGGACCAGAAGAGTTCCCAAAGAAACCATCAGGAGACTGACAGAACCATACCAAGGAAGTGTGAGCTATGTGGAAATGGGGGAAGGAAGAACAGATTGGCTGAAACAAAGGAATGGATTAAAACGAGGAAGTGCCCTCTCGTCACTACTCCTCATTGTAATCACGGATGAAATAATGCAGAAGGTGGCAGTGAGAATGGGAGAGGTCAACGTGAAGGTGATGCCTTTTGCGGATGATCTGATGATCTGGGGAGGTGATGAAGGGGAAGTGCAGCAGCTGTTGGATGTATGGACAGTTTCCAGCAATATGGCCTGAAATTTAATGTAAAGAAATGTGAGTGCATGGTAACAACCAGAAAGAAGAATAGGATAACCCAGGGAATTGTGGTGGCAGGTGAAACACTAAATAAGGTAGGCAGGTTCAAGTACTTGGGGAGGGTATTAGAGGAATGTGGGGAAAATGATGGTGAGATAAGTGAAAGAGGAAGATAAGCAGAGGTGTTTTTAAGGAGCATTAGAAGCCTGTTATGGAATAAAGACGTACCACAGAGAAGCAAGAGAGCAATCTATCACACATACTATGTGCCTATCTGCTGAAACATTGAGAATGAAGAAGTGGGACATCAGCAGAGTACAAGCAAGCAAAATGAAGTTTTTAAGAGGTAGAATGGGAGTTACTATAATGGACAGAATAAGGAATGAAGTGATTAGATGCACCATAAAAGAGGAACCCCTACAGGAAAGAGTAGAGATAATCAGACTGAGATGGTATGGACATGTTAAGAGAATGGAGGTTCAGAGAATCCCAAGAAAAATCCACAAAATTATGATGCACGGTAAACGACCAAGAGGAAGACCAAGAGATGGATGGCTGAGAGGAGTGGAGGAGAGAGGAGAGGACTGGAACAAAGTGGTGACAGAGAGGTGGTGGGAAGAGAGAAGGAAATGGAGATGCTAAGCAGACCCGGCCAGAGGCTGGAAGCTGTTGAGGATGATGAGAGTGTGACACGGGTATTATCTAAATACAGATACTATGATTGTTCAGGGAGTGACACTTTCTAAAATTTATGAAGTTTCAGTATGTTCATACAGTAAATGGTTCCTTATAATCACTATTTTAACTACTCACCAAATGTCTTAAACCACTTCAACTCATTTTGCCGGTGAAATGTTTTACTCAGCTCCTTCCCGGCCCTGAATTCAGTTACACGCCCAAGACTGATGTATTCGGTTTTCTTCACAGATTCTGTGCCTGAGCAGAAAAGTTTGTGTTACACATAAATTATTAGACAGAAAGAAAAGGCATATTGATGGCTCATATTTTAGGACAAAAAGAATTGTTTAATTTGCTAGTGAAGGCTAATAACCAAGGTGATAACTGTGGAAGAAAATATAAATTATAACACATGAAGAAGGGAGCATAGTGAGAATGAGATCTGTTGTTGCAGTCATATAGCAACAATAACAGACGGACTCAGTAACGGTAGTATCTCTCGCTTCAACTCCCAGCACTTAACCTACGAGAGGCACCCCCGTAATGCCGAGCAACCCGGTGGAAGGCTCCGGCATTCAAACCCAGCAGCAAGTTGGGTCGGCGAGCAAATCGGTGCGAGAGGATCACCGGTCTGTCATGGTGATTAAGGTTAAAGTAGCCCTGCAATTGGATCTTTGAATAGGAGCAGTTTTATCTTACAAAAAGTAGTTTATTTTATTTAATTAATTAAAATTTGAATCAAGTGCACACTCCGGTGGCTATTTCCCTACACACCCATCTTCTCCCTTCTGTGCACCCTCCTTCATTTTCCCTCTTCAAATTTCACCATTAAATTCTTTCAACATTTCTGGTAAATTATTCATCATTTCTCTTGGTAACTTATTCCAATCCCTGACACTCTTACCTGAAAAAAAAAAGAAAAAAAGAATCCTCCCACACCCTTGTGCCTGAAATCGAGTGCCAGCTTGTGGTCATGGTCATCTTTTCACTTCCATGCACTGCTTTTCATTCTTACACCAAAATCTTTCCCTGCCTCATCACCAATATACGCTTTGCACACTCCCGTGACCCTCTTCACCCTCCTCCTGTCTTCCAATCAATCCCATTCCAGCTCTTTTATCATATCCGTTACTGATTGCATTGTACGGTAGTTTCCAGAAACAAATCTAGCAGCCCTTTTTTACACCCTCTCCAACTCTTGTATTTGATACAAAAAATGTGGGTCCCATACTACACCACCATATTCAAGCAATGATCTCACCAAAATTTTGTAACCCAATTCCTTTACTTCTCTTGTACATCCCCTCTTCACTCTCTAACAAGTGCAGAATTTTGAAACCTTTTCCTACCACCTGTCCAATGTGTCCTGTTATCAAATGTAATGCCAAGATATTTACATTTCAAGTATTCAACAAGCAATTCTTTCCCACCTAATAATCATAATCAACATTTAGTTTTTTATTTGTATATTTAATAAACTGACTCTTCTCTGGATTTATCTTCATCCTGTGTTTACTAACCCAGCTAGATACCCTGTCCAGATCACCCTGCAGCTTTTTACAGTCCTCTGCCATTTTGGCAACAGTGCAATTTGAAAATTGCAAGTCTGTGCCTACAACTGCCATTCACAATTGAGAAATTCTGGACTTGAAAAAATTGAGGAAGAACTCAGCTAGATAAACTGGAACATTGTTGTCGCCCTGAGTGAAGACAAAGACTGTTAACTTCTAAATTCTGATAACCCTGGTTTACTTCTGTGGTGAACCTAAAGGTAAATGGAATGGAGTTGTATTCATAATAAACAAGAATATCAGTAACTAGCTTTCTGTACTTAAAGCAACACACAGTAAATAGTTTGTCAGATTTCTAAAATTTACAAGATACATATCGTGCATGTTTACGCTCCCACTTCAATCATCTGTGATGAGGAGATTGAGGACTTTTATGAGAACCTCAAGGAAACCTGTGAGAAACGATGGTTGGCACCTGGAAACATTGAGACTCGCTTGTGGTGCTTGTACAGACCACTCTGCCAACATCCCCCCCCCCCCCCCCAGGCCTCGTCTCGAATATACGCCTGCTACACTCCAACCACTCTCGTCACCTCCTCCTGTTCCAGTGAATACCAACCCCACCATCCCCTCTGTTACTCGTGTTCTGCAGCAGTTTCTAGCTGCCCGCTTTTGGACTTTCTCCAGCTTCCATATTTGATATCCATCATGTGAGTCTCATACTACCCCACCATACTGAAGAAATTTTTGTAACTCAATTCCTTAGTACAGTCCCACATCAACCTCTCAAATAAGTGAAGGATTTTGAATGTTTTTACTACTAATTGCCCAATTTGCCAGCCCAACTGAATTTACTATATAATACTATCAAATGCTTTGTGAAGATATTTACGCTTAACAATCTTCACCCACCCTTTAATCAGTGAACAAACTATGCTTTCCTGTGTACCAACTAAGATGCCTCTTCTTGGCATACATTCATTTACCCAACTAGATATTTCGTCCAAACACACTTGGAAGTGTTCATAGTGCTCTTCCATTTTAATCATATTGGATTACATTATTTTATGGGCACATGACCTAACTTCTGAATGCAAATCATGAAACAATCACTCATTACAATGAGTAGCACAACTGATCGGGCAGCTGTGTAATCACCCCACTGTAGTGCTGACATTGGTCAATTATCACGGAATCCAAAGGTGGTAAACGTTATTCAGAGACATGTCTGGACGGACGGCTGCAGTGTTTAGACTAATCTCACAGAATGGATTCACCTCATAACTTGGCTAAAATAAGAGAACGCATATAAAATTATTATCCTGATACAATATACTTTTAATGATACTTTCTCTGATTACTTTAGTATGAAATCACATAAAAACCCAACAGCCTTATTGTTCATTGATTCTGATGAAGCTGTTAAGACTAGTGGGACACCAATACAATGTTTTGAGGAACAGTGCAAAAGTTGCTGCAAAACGTGTGTTCTCCACTGAAATATGCTGTGGTGTTTGTTACAAGACATTTAATTAACAACTCTACTCAAGCATAACCAATTCACATCAAGTATTATATGATTACTATTCAACTAACAAGATACAAATGAGTATGTAGAAGGTGATATGTGAGAATAAGTGTATGATAAACTCACCCCTGTATAAGGGAGTACTGACGTCTATGACTTCTTGATAAATAAACGGTCGGGAGCCTTCCGGGAATCCGTGGGCAGTGCTGAGATTGTTAACCTTGTCGAGAATAAGTGCCAAATCAGTTGGCCAAATATGTTTTGCTGCATCAATCCTTTACAGAGCAGGAAAATTAAATGAGAAATAAATATTGCAGAATTTCATTAACATATGATAAAAAAAAAATATAAGTTGTAGTTGTTTAAAAAGTGTCAGCAATGACACTTCCTGTACACAGTAATAAAAATAAATGAATGAGTTCTAAGGAAAGAGAGAGAGACCAACACACAGCAGTGGGGCCAACAACACCGCATTGACTCGGTGTTCAGAAGTAGGGCTGGACAGTTCTCTGTGGAAACTCTACACCCTCACGCCTAACCGACCAATTTTCAGCACCTCGTCTCAGCCGCCGCAGTGACGTGGGTCCGTAGTCGTCCCTCTGGCTAAAGAGGAGATTGGTCAAAAAGATATTTATCTGTGTGTATGTTCCCTTTGTTTCTGTGCCGTTTGGCTTGTGTTGGTGTTTCTCTCTATACTTAAGCTGGTCCCGCTACTAAACCCCATTTTGTTCTTATTAAACAAAATGAAAGATGCAATGTTGTTGTAGGCCATTTTTCCACAGTTGTTCAATAAATTAAATGATATCATAATGCCAATGCAGCTGTTTCTGTATGCTTTAATGCCATCACATTTACCTCTCATCAACACATCACCAGCGACGAATTATTTATTTCAGTGTTCTCCAAGTTCGTAATTACACATCTCTGCTTTTTCTCCATAGTGTGTTACTGCTAAAGCCATTTGTCTTGGCTGTTGTAAATGGCTTTAGCAGTAACACACTTTGGAGAAAAAGCATAGATGTGTGGTTAAGAACCTGGAGAACACTGATATAAATAATTCATCGCTGCTGATGCCTAAGTGAGAGGTGAAATGCGTATGGCATTAAAGCTGACAAAAACAGTTGCATTGGCATTATTTTATCATTTAATTTACAAAATGAAAGAATTTGATCGATTACTAAAAAAATATGTGACCGGGGGGGAAGTGGTTTTTAAGTCAAACTTAATTTTAATATTTACTTATTATTCATTTATATATTTGTCGTATTGCTAAGCAACTAATATAATACATATAAATATATACAACAGATACAACGACAAGAATGTTGGTAGCATTAAACTGATGTCCATTTGTTGCAGCCATTCTATGAAGCACTGAAAACATCTTGAAATGGTTCATCGTACTTTCTTATAGCGCATTCCTTGAACAACAGACGGCTGATGAAAGATGGCTGATAATCTAGACAGTAGGCCACTGAACTAGATCCCGGTTCTCTCATGGTGACACAAAGCAACATCAGAAGATGAAACTGAAAGGCATTTGTCAAAATCAACTGACCAGTTTTAATGTGAATCTTGGTTAATAGAGCATGTTCAAGACATTTTAAATAAAATGCAAAAGTTGCATTTTTCAAGGCATTTGTCAGAGTGAGCCCTAGAATTGTGATGAAAAAGATTAAGAACATTGCCTAAATGAGGACATGGCTTGCTGTATTCTTACAAGTCTGGGGGGCGGGGAAGAGTCAGAGTAGGAAGTGCAGTAACAGGGGAGGGGGGTGGGATTGTGAGCAGGGGAGGCGTTAGAGAACAGTACTGATTGTGAGTGAATGAAGGCTTCCCTCGGGTATCGACTGCATAACGTGTTCTCAGGCCTACGACCCCGTCAGTGTGTTAATGTGATGTGCTGTTGCAAAGTCACTTCACTGCAAGATGAGCAACTTCAAAACTTTGTGGCAAATTGGCACTCTTGTCTCGTGTAAGCCCCAAGAACATTTTGCATAACAGAGACTTTGCAGGTTTACAATCAGAAGACAAGTATTTATGCCGTAATTTGTCTTGTCCTTATTGAAGATTTCAAGCAGTCTACCTTGTTTTTGTCAGTAATCAAACTGTATTTGCTGGGAATGACATTTGTTACTTGATTAGTAGGTTTAATAAGGAACAACTGCAGAGCAGATGAACTATTAACACAGAGAAAATTAAATATTTAAATGTCATGAGTGGTATTTGGTATTTAATCAAAGGTTAATTGAAGGTATTGATGCCTACACCGAGCGTGGTGGGTGAGAGTTAACGCTCTGTCCTCGCATTCGGGACGACACCGGTTCCGATCCCCGTTCGCGCATCCACATTTGGGTTTTCCACGGTTTCCCCAAATTACTCCAGGCGAATGGCGGGATGCTTCCTTCAAAAGGCCATGACCTGATTCCTTCCCATTCCTTGTACCCAGTGCCATCCCACCCCTAATGATGTCAACAAGGTGTAAAGGCAGAAGTAAAAAAAAAAAAAAAGATGCCTACAAAAATTTTGGAATTATTTACACCAACGGTAGTTGCAGTATAAACTGAGATAAAAGTCATGTTAAAGGAAGCAAGTAACTGGGTAACTGAATGGGGTACTGCGAAATCAAAGAGTGTAACAAAACAAAATAAAGGGTTTTTAAAAGCATCATTAAAACAATTATACCACATGGAGCAGAGATTTGAAAAGAAACATACCAGATAAAGAAAAACTCACTGTCAGTGAAAAGTGGGTTTTTGGAAATGCTGTTGTTATTATTAATATTATTACTCCACGATTCACTAAAAGTGTGTGGCGGAGGGTGCATTGCACCTATCCGAAAGGTTAATAGTTTGGAAGGGATATACAGTATATGGCAGGAAACGGTTTTGGACTATTTTCAGGAACCATCCCAGCATTCGCCTAAAATGATCTGGAAAACCATGGAAAACTCAGATCAGGATGGCCGGAGTGCTTTATTGAAAGCTACTCCTGTCAGATTTTTAAGTTTACTCATCCTTTCTATTCCATTCCCCAATCGCTCGTGGGAAAAATGAGTACTGAAATGAATCGGTTCTGGCACTGATTTCTCTTATCTTACCTTCACGGTCATTCCGAGATATGAATGTTGCTGGTAGCAATATTTGTTGGCTGTCATTCCGAAATACGTCCGTCGTGAATTTTTTAATTAGCTTTTGTCGAGGGCAGCACCTTCGGTGTTCCAGGTCTTCCCAATCTAACTACTTCAACATTGCACTTACGCTTTCCCTCCAACTATATATACCTGTCACAAATCGGGTGGCTCTTCTTTGGGCGTTCTCTAATACGTCCATTAACCCCTTTTGATGTTGTCAGATAAAGTAAAAAAAAAATACATACAAATATTCAAATGGATGAATATTTACATGTTACCATAAGTAAAAAGGTTTAAGCTAAATAAATAAATTAATTTAATTTTGATGGGGTGCACACTCCCCTTTCTTGCAACCACCTACTTTTTGGCCTTTAGAAATTATAATTGTAAATTAGTTTTTTTAGTAGATTATTCATCACTTTCCTTGTAATTTATTCCATTCCCAGGCTTCATTACTACAAAACAAGTTTTACTATTCCCTTACCATGATACCGAGTTCCAGCTTGTGCTTATGGTCACCTATTCCCTTCCACACACTACTCTCAATTGCTTCAGCAATTTCTTTTCAAGACTCATTCCCAGTACAATATCATGTACACACCAAGTACTCTCTTCAACCTCCTCCTGCCTTCCAACGAACCCCAATTTACAAAGCTCATCCAGAAAATACCGTTTGCACGTATCTCCCGTGAATCTGACGGCATGTAGGTTGCAAATGCGTAGTGACATCCTTCAACTCGAGAAAGAAATTAGCATAGCCATATTGATTCGTTACGTGAATGTTTGGAGTTATTATTTGTCGTTAATCGAGTTTAAAACAATCAATCGGCCCGCTGTTAGACCTTCTGAAATTTATCGTCAGATAAGTGAAATGTAACGAGAAAATGCAATGAGTGGGTTAGCATGATTAGCATAGCAGAGGAAAATGTCCACGACACGTAATGCAGTGGACACCCATCATTAATCACTGAAGAATTTGTGTGCTGCATCAGCAAACAAGTTTAATTTATGATTTGTCAATGCATTTTTCTAACATCACGATCTTTATTTCACGAAATTATGACTGAACATTTTCACTACAAAAAAATTGGTTCAGGTGGCAGGCGGCTGAATTCTATTAATCAGGTGTGTTGCAATTAGTGCCAAGATATGACACATGGCTTAATTCACATGATGAATATGTTGAAGAGTAATTTAAGGTGTGTAGAATTGTCTGTAATAAAATACAAATGGAAACAAATTGCTAACCCTTTTTAATATCCAAATGGTACTTACTTTCTGGATGAGCTTGGCAGCTCCTTTGTCATATCAGTTACTGATTGTGTTCTGTGGTGGTCTCCACACATATGAATCTACCTGTCCTCTTTTGGTAAAGCCAGGGCATGTGAGTGAAAACAAGTGGTCTAAGAAAATGATGGAAAGGGTACGTATGTAAACAAGATGAATATGTCACCTGAGGAAAATAATAAAAATGGCTGAATGGCAGAAGAAGTATGGCTGAAAGGTATACGAGGTGTGTACAAAAAGAAACTGAGCTAATTAAATAGCGCGCCAACGGCTGCAGATAAAATTCTCTGACTTCGGTGCACACTAGTGACATCTCTCGGCAAGAGATTGCCTCTTGTCGCACTACGGTCGCTGCATTAGTTTACGAGTGACAGCCGGTTGAGTGAGGTCGTGCGCAGAGTGCTCGTCGGATTTGTGAGAAAGCGAGAATGAAGGAATTGGAGGAGCAACGCGTATGTGTGAAATTTTGTGTTAAACTTGGGAAAACTTTTACCGAGACACTTCAAATGCTTAAACAAGCATACGGGGATGACTGCATGAGCCGAACACAGTGCTATGAATGGTTTAAGTGCTTTAAGGAGGGCAGGAGTTCGGTTACCGACGATCCAAAATCTGGTCGACCCTCCACATCAACAGACGATCACCATGTTGAGAGGGTTCACACTGTGATTCGTGAAAATCGCCGTTTGACTGTCCATGAGAATGCTGAAGAATTCTGACACGATTGAGAGATGCTGTGCGTAGGAAAAGGCCTGAACTGTGGGAGAATCAGTCGTGGATGTTGCACCATGACAACGCACCCGCTCAGGCATCGTTGTTTGTCACCAATTATCTGGCAAAACATCACACTCCCGTTGTGCCTCAGCCACCCTACTCTCCAGACTTGGCTCCAGCAGACTTTTTTCTCTTCCGAAAACTGAAAAACATTTTGAAACCATAGAACCATAGAAACCATAGAAGAAATTCAACACAATGCGACAAGAGAACTGCGCGCCATCGGAGAAATTGCATTCCAGGAGGCGTTCCAAAACTTGAAAAAACGATGGCAATGGTGTATTGATAGTGAAAGACAGTACTTTGAAGGGGACAGTGTGTAAAAGTTAGTATGATGAGCTATAAAGGAATTACAGCAGAAGTTCGGTTTCTTTTTGTATACACCTCGTACATATGCTGCCAATCTGAGAAATAAACACCACTGTAATAAAAGTTGGATATTGGTGGACAGGAAAGGGGGGCGGGCGAGGAGGGCAAGGAATATGAAGTAGACAATCAATAACTGCATTATCATTGATTTAGATAGAACACAGTATTAATAATAAACAAATAAGTAAAACCTGCCAGTGTGGCCGTATGCATTGAGGGCAACACACAGGATGAGGGCGGTACAACAGGACGGGACGAGGATCGATTATGCAGTGCACTTATCCACCGTCCTGATTTGAGACAGTCTCCAATCTCTGCCTTATAAACTACACATTTCACAAACAAAAAACACACATCATAGAAAACACAAGTTGCACAAATTGCAGAAATATGGGAACCCTTAAGCTCACACATTGCTCCAACAACTGGCAATCCCCAGTTCTATCTACCCAGTGGAAATGCTAGACAACTTATTAATTACAAGCCGTGATGAGAATCGAGGCATAGCACATATTACTTCAAATTGTCACTGTGGGCCAGGAGACAACGAAGGATTGTCTGGTTGCCAACTGGCAGAGATCTGATTCACAACACAATGCACCTATTATTGTAGCTAACTAACCTAACCTGGTACAGGGGAGCCATTACTTAATGTCGAGTCTGGACCACGGAAGCATTCTGGTGGGCTTCTTGGGTCAGAGACGAAGGCCAGATTGAGGTCCTTTGAAATCCTAATCGAAACTGGGATTTGAACCGGAGCCCTTTAGATCTCCACTGAGACCACTGAACTACCAGACCATTACAATAATAATAATATAAAAGCAAAATAAATAAAGATGATAGAAACTTAGTCCACCCAAAAGGATGGATCCTCCTGAAGGAGGCGTACTAAGCTAATATGTTAGACATACCACAGCCAATTCAGTTCCTTTGGAAACAACACTTTCAAGTGGAATCCAAACCGTCGATCGCTCTTCCCTCACTCATTTAAAAAAACGAAGCCCTTAAAAATTCCTGGCTACTTATGGATTTGAAACCTGAACCCAAAGCTGTGATGGCAAATGCTTTACATGACGTACAACTATACGAATAAAAAACATAATAATATATATATATTTCAATTGTGGCTATATTGAAGAATGTTGAGAATACCATGGACAGACCATACCACAAATACTGAAGTGCTCCGCAAAATGAAAAAAATATATGGAAATACTGACCACTGAAGCTTCAGTACCTTGGCCACATCATGAGGAATAATAGCTGTTATGAACTCCTGCAGTCGATTCTCCAGGGAAAAATACCAGGAAAGAGAAGTGCTGGTAGAAGAATAATTTCTTGGTTAAAAAATCTGAGAACATGTATCTCCAAGAGAACTACGGAGTTAATCCGAGCATCAACCAGCAGAGATAAGACAGTCCAGATAGTTGCCGACATCTGGAATAAATAGGGACCAGAAGAAGAAAGAGAATATATATATATACATATAAAACAAATAATGGGAAAAATAAACCAGTCACTCAACACATTGGAAGTTAGCAGGGCAAGTACAAACACGAACACTCGTCGCATTCCTTAATGATGAGTAGCGGACATACGGCAAGGACAGACTGACTACACGACGGCAGGGGAGGGGAGGGGGAGGGGAGGGAGGTTGAAAAGCAGCCGACTAGTCAGTGGCGACCCTTACAGTCCGACCTCTGGCTACAACACAATCGTTCTTTTTTTTTTGCTGTTGTCAGTCTTTAGACTGGTTTGATGCAATCCTCCATCCCTTCCTACCCTGCGCTAACCTTTTCGTTTCTACATACCCCTTACAACCCACGTCCTCAGTTATCTGCTTCATATATTCTAATCTCTGTCTACCTCAACAGTTCTTACCTTCGACTCTTCCTTCCACTAACAAATTAACCAATCCAGCATGTCTCAAAATATGACCTACCAGCCTGTCTCTTCTTCCTGTAAGCTTCTTCCATAAACTTCTTTTCTCACCCTTCATTTCAAAAACTCGTTCATTTCTTACTTTGTCTGTCCACCAAATTTTCAGCATTCTTCTGTAGTACCACATTTCAAATGCTTAAAGTTTCTTTCTTTCCGGTATTCCTAAAGTCCATGTTTTCCTACCATAAAGTGCTGTGCTCCACACAAAGAGTTTTAAAAAGTTATTTCTAATTCCTAGAACAATATTTGAAACTAAAAGGTATCTCTTTTTCATGAAGGCTCTTTCTGCTAGTGCTATTCTGCTTTTAACATCATTCCTGCTTCGGCCATCGGTTGTAATTTTACTTCCCAAGTAATAGAATTCTCTTACTTCTCCTATTGCATCCGATCCTATTTTTATATTTAATCTACTAGTATTGGTATCATTTCTGCTACATTTCATCAATTTTGTCTTCCTTTGATTTATATTCAGTCCACAATCTTCCTTCAGTATTTTGTTCATGACATTCAATAACTTCTCAATATCCTCAGCCCTCTCTGCTAACAAGACAATGTCGTCAGCAAATCGTAGCATACTGATTTTTTTCTCCCTGAAAAGTTATGCCAAATGGAAATTTTTCATTGACTTTCTTCATTGCTTCTTCTACATACAAGTTGAATATTAACGGGGATAGACTGCAACCTTGTCTCACACCCTTTTTAACTGATGCATGTCTCTCATGATTCTCTACTTTTATTATAGCCACTTGATTCTTATATAGTTTATAGAGTATTCTTCTATCTCGATACTTTAGACCTGACGACTTCTTTAAAATTTTGAACATCTTGTCCCACCTAACATTATCAAAAGCTTTTTCTAAATCAACAAATGCCATAAAAGTATCTTTGTTTTTCTTGATCCGCCCTTCAAGTATTAATCTTAAAGACAGAATTGCTTCCCTTGTACCGCGATTTTTCCTAAACCCAAACTGATCTTCAGCTACTATCTCTTCTACTACCCTTTCCATCCTTCTGTATATTATTTTAGTCAGTAATTTTGAAGCATGTGTTTTTAGACTAATGGTGCGATAATTCTCACATTTGTCGGCTTGTACTTTCTTTGGAAATGTGAAGATGATATTTTTATTAAAATTAGTTGGAATTTCTCCTGTTTCATAACTTTTTGATATTAGCTTGAATAATCTTTCGATTCCTTCCTCTCCTAGAGATTTAAGAAGTTCTGCAGGGATCTCATCAATTCCAACTGCCTTATTTGCTTTCGGTCATTCAGAGCTTTATTAAATTCTGTCCTCAAAACAGGATCTCCCAAGTCATCAATGTCGACATCGCCTTCCTTTTCCAATACACTATTGTTCAAGACATCCCCATCATACAGTTTCTCAATGTATTCCTTCCATCGGTTAGCTCTATCTTCTGAGCTTAAAAGAGGTTTCCCATCGGCAGCTTTAATGTTCATACCTCTTTTCTTCATTTCTCCAAAATTCTGTTTGATCTTTCTACATGCAACATCTACTTTTCGTATGGCCATTTCCTTTTCTATTTCTTCACACTTTTCTTGTAGCCATTTTTCTTTTGCTATTTTGCATTTCCTATTTATTTGATTTCTAAATTGCCTGTACTGCTCTCTTCCTGCTTCATCCTGAGGATTTTTGTACCTTCACCTCTGATCCATCAACTCCAAAATTTCTTCTGTGATTCAAGGTTTTCGGGCAGCTTGTTCCCTAAAGCCTAATGTTTCTTTGCCAGCTTTCATTATTTCGGTCTTTAATGCATTCCATTCATCCTCGGTTGAGCTCCTTTCACAGTTAATTCTTAGACCCAAGTCTACCATTTCTGCAAATTTTTCTCTTGTGCTAGATTGTTTCAGTTTATTCACTTCCAGTCTGTTCTGCTTATACTGCTTCCTTATTCGCTTAAATTTCAGCCTGCACTTCATTACTATCAAATTATGGTCCGAGTCTATGTCTGCTCCTGGGTACGCTTTACAGTCTAGAACTTGATTCCTGAATCTCTGTTTGACCACGATATAATCTAGCTGATATCTGCAGTTATCCCCAGGACGTTTCCAGATGTATATTCTTCTTGCATGGTTCTTAAACAGTGTGTTCACCACTACTAGCTTAAATCTTTCACAAAATTCTAGCAACCTACTTCCTCGCTCATTTCTTTCTCCTAGACCAAAACTTCCTACAGTATTCCCCTCTTTTCCTTCTCCCACTATTGCATTCCAATCACCCATGATTATTAGATTTTCCTCCCCTTTCACATATGTGATTAATTCTTCAATTTCAGCGTATATTTTTTCTACGTCTTTGTCATCTTCCTTTGACGTTGGCATATATACTTGTACTAATGTGGTTGGGATGGGCTTAGTTTCTAACCTCATCAAAATTATCCTGTCACTAAACTGTTCATAATAACTCACCCGTTTCCCTACTTTCTTGTTCATTACAAATCCTCACCAGTGACTCCATTGACAGCTTGTGTGCTAATTATCCTGTGCTCCCCATACCAGAAATCCTGTGCACCCTTCCATTTAATCTCACTAATCCCAACAACATCTAACTTAAGTTGTTCCATCTCCCTTTTTAAGTTTTCTAACCTACCTGCCCTATTCAGACTTCTAACATTCCACGCTCCGACTAGTAGAATGTTTATATCCGTTCTGATGACTCCTCCCTGAGCAGTCCCCACCCGGAGATCCGATTGGCGGACTATTTTACCTTCGGAATATTTTACCCAGGAAGAAGCCATCATGATATATGTAATTTGAGAGGATTACATGTCCTCGGGATACCCTTTGGGTCTTTAATGCAGTGGTTTCCCGTTGCCTTCTGCATCCCCATGCCATTGATCATTTCTGATTTAACCACTTTAGGGGCTGTTTCCAACCCCAAGGGCATGAGGGTGCCCTAAACCACTCCCCGCTCTTCCACCCTCCTTTCGGAGGCCATTGGCAAGCAGTGGGTGATTCCTTATACCGGGAATCTTTCAGTCGCCAGAGCCTCGTCCGTGCAAACAGGGTGCACCACGTGAAGGAGAGGTTGACATTTGGTTGGAAAAGACTAGTATTGTCTCTCCCAAACCCTTACACCCCAAATCGCTCATTAGAATAATAAAAAACTGCAGGCCCAATACACCACCCTTTCCCATTTTCCCTTCCAGCGCATTTCGTACCTTTATTTTCTGCATTTTATTTTTTTAAGAATTCTTCTAACCAGCAAGTCACCTTTCATTTACTACTTATGTTGTACACTAACGTATAGTACAAATTAGCATCCCCATATCTAGAAAACATCTTTAGTAATATTATCCACACTGGTATCTTGACACTTTTCCAACTTTCATCCCTCCCTCATTATGACCACAAGATTGATTTTAATTTCTTATTCTCCTCAATTCTAGATATGCTGACTTATTCCTTCACTGATTTTACTGTTCATCCTTAAATGATAGACCCTAAGAGCTTCATTAAACCAATTGCATAATACCATTGCCCTCTTTTATATCCTTGGCAATTTACCCTCCATCCCGATCTACAATTATCTGAATGCCTTCCCATTCACGTCGTCATAGAAATTTCTAGATGCACCATTCACTGGTCCTCCCACACCCGTACTATTCTTCGTAAACCCATCTTTAGCATCCACCTATGCTGCTAGTAATTCCTTGTTTAACTTTATCAAGTGTTCCCTACAGCCTTGATGCCTCTTAACAGTGATGTATTCTCTTCTCACCGACCTCTTTAGCCTCTGCATCACTGTGCACCCACATACTGAATCTTCTCACGAAATATATCTTCAGTTCTGAAGCGTGTCCCTTTTTATAAATATACCTATAATGACCTTCAATTTTGTCCACCCTATTCCCGGAATAAGGGGACAGGAAAATTTTCTTTTGTAGATAAGGGGGTCAGAGATAGGAATAAATTACCAAGAGGTGAGTTGGTACCCTGCCTCCATTGCACTGCCTCTTACATTGGTCTCACCACTCAACAACTATCCTACAGGAAATGGCGACAGGCAAACAGTTTATACTTTCAACCCAGACCATCCAGTGGCAATTCATGCGAACTCACATAATTCTAACAACCTCAACACCTGTTTCACTGTTAGAGCTATTCGAGTTTTTCCAAATACCACCACCTCTTCAGAACTCCACAGATGGGAACTAGCCTACCAACATATCCTTGACACCAGACACAACCCTGGCCTAAACCTACGTTAAACCTGTCACTTGCCATCTCTTATTTCATTTTACAATCAGTTACTTATATATGTACATTTCATCTATTTATTTTATGTATTTTCATACATATATATATTTATGTATATATATTTCTATCTCCCCTTATTTTCATATATAACCAACCTAAATAAAATTATAACTTTTTGAATTATGCCACACAAAAATTATTTTGTTTCACTTTTATCGTCGGTCAAGCTTATACCCCTCCCACCTCTCGGCAATTCGACTACCACCGCGCGTTTTCTGCCTGTGCTTCATTCATGTGGCGGGTTGGGATGTGACCACATCTTTCCCCCTGCCACGTGTCTCGCCTCTCACATGATTAAGGCTCATGCTGAAATATTGTGCAAATTGTTTATGTTTTTGTGTTTTTAGTTGTTCGTCTCGCCCTCCTGCCTTCATCTGTAGTAAGTGACGGGTATCTATTTATTTTTCCCTATCCTATCTTACTTTTAGAAGTAGAGAATCTAATACAAGAATCAGTAACAAAGGGTGCAAGACAAACTAGAGTCTATCCTCATTAAAATTGAGTATATGTATGTCTAGGAAGCAATATAGGAAGTAAAAGAAGAAGGCTTTGTATGTGGCATAAATGTGCAAGGATAAAAAAATCAGAGTGCTGCAATTTGGTGGTCATGTTATCTGCTAGTAGAACAGAATAAGGCTATTGAGAAATAACTGAATAGTGCCAACAAAATATTGACGGTAGAATTCATACTAAGTGTAAACCGAGGCAAGTCAAAAGTAATGAAATGTGGCAGAAATGATAGGAATAACAGTATTTCGGACATAAAAATAGGGTCAGATATAATAATGGAAAGAAGTAAAATCTGTTACTTAGAAAATAAAATTATGACTGATGGCTGAAGCAGGATTGATCTTAAAATCAGAATAGTACTAGCAAAAAAACTTTCTTTAAAAAAGAGAATTTAATTTAATTTAATTGCAATGGAGCACACGCTCTGGTGGCAATTTTCCCACACACCCAACTTCCTCCTATCCTGCACCCACCTACATTTGCGATCAACAAATTTCAACTTTAAATTCTTTTAATGTTTTCGGTAAGTTATTCATCATTCCCCTCGGTAACTCATTCCTATCCCTGACACCCTTACCAACAAAATAGAATCTTCCCACACCCTTGTGCCTGAAATCGAGTTCCAGCTTGTGGTCATGGTCATCTTTTCCCTTCCGTGAACTACTTTTCATACTTACTGCAATATCTTTCCATGCCTCATCGCCAGTATATGCCCTGTATACTCCCATTACCCTCCTCATCCTCCTCCTGTCTTGCAATGAATCCCATTCTAGCTCCTTTATCATATCTGTCACTGATTGCATTCTGCGATAATTTCCAGAAACAAATCTAGCAGCCCATCTTTGCACCTTCTCCAACTCTTGTATTTGATACTCAAAATATGGGTCCCATACTATACTACCACATTCGAGCAATGGTCTGACCAAAGTTTTGTAACCCAATTCCTTTACTTCTCTCGTGCATCCCCTCATCACTCTCTCCAACAAGTGCAGGATTTTGAAACCTTTTCCTACCACATGTCCAATGTGTCTTGCCAAAATCCTGGATCCGGCACTGAATTCAGCTACGGCATTTTTGAAGGAAGCATCCTGACATTCGCCTGGAGTGATTTGTGGCAACCGTGGTAAACCCAAATTACTACTCCTGATTGTTCTACTAACAGTCATCCATGCCTAACCGTCCTGTTACTTCCAATGAAAAAATGAAATAAAAAGATACATATATAGCAAAGCAATTTCTGTGTCATGCTGTGTACTTTTCACCTTTTCCTCATAATAGGATTAAAATGGAAGATAACTGTGATAATTTTGACAGTGTATCTAAGTGGGTATCTCAACATGGAATGAAAAAAAGGAGTCTGTTTGTTAAGATACACAGGTAGAAGTGTAAGATTTTGTATCATGTGGAGAAGGGATTTTTTGTTAAAAACATGAAGTGGATATTTCTTGGCATATGATCTGATCATCATCAGCTTCAAGGATTAGTCTTTATAAGACTGGGCTATCTTCAATATTTAAAGACATTGGTTGTCTGCTGGTGTCCCTTGATGCATTTCCACCCCTTGCAGCAATACATTGGGCAGACAGTATGAAGTGTGTTAAAAAATAACGGGAAATTTTATGTTTTTGGAAATAATTTTATTTATTCGTTTACATCAATGTTATCCACTTCAAAATAGTCCCTTTTATATATTATACACTTATGCCAATGCTTCTTTCAATCCCCAAAACATGTCTGGAACTCGATCTTTGAGACAGCTTTGAGCTCATTCAGCAATGAACTAAAACGACGGCCCTTCAAGGTTCTATTTATTTTTTGGGAACAGAAAAAAGTTATACATGGCCATGTCTGGCAAATATGTAGGCTGTGGCATCATTACCATATTTGTTTGTTTTTTTCTGGCCAAAATTCACGAACAAGCAATGATGTGTGAGCAGGTGCATTATCGTGACACAAAAGCGATGAACTGTTTCTCCACAAATCCAGGCATTTTCTTCAGACTGCTTCAGGCAAAGGGCAGTGAGCTTGAAATAGTATTCCTTATTGATCGTTTGACCTTGTGGCAAGAACTCAAGGTGCACAATGCCAAATGAAAAATTGTCGACTATCAAAACAAGTGTTATCCATTTCACAGCTAACAAGAGACTATTTTGAGCAATATAGCTCAAAATGTATAGATACTTTTAAGACATGTTTGCCAATACAATGACAAAATAACAGTGCCAATTCGACTAATTCCCTTTACTCTTTGAACACACCTCATACATTCCACGTTTCAGCACTGTATGGGACACGTGAGATGTGTGCTCGTGGGATAAGCGATGAATTCAGTGTTAACTTTCCTCATCGTATAGAAGATACACAGGTTTGACTGGAATTTCCTGCAATTTAGTTGAGGTGTGAACGCAATATATAAATTAAAAAGCACAGGTGCCAGCACTGAATCCTGAGGCAGACCGTTGTTGAGGCCATGCCAAGGACTCTTTTGGATCCCACAGTGGACCTGGAATCTGTGATTGATTAGCATGTTGTTGAAGAGTTCACCTACCTTATTTCACGGTACAGGATTTAGCAGTTTGAGGAGGAGACCCTCACGCCAGAGGGTTGCCGATAGGTCGACAGACACAGCTTCTGTTTTAAGTTTTTTTTGGAATCCGGTCTCGATGTAGGTCACGAGTGTCAGAACCTGCTCGGCACGGCTAGGCTTTGGCCTGAAACCCGCCTGCTCCGGGGGAACAACCTGCTTAACGGCATCTCGAATCTGACCCGGCTGCATCCTATCGAGCAGTTTAAACGCCGTGCTGAGAAGGGAAATCAGTCTAAAGTGTTCCAATGCAGTGTTCCTTACGCTGTTTTAGGGCGGAATTAACTTTAGCTTTTTTAAAGACAGGGGGAAACTTTTAAGTCTGTAGTATTTCATTGAAAAGTGCAAGCAACAATTTTCTTGCAACAGGACCTGTATCAACAAGGAAATCTGGGTACAGGCCATCGTGTCCAGAAGCTTTTACAGAATTTAGTATATTGTATTCCAGCACCCTGTTGAGAGAAAGTGAAGGGACTTGAATATTCTGCATTTGGTTTAACAAGCTTTCGACTTCGAGAAGTTAACATTTTACACATCGAATGGTATCTTATTAGTTTCTTCGGCGATGAGTGGCTCTGACATTACAGGACGCTCCCAGTGTCTTTCTTTTCTGATTATAGTCGACACCCAGACCTCGGATTAAAGACCGAACCTGTTCTTAGTCGTTTCCTCCCAGAGTTGTTTTCGACGCTGGTTGAGAGAATCCAGTAACCCTGTCACTAAGCTGTGGTCTCCACTCCATTCGAATTCCTTCGAGCAAATCGGTGCACTCGTGATCCCAGCCGGGAAAATGGTCGGGCCTGTGGCCCCTAGGTATGTCGTGCTTTGCTGCCGTTTCCACAGGTTTCAGAAATTTCTTGTAAGATGTTACAGCACCTGGAACATTTTCAGTAGTCTATCTGGAGGCCTTCTCGCACTGCATGAAGCTGAACCAGCTGCCAGAAGATGGCTTAAATTCCTGGATAATTATCTGATAAACATGTATTTTGTTTGTATTTGACATACAATAATAATAATGATAACAGGTTTGACTTTGAGGAAACACAAATACTAGCCCATGCAAAAGGACTCCGGAACAGCGTAGTTACAGAGACAGTGGAGATTCGTCCTGCGGAAAACACTGTAGGCAGACACACGGGGTAGCATGGATCCCAGTTATTAGTCAGCTAAGGGGAAAGAGACAGAGGGATCAAAATCCTTGACACTGAGGCAACCCCCCCCCCCACCCTGTGCCTCGCATCCCGCATCCCGCTGCCCGTGTCGCCCCTGCCGTGAAACTCTGCACGGAGAGGTGGTCAGCACGTAAGACCTTGAGGTCACTGCCAATTGTCGATTAGTGCAGACTATACAAGGACACTTACTCTAGGAGCCTGATGCTTTGATGTAGGGGGACAGCGACTTCTAAATATCACTTCTGATTGATACCCCTTCCACTCCCCGCTTCTCCTTCCAACCCCCCCCCCTCCTCCCTCCCCCCAGTGGGAGGCTTCTGAACATTTTATACAGTATTATATGAAGACATTTCACATTATTTCAGAATAAACCTTAATTATATGTAGAGACATATGGCAAGAGTATCATATGTGAACAAAGGTGTGTTACACGGTGAGTCTCAGTGTGTATACGTATTATCCTTATATCTCACCATTACATATAATAAAGGTTTATACTGAAATATACTGAAATATGTTCTACTTCTCACATGTTTCCTCATTTTCATTGCCTAAAAGTATGTTCACTGTCAATGATTCTTATTCATTCATGCTCAATTTAACTAAAATCTGTAACTTGCTCTAAAAGTGTCTACTAGTAAATCTTTGTATCTCCCTGTAAATGCTTGCATTTTGGTTTTGTATCCTGATATTTGTGGACGATGGCAGGAGGGTAGTTACGAACACATCTGACAGTAAATCTTTTTTTTTGTGAACAGCTGAGATGTGTACACACTGAGGCTCCTAACCTGTCTGATTTTCCGTTGCAGTTTTCTGTGCCTCTCATTCCCTCCAGCATGCCACACTCCGAGCAGAGAGAACTGCTCGGGAATCAAACACCTCGCGCCTCCGTGGATGTGGCAGCTGGGTTTGCTGTCAGAGCTGCCAAGAAAAATGAGGCATTTCTCAAGTTTTTGTTGTCAACCAGGATTCTTCAGACAATACCTGCCTTTGATCATAAAGTTAACTGGACTGGAATAATAGAGGATGTGGTGGGGAGGTATTTCCGAATACTTGTCATCAGAGGATGTACCAGGGAATACGACAGAGGAATAATTGGTGTAGGGGAGTGGGAAATCTTTCTTATGTATGGTAGGGATTCAGTGACTGGAATTTGAGTATGCTGACATCTACGTCTCATAAAGCCATTTCGTAATACACAGCGACATTTGCCTAAGGTATTCTGTATTATATGTGTAATTTTGTATGTGTATGTAGAAATTACAAGTGATCTTCCATTTATTTTTTATTTTTAATGCATGGTTTAATGTGCTAATGGGTATTCAAAATCAAATGCTTAAGAAGATATATTTTGATACTAAGGGAAAGGAAACAGCTTTTATGCAATTCAAGAAATAAAGGATAATGAAAATAAACCATCAATTAACAAATATGGTGAAAGAAGATATATTTTACAACAGTGCATTAATTGAATTTGTGTTTTGTTTTATGGTGACCATATTTTCATACACATACAGATCATAATCATAGAACAATGGATGATGGAACATATGGCTATTGGATATTACCTCATTTAAAAATTGAATGACTTAAATACACATAAGACTGGTTAGAAATGAAGTTTGCTTTGTTAGAGGCTGACCTGAAACCTGCGACTCCATCGCTGATGAGACTGTTGAGGTAGTCGACCATCTTTCGTCTCACGTACGGCTGATGTTGGTCTAGGTCGTGCATGCCTGACAGGCGGCACTGGCGAATCTGCAAATGATTAAAGAAGGACAAGCGTATGTGATGTGTGGAGTGCTACTGCATATTTTTCAATGAATAAGTATGACTGGAAATGTGCACTAATTCACCCACTTCACAAAAAAGGGGATAAAACTGACATTAATAACTACAGAGGAATTTTCTTGTTAACAATCACTTACAAAATTCTATCCAAGGCACTTATCATGAGACTTTAAACACAAACAGATCATCTTATTGGCGAGTATCAGGCAGGATTTAGAAAAGGCAGGTCATGTGAAGAACAAATTTTAAATCTCAAAACCATCTTACAAATCCATAAAAACTGACAAACAGTAATCACCTTTGTAGATTTCAAAAAAGCTTATGACTCTATTGACAGACAAACACTTTTTAAGATACTAGAAGAATACAAAGTAGACAGGAAAACAAGAGAATTAATCAAACAGACATTAACGGATACCATTTCAAAAGTAAGGTTCTTAGGTGAGGTGTCTGAACCTTTTAAAATCAGGACAGGAGTTCGACAAGGAGATGGACTGTCACCCCTTTTGTTCAATCTTGTTCTGGACAAAGTAATGAAAACATGGGAGAAAGAAGTGAAAGGAATAACCATTGGGAGGCTACTCAGAAATAAACTTCACTTGCGGTGTTTGGCCTTTGCAGATGATCTAGCAATTCTCTCCAACATTAGGCAAGAGGCAGTCCACGCCCTTGAAAAACTGCATGAAATTTCAGCTAAATGTGGTCTCCAAATCTCATATGCTAAAACTCAATATATGGAAGGATCTTCACAGTACCAAGATGGACAACCCTTAAAAACTCGATTTGGCAATATCACTCACGTAACTAAATTCAGGTATCTAGGAGAAATTATTCACCCTCAGGACTAAATCATGAAGCAAACAAGGAGAGAATAACTAAATTACAAAAAGCCTACAGAATCACCTGGAACAGATACATCAAAAAGTCAATATCCCGAAATGCCAAGTTAAGACACTATAACACTGTAATCAAACCGGAGGCATTATATGCATCGGAAACTTTGATCACTGGGGGCAGATCATTGATTAAAGATATTGAAAAGCAAGAAAGGAAAATTTTAAGGAAAATCTTTAGCCCAGTTTGTACCGGTGGAATTTGGATGAAAAGGAAATCACACGAACTATATCAACATTCGGAAAAAATTTCAGACACATTCAGGAAAAGAAGAATTAAATTCTATGGCCATATTATCAGAATGAGTAACAACAGACTAACAAAAAGAATTCTAATCCTGGCCATTTCAATGAAAATCAAAAACAACTGGCTAACTGAAATCGAAACTGGAATAACAGACAATATCATAGAGGACAGACACCGATTTAGTAGCATGGTCAATAACCACCAGTTTGCCAACAGCCAGTATATTAGAAGAAGGAACACTTGGACACAAGAACATAGGAAAGAGCACAACGGAAAGGCTGAAGAGATTCTGGGAACAGAGGGAACACACGTCTGCTAGATAAGTTCACGCGTGCTCCTGAGTTGGGCAGAACGATAAAAAAAAAGCATTGATTGAGTAGGACTGACAGATATAGATGGTTCTGTAAACCTTAGGCCATTATCGAAGATAGGTATAGGAACAATTATAAAAAGGAAAGAGGAAATAGAGAAAATGTGTTGAACACAAGTTTAAATGATTTACATAAGAGATAAATTTGTTTTCACAGTGGTCATCTAAGCAAAGGTAACTTTAGGAGGAAACAGTATGTAGTGAAACAGAAGGCATGTCAATAAACATATGTATGGAACAAAAATAAATAAAATGTGAATTAATGGTTTCCATGACAAATCTTTACTAATATGGATAGTTTGACACAGGTATTAGTTTAAAATTTTCAATATCTAATAATTCAACCTTCAATTCTGATTGTCATATGGGAAGCATTTCATGAACCACGAACTTCGGTTGACCTGATTTCATTTTAAGGTTGAATAATTCTCATGCGTATTAATGTACAATACAGTTATAAGAAAGTAATTAATGATAAAATAATTAATTACTATACCAATAGAACACAAAACTATGGATCTAACAAAGCCATGCTGAATTTTATCAAATTAAGTGACATAAAAGAAAAACATAAAAGATTAAATCTATTGTTTCCAAATTCACAAATGAAGTTCCGTGTCAGATTGCTTACTGGCTTGGCATTCTCCCCGTAGTCGGCCGGTGTCATGTTGCACGGCTCGTGGAAATGCCGTGTGGTGTATGGCACGGCGGGATACCGGCGAGCCACGGTGTCGGCGAACGAGCCCCCGGAGCCGGTAATATTGCCGTAGACGGCTGTCATGTGGTTCAGGATCACGTCCACATACACTCTGCAGCAAAAACATAACGTCAGATTTCACGGAAACTTCTTCTTTGAAATCCTTACAGCTCTCTGCTGTATACTAGGTGGGTATGTATTAACTGTGAGAAAGCTATATCCCTGGAAACATATAGGGATACAAACATATTCAATCAAGATTATCTTCTTCTTCTTCTACGGTATTCAATCATGTGATTGATCTGCGGCAGTATTTTATTCAGCTCTACTCTCTGCCCTTCTCTTCATATCTCCTGCAGCCAACATCTTCATTATCTACTGGATTTATTTTAAATGTGGTCTTCCTTGATATCTCTTTCCTTCTACCATTCCCCCCATTATTATTTTTACTAAGCTCTCGTGTCTTGAGATATGTCCAATTACTATTGGCCTCTGCATTTTTATATTATTCCATATAGAGTTATACTCTCCTACCTTCTCAAAAATTTCCTCGTTAGTAATCTTGTCCCTCCAGCTAATCTTTAACGTCCTTCTGTAGCACCTTTGCTCAACTGAAATTAATCTTCTTTTCTCTTCTGTACCAATTGTCCAGGTTTCACATCCATACAGGACAAACAAGATTATATCTAATATATAAAAATGGATGTTTACTTGTTTGTCTTCTGCCTGTGAAAGTGTCTGGAGCGCGGTAAATTGCTTTTTTAGAACACACGTTGTGGCGGCATTGTTGCTCAAATAGAAGAGAGAGTGGCCTTGGTTCATTGTTGCCGATGGGAGGTTTGTATTCAATTGTTGTTAAGTCACGATAATGCAGTGGATACGTGAGGAGCGCTCTTTTTGTGTTGAAGTGTATTTCTCGAATTCCCACTCGATCATTGCAGTGCAGCGTGCTTTTCGTTTGCGTTTTGCAGTACCCCCACGCGGACGACAATCAATTTTAAATTGGGTAACTGCATTCAGAACATCAGTGAATGTGTCGACTGTACGAAGAGGACCTGAGAGAAGTGTTACAACACCACAAAATGTCGAACGAGTTAGAGCAGCAGTACTGCAATCTCCAAAACGCTCAGCTCGGAAACAGGCACTTGCTCTCGGCATTTCAAGACGTTCTCTCCACAGGATTCTTCATAATGAACTGAATTTTCACCCGTATAAAATGTGCGTGGTCCAGCAATTATCAGTACGGTATTATGTAACACGAAGATAGTCTTGTGAAGATATGCTTGCAACCATACCCTGTGACGCAAATGTGTTCTTTTCTGATGAGGCACATTTTCACCTCAGTGGGTGTGTAAATAAACAGAATATGTGGTACTGGAGTGACACGAACCCCAGACAAATTCACCAGAGACCCCTGCACTCAGACCACATCACTGTGTGGTGCCCCATATCACGAGTAGGCATCATTGGCACTTACTTTTTCCAGGAAAATCATCGTGCTGTAACTGTGAATTCAGATCGTTATTTAACTATGGTGCAAGAGTTTTTCCAGCCGGCTTTCGAGGAAATGCAATTACAGGATACCTGGTTTCAACAAGATGGTGCCACTGCACACACAGCGGGCATCACCAAGCATTTTTTGAGGCAAATGTTTCCTGGAGGACTCATCTCTCGGATGTGGGATCTCAACTGGCCCGCACGATCACCGGACATAGCCCCATGCGATTTTTTTCTTTGGGGTTACCTGAAGTCAAAGGTGTATTGCAATTGTCCCAACAACCTGGAAGAGCTACAGAAAAATATTGAGGCTGAAATTGCAAGAATACCAGAAGACAAGCTTGAAAGAGTGCACGAGAACTTCAGAAAACGATTACGGCAGTGTGTGGATTGTGAAGGTAGACATTTGCCAGATATATTGTTTAAACCATGTAATTAGTAACTTCCATTATTGTCCAACATGAGAAAAATAATCTGGTGGAAAAATGATCTGGTGGAAAAACAAATTTCCCGTGCCATCACCCACAACCCTCGTTCTGCACCTCCTAAAGCTGACCGTGGTCCAACACTTGTCACCCAGTTCTTTCCTGGCCTGGAATCTGTCAACCAGATACTCCGCCGTGGGCATGATTTCTTACGTTCCTTCCCTGAAATGCGTCTCCTCCTTCCCAAAATCCTACCCACTGCTCCCCGCACTTGCTTCAGCAGACCGCCCAATCTGTACAACATCTTGGTCCACAAGTATTTACCTGCCGACTCCTCTAGACCTCCACAGGGATCTTTCCCGTGTAACAGACCCCGCTGTAAAACTTGCAGCATGCACCCTGCCACCACTACTTACTCTAATCCTGTCACAGGCGAATCTTTCCCTATAATTGGACATGCCACATGTGCTACCACTCACCTTATTTACCAACTCACCTGCATCCACTGCACTGCCTCTTACATTGGTCTCACCACTCAACAACTTTCCTACAGAATGAATGGCCACAGGCAAACAGTTTATACTTCCAACCCAGACCATCCCGTGGCAATTCATGCGAACTTCCATAATTCAAACAACCTCAACACCTGTTTCACAGTCAGAGCTATTAGAGTTTTTCCAAATACCACCACCCCTTCAGAACTCCGCAGATGGGAACTAGCCTATCAACATATCCTTGACACCAGACACACCCCTGGCCTAAACCTACGTTAAACCTGTCACTTGCTATTTCTCATTTCATTTTACAGTTATTTTTTTTTTTCAATATATATATATATATATTTTCCTCTTTATTTACTTATTTTATTATTTTTTTGTATATATATATATATTTTTAAATTATTCTATCCCCCTTTATTTTCAATTATAACTTTTTGAACTAAGCTACACAGACATTATATTCATTTGTTTCACTTTTATCGCTGGTCAAGCCTATTCCCTACCCCCCCCCCCCCCCCGGCAATTCTTCCACTACCACGCGTTTTCCACCTGTGCTTCATTCATGTGGCAGGCTCGGATGTGACCACATCTTTCCCCCTGCCATATGTCTCGCTTCCTACATGAGGAAGACTAAAAAGTCGAAATATTGTGCAATCCTTTTGTTTTTGTGTTTTTACGTGTCTCGCCCTCCTGCCTTCATCTGTGGTAAGTGACGGGTAACTGTTTATTTTCCCTATCCTATCTTATTTTCAGTGCCTCGCGGCAGTTTCTTTGTTTCCTTTATCCAAAAATAAAAATGTAAAATTCTAAGTGTTCATTATTTCTTTATTTCATTCCCAAATCAGCAACTTACCGCGCTCCACCCTGTATATATATATATATATATATACATATATATATCCAATGGCTATCTCAACTCTTCAGTCCACATCAAATCAACCAACTTTCAACAGTATCTCCATTTTAACAGTTGCCACCCATACCATACCAAACATTCTCTCCCCTACAGTATTGGCTTTCGAGGTAGGCGCATATGCTCCAACCAACAGTCTCACATGGATTATTCAAACAATATTTCAGAAGGGGGGGTGTAAGGGTTTGGGAGAGGCTATACTAGCCTTTTCCAACCAAATGTCAACCTCTCCTTCACGTGGTGCACCCTGTTTGCACGGACGAGGCTCTGGCAACTGAACGATTCCCGGTATAAGGAAACACCCACTGCTTGCCAACGGCCTCCGAAAGGAGGGCGGAAGAGCGGGGAGCGGTTTAGGGCACCCTCATGCCCTTGGCGTTGGAAACGGCCCATAAAGTGGGTGAATCAGAAATGATCAACGGCATGGGGATGCAGAAGGCAACGGGAAAACACTGCATTAAAGACTCAAAGGGTATCCCGAGGACATGTAATCCTCTCAAAATACATATATCATGATGGCTTCTTCCTGGGAAAATATTCTGGAGGTAAAATAGTCCACCAATCGGATCTACGGGTGGGGACTGCTCAGGGAGGAGTCATCAGAATGGATAGAAACATTTTACGAGTCGGAGCGTGGAATGTTAGAAGTCTGAATAGGGCAGGTAGGTTAGAAAACTTAAAAAGGGAGATGGAACAGCTTAAGTTAGATGTTGTTGGGATCAGTGAGATTAAATGGAAGGGTGCACAGGATTTCTGGTCTGGGGAACACAGGATAATTAGCACACAGGCTGTCAATGGAGTCACTGGTGTAGGATTTGTAATGAACAAGAAAGTAGGGAAAGTAGGGAAACAGGTGAGTTATTACTGGAGTAATTACGCCCACGTTACTGGTGGCAGGGATAAATTATCCTGTGAGATTATTCTCGACCTTTTCTCAGATCTTAATCGTGAGCAGCTCGTCACTGAACCAACGCGGTGCGACAACGAAAACGAAACCATTTTAGATATTCTCGTTACAAATAGGCCTGAATTATTTAGGGACATTTCTACCACCACGGGAATAAGTGATCATAAAGCTGTAATTGCTACAGTAAAATTTACAGTCGAGCACAAAAAGAAGAAAGAAAGGGTCGTTTACAGGTTCGAAAAGGCCCCAAAGGAGAGTTTAAGAACGTTTTTAAGGGATAAATACATTACCTTTATAGAAGAAAGAGGCTCGGTTGAAGAGATGTGGCTACGATTCATAAATATAGTCAGGGAGGATATGGACTTACATATACCGAAAAGGACAATCAGGGACGGGAACGATCCCCCGTAGTATACGCTTGAAGTTAAAAGGTTACTTAAAAAGCAAAGGAAGATTCATGCACGCTCAAGAAGGACAATGTGTAGGAGTGATTTAGAAAAACTAGCTGAGACAAGAGGACAGGTCAAGAATGCGATGCGCGAAGCCTTCAATGACTTTCGATGCAACTCACTTTCCAAGAGCCTTATTGAAAATCCAAAGAAATTTTGGTCATATGTAAAAAAAATAGGTGGTTGTGACAACAATATGCCAGTTCTACTAAAAGACGGTCGGGAAGTTGATGACAGCCGCGACAAGGCTACCGTATTTAACTCCGATTTTAAAAATTCCTTCACTGACGAACACATGGAAAACATTCCCGTTTTTCCACGGCGTGTTGAATTTGAAATGGATCCAATACAAACTGATAGTGTAGGTATCATAAAACAATTAAAGCTCCTGAAGTGGGGGAAAGCGCCGGGTCCCGATGGTGTACCAGTAAGAGTATTTTCGGAATACGCCGAAGAAATAGAACCATTTCTGTCAGATATATTTCGCAAATCTTTAGAGGAAAGAAAAGTACCTTCTGACTGGAAAATTGCGCAGGTGATTCAAGAAAGGAGATCGGAGAGATCCTAGGAACTATCGTCCAATATCGCTAACATCTGTTTGCAGTAGAATTCTGGAGCATGTCATATGCTCTAACGTTATGATGTTTCTAGATGAAAACGAGCTACTTACAGCATACCAACATGGATTTCGGAAGATCCGATCATGTGAAACGCAACTGGCTCTATTTTCGCATGATGTAATGAAAGTTATTGATGCGGGATCACAAGTTGATGCTATTTTCTTCGATTTTCAGAAAGCTTTTGACTCTGTACCACACAACCGACTCTTAGCGAAGATCCGAGCGTACGGTATATCTGATCAGATTTGCGAATGGATACGCGATTTGCTAACTGGTCGGTCACAGTATGTCGTTGTAGACGGGGAAACCTCTTCTAAAATAGATGTTACTTCGGGCGTTCCTCAAGGAAGTGTAATAGGACCACTTCTTTTCTTAATTTTTATAAACAACGTTAATTGCAGGATGCGATTTTTTGCTGATGATGCACTTATTTATAGGGAAGTGAGGTGCTCCAACGATTGCTTAGAAATTCAGCGCGATCTGGATGTTATTTCAGAATGGTACCGTGAATGGCAGCTTACACTTAACTGTAAAAAGTGCAAGGCAATGCACATAAGTAATAAAAAGACCCGACTTGCTCAGGAGTACAAAGTTAAGAATTCAGTTGTTGACACTGTAGATTCCCTGAAGTATCTAGGCGTAACAGTACAAAGCAACATGAAATGGGACTTGCACATAACTTCTGTTGTAGGAAAAGCTAATTCCAAACTACGATTCATAGGACGTATTTTGAGAAGTTGTAATGCTCATACAAAGGAAATAGCATACAAAACACTAGTGCGTCCACATTTGGAATACTGTTGTGGAATTTGGGATCTGTATCGCAGGGGATTGATTGACACATTAGAGAAAGTACAGAGAAGAGCAGCTCGATTCGTGACTGCTAGTTACAGTCCTTACGTAAGTGTCACAGAGCTAATCCGTGGGTTGGACTGGGATTGTTTGGCGGACAGACGACGTCGTTTTCATTTGAATTTGCTGGAGAATATGCGAAAATCTTTAAGTTACGAGTGCAACGAAATACTTCTTCCGCCAACCTATTTAGGTCGCAATGACAGGAGGGATAAGATTAGAGAAATAAGATGCCTTACTGATTCATTTATGTATTCCTTCTTTCCTCGATCTGTTCGGGATTGGAATGCGCAGAATTAGGATTGGTGCTTAGCACCCTCTGCCACACACAGTATTTGTGATTTGCAGAGTATAGATGTAGATGTAGATTATGAACAGTTCAGTGACAGGATAATTTTGATGAGGTTAGAAACTAAGCCCGTCCCAACCACATTAGTACAAGTGTATATGCCAACATCACATGAACGTGACGAACAAATAGAAATATAGCGAAATTGAAGAATTAATCCAATATGTGAAGGGGGAGGAAAATCTAATAATCATGGGTGATTGGAATGCAATAGTGAGAGAAGGAAAAGAGGGGAATACTGTAGGAAGGTTTGGTCTAGGAGAAAGAAATGAGCGAGGAAGCAGGTTGCTAGAATTTTGTGAAAGATATAAGCTAGTAGTGGCAAACACACTGTTTAAGAACCATGCAAGAAGAATATACACCTGGAAACGTCCTGGGATACAGGCAGATATCAGCTAGATTATATCATAGTCAAACATAGATTCAGGAATCAAGTTCTAGACTGTAAAGCGTACCCAGGAGCAGACATAGACTCTGACCATAATTTGATAAGAATGGAGTGCAGGCTGAAATTTAAGCGAATAAGGAAGCAGTATAAGCAGAACAGACTGGAAGTGAATAAACTGAAACAATCTAGCACGAGAGAAAAATTTGCAGAAATGGTAGACTTGGGTCTAAGAAGTAACTCTGAAAGGAGCTCAACCGAGGACGAATGGAATGCATTAAAGACCGAAATAATGAAAGCTGGTAAAGAAACATTAGGCTTTAGGGAACAAGCTGCCCGAAAACCTTGGATAACAGAAGAAATTTTGGAGCTGATGGATCAGAGGAGAAGGTACAAAAATGCTCAGGATGAAGCAGGAAGAGAGCAGTATAGGCAATTTAGAAATCAAATAAATAGGAAATGCAAAATAGCAAAAGAAAAATGGCTACAAGAAAAGTGTGAAGAAATAGAAAAGGAAATGGTCACAGGTAAAGTAGATGTTGCGTATAGGAAGATCAAACAGAATTTTGGAGAAATGAAGAAAAGAGGTATGAACATTAAAGCTGCCGATGGGAAACCTCTTTTAAGCTCAGAAGATAGAGCTAACTGATGGAAAGAATACATTGAGAAACTGTATGTTGGGGACGACTTGAACAATAGTGTAATGGAAAAGGAAGGTGATGTTGACATTAATGACTTAGGAGATCCTGTTTTGAGGACAGAATTTAATAAAGCTCTGAATCACTTGAAAGCAAATAAGGCAGTTGGAATTGATGAGATCCCTGCAGAACTTCTTAAATCCCTGGGAGATGAAGGAATCAAAAGATTATTCAAGCTAATATCAAAAAGTTATGAAACAGGAGAAATTCCAACTGATTTTAATAAAAATATCATCTTCACACTTCCAAAGAAAGCACAAGCCAACAAATGTGAGAATTATCACACCATTAGTCTAACATCACATGCTTCAAAATTACTGACCAGAATAATATACAGAAGGATGGAAAGGGTAGTAGAAGAGATAGTAGGTAAAGATCAGTTTGGATTTAGGAAAAATCGCGGTACAAGGGAAGCAATTCTGTCTTTAAGATTAATACTTGAAGGGCGTATCAAGAAAAACAAAGATACTTTTATGGCATTTGTTGATTTAGAAAAAGCATTTGATAATGTTAGGTGGGACAAGATGTTCAAAATTTTAAAGAAGTCAGGTCTAAAATATCGAGATAGAAGAATACTCTATAAACTATATAAGAATCAAATGGCTATAATAAAAGTAGAGAATCATGAGAGACATGCATCAGTTAAAAAGGGTGTGAGACAAGGTTGTAGTCTATCCCCGTTAATATTCAACTTGTATGTAGAAGAAGCAATGAAGAAAGTCAAAGAAAAATTTCGATGTGGTATAAGTTTTCAGGGTGAAAAACTCAGTATGTTACGATTTGCTGATGACATTGTCTTGTTAGCAGAGAGGGCTGAGGATATCGAGAAGTTACTGAATGGCATGAACAAAATACTGAAGGAAGAGTTTTGACTGAATATAAATCAAAGCAATACAAAAGTGATGAAATGTACCAGAAATGATACCAATACTACTAGATTAAATATAAAAATAGGATCGGATGCAATAGGAGAAGTAAGTGAATTCTGTTACTTGGGAAGTAAAATTACAACCTATGGCCGAAGCAGGAATGATGTTAAAAGCAGAATAGCACTAGCAAAAAGAGCCTTCATGAAAAAGAGAAACCTTTTAGTTTCAAAAATTGATCTAGGAATTAGAAAGAACTTTTTAAAACTCTATGTGTGAGCACAGCACTTTATGGTAGCGAAAAGAAAGAAACGTGAAGCATTTGAAATGTGGTGCTACAGAAGAATGCTGAAAATTAAGTGGACTGACAAAGTAAGAAATGAACGAGTTTTGGAAATGGTAGGTGAGAAAAGAAGTTTGTGGAAGAAGCTTACGGAAAGAAGAGACGGGCTGGTAGGTCATATTTTGAGACATGCTGGATTGGTTAATTTGTTAGTGGAGGGAAGAGTCGAAGGTAAGAACTGTAGAGGAAGACAGAGATTAGAATATATGAAACAGATAATTGAGGACGTGGGCTATAAGGGGTATGTAGAAATGAAGAGGTTAGCACAGGATAGGAAAGGATGGAGGATTGCATCAAACCAGTCAAAAGACTGATGACAGAAAAAAAAAAATCAGAAGCATTAATATCTGGCAACTACCCTCCAGCTTTGGTGAACAAACAGCTTCCACCTGCAACATCATAACTAAATCAGCCTATAAATCATCCCAAACCCACAAAAACCAACCACAATCCAGTCTTGGTCACACAGTACTACCCAGACCTCGAATCCATCAACAGAATCCTCCAGCAGGGCTATGATTTCTTACAAATGTGCCCTGAAATGAGATCCATTCTTCCTAAAATCCTCCCTGCCCCTGCTAGAACTTGTTTCAGCAGACCTCCTAACCTCAGCGAACTTCTAGTCCAGAAACCCAGTCTTCCTCTTCCTAATGTAATAGACCCCGCTGCAAGATGTGCGACATACACCATGCTTCCACCACTTTCATCAACCCTGTCCCAGGGGAAAGCTTCCCTATCATAGGACATGCCACCTGTGAAGCCACCTGTGAAACCACCCATTTAATATACCAGTTACCATGCAACCACTGCCTGGCTTCATATATAGGTTTGACCACAAATCCACTCTCCATAAGAATGAATGGCCACCGACAGACGGTGTTCACACAGAACCCAAAGCACCCAGTTGCTGCCCATACCATAACCCACGACTTGAATAATTTCAACTCTTGTTTCACAGTCCGTGCCATCAGAGTTCTCCCTAATAGCAGCAGTTTCTCTGAACTCAGAAGGTGGGAACTTGCCTACCAGTACAAACTTGGCACAAGGCAACCACCTGGTCTCAACTTGAGATTATTATTCTCGTATCAAAAACATCAAAATACACAGTTAAATACATTGTGCAAATCAACAACTTTAAACACACTTAGCCCAGTACTTTGCAACCTCAATCGCATTGTGTGTTGCTTGAAACAGGTCTTCGTTGTTCAGGATGATGGGCACATAGGGCACTCGAGCATATGGTTCATGGTTTGGTCTTCACCACATTCGCACTTAATACTGGTAGTATCAGTATAACCTCATCTCACTAGGTTTTCGTTGGACCTGCCCACTCCAGTTCGCAATCTATTTAAGGACCGCCAGACGTTCCAGTCCTCTGCGTGACCAGGTGGCAAGCGCTCTCCAACTGTCAGTGGTCCTGAGATGTTAGGGACCTTCATTTTCCACAACTGTACTCTTGCATTTTCAGGTGACACAATTAGTTCCCATGATGTTCTCAGAAAGCTTTTCCTGGATTTGAGTCTCTGGGCTGGTGGTATATGGCCGTGCAGTGGATGAGCGCTTTCCCGTTCTACTTTTGTCCTCTCCTTGTTCGCAGCCACTTCTCTCCGGATACTGGGTGGTGCAATGCCCGATAGCTGGTAAAGCCTGTCAGCTGTGGTAGGCTTTAGGCAGCCTGTCACTAGCCTACAGGTGTTATTGAGGGATACATCCACCTGTATGGTGTGAGGTGATGAGTACCAAACTGGGCATGCATATTCTGCTACAGAGAAACAAAGGGCTATTGCCGATGTACGTATAGTTTGTGGTTGACTGCCCCACAGTGATCCAACTAATTTGCGCAGTAAGTTGTTTCTTGTAGAGATCTTCATTTTGCAATTCATGCAGTGCTTCTAATATGTGAGGGTTCTGTCAAGTGTCACTCCCAGATATTTTAGGGTGTTACATGTCTGCAGTTCAATACCTGACCACATTACTTTTAACTTACGCTGAGCTTTCCTATTTTTTAGCTGAAAGGCACACACTTCAGTTTTTGAAGGGTTAGGTCTTAAGTGATTTTCCCTATAATAGCTTGATAGGCCTTCAAGAGCAGCAGACAAATTTCTTTCAACAACTTCAAGTTTTGTGCTCTGTGAGGCTAGAGCTAGGTCATCAGTGTACACGAAGCTCCTGGTAGCTGGATGATCATCTGTATAAATGTGGAAAATAATTGGGGCCAGTACACTGCCTTGAGGTAGAACATTCTTTTGTACCCTCCATCGACTGCGCTGTCCTTGAAAGTCAACGAAAAACCTACTGATTCTGAAGAAGAGTAGCGATGAGTTTGGCTAATCCGGTGACCTTTGTCAGACAGTAGACCTTGTCAAGTAATAGTTGGCGGTTAACAGTATCGTATGCTGCTGACAAGTCCACAAAGACCACGCCCGTGGCTTTAGGGATCTCAAATCCATCCTCTATAAACTGTGTTAGGTTCAGCAGTTGCCCAGTACAACTTTTGCCAGGACAAAAGCCAGTTTGTTGTGGAATAAGTTTTGGATCAACCACAGGCTGGATATGATTCAGAATTGATCATTCAAATATTGAACCACCACTAACCTAATGTGATGTTTACTTCATAAAAATTATTATTATTATTTTAAATTTGTATTTGTATGATATTTTATATAATTATAATTTTTTTAATATTTAGTTCTAATTATATTTTGATCTTCCCACCAACCAGAGATTAGTTTGGATATATATTTATGCCCGGGTATTAACTCTGATTCACTGCCACTCTATTTTTCCAATGTTTGAATTTACCCCCACCATTTTCCCAACCGGCGGTCTTTCTATGAGGCAGTCTCCAGCTGCACCCACGCCTCATAATGTTCTCCCGTTGATGAAGAGTTTACCCCGAAAATTACTTCATTTTTTTATTTTTTTTTTTGTGTTTTTCTGTGTGTTCACACACCACATCCAACATCTAAAGGTAAGTGGTGGCTCATTTCCCTATCATAATTTAACTCCTTTCCACTACTTAGCATCTTGATTTCATTGTTAAGCGGCCCCTACACGGTCAATATTATTGCACAATATTTACGGTTGCACAATAATATTGAACGTCTGTAGGTTAGATTGAGAGGTTGTGCAATATTATTGACTGAATCTAAACAGTTTGAAATATATTGTGCAACCTGAAATACATTGTGCCGTCTGTGGGCGATATTGCGATATATTCCCTCAGTTGGTCTCGAGACATGGGCACGATCACTTGTCTCCGCCTGTATTTTGTTAATGTAATATTTTTTTCATTGATTTTTTCTTTTGAAAATGAATGCAAAAGTGAAGTGAGTGCAAGATTTATCAGCATTATGAAATGTCAAAGCATCTGAGTATAAAAACAGACAGGAAAAAATAAGGCTTACGAAATTCTGCTGCACAAATATAAAGAGAAACATGCAATTAGAAAAGAAATAAAACGAATTAAAGATACAAAAAAAGAATAGTTGTGGGTGGAGATGAAGTGGCGGAGCCAACGTTTTGGTACTTCGACCAGCTGAGTTTTCTTGGAGACGAGGATGTGGTGAGCTTAAAACGTACAATGGGACCACTGGAAGAGCACAGAAAACTAATGGATGATTTAAGTATTTATTATTTCAGTTTTATTATTAGCCACAATAATAACAATAAACCTTGAGACAGTATACATGTGACATTAAAAGGAGTTATTAGGTATGAATAAAATGCAAAATTTATTCAAACAATGCTAACAAAACTGATCTTTCCAACGAAATTTTCGCTTATTGTTAAAACAGTCACGCATCGTCACCGAAAAAAAAAAAAAAAAAAATGATGCAAACTTATTACTGTTTAGAAAAGTTCTTGTGAGGTGATTAATAAGCATATCTCCAAATTTGGAACATTAAGAAAGCCCCCATCATACACAGACGGAAAAAAAAATCCCAACACCAAGAAAAAATTATTGTAGAGTAATGAAATTTGGACAATGCATTTGTCAAGTTAACATGTTTAATTGATTAAATTTTCAAGATCACAGGTTAATTTAAGCTCAAGAAAATGCATTTCAAATGTGAAATACTGTTAAATTAATAGCCGGTGTAACCTCCAGAATTTTGAATGCAAGCCTGCAAACGTGAATGCATTGTGTTATACAGGTTTCGAATGTCACTTTGTGGTATGGAGTTCCATGCTTGTTCTACTTGTGCTGTCAATACTGGGACGGTCAGTGCTGGCTGTGGATGATGCTGGAGTTGTCGTCCAATGATATCCCATACGTGTTCAATTGGAGACAGATCTGGTGATCTCGCAGGCCAAGGTAACATGTCGACACTCTGTAGAGCACGTTGCGAGACAACAGCGGTATGAGGGCGAGCGTTATCCTGTTGAAAAACTCCCCCTTGAATGCTGTTCATGAATGGCAGCACTACAGGTTGAATTACCAGACTGACGTACAAATTTGCAGTCAGTGTGTTTGGTATAACCACAAGAGTGCTCCTGCTGTCATAGGAAATTGCTCCCCAGACCATGACTCCAGGTGTAGGTCCAGTGTGTCTAGGCCGCAGACAGTTTGGTTGCAGGCGTTCCCCTGGCCTCCTTCTGACCAACACTCGGCCATCACTGGCACCAAGGCAGAACCTGCTTTCATCAGAAAACACAACAGATCTCCACTCCGTCCTCCAATGAGCTCTGGCTTGACACCACTGGAGTCGCAAACGGCGATGGCTTGTAGTCAGTGGAATGCACGCTACAGGGCGCCTGGCTCGGAGCTGTCCTTGAAGTAACCGATTTCTAACAGTTCGTTGTGTCACTGTGGTACCAACTGCAGCTCGAATTTCTGCCGCAGACGCAGTACGATGCGCCACAGCTGTACGCCGAATACGGCGGTCTTCCCTCTCAGTAGTGCCACGTGGCCTCCCGGAACCCGGTCTTCTTGAGGCAGTACCATCCCTTGACCACTGCACCCAACAATCATGCACAGTGGATACATTCCGGCCAAGTCTTTCTGCAATATCGCGAAAAGAAAATCCACCTTCTCGTAGCCCTATTACACGACCTCGTTCAAACTCGGTGAGCTGTTGATAATGGCTTCTTCGTTTTCTTAAAGGCATTCTTGGCTAACATCAACTCACTATGTCAAATCTCAGCGGTAAATAACGTTCACAAACTTTACAGCGCGTATTTAAAGCAAACCTGATTTGCAAGCTCTGAGTAGCGCTACTAGCGCCACACTTATGCGCGAAGCGCGAAATTTGAATCGATGTCATCTTTCAGATGTATAAACACGCCTACCAAATTTCGTTTATCTAACACAAGTCTTTCTTGGTGTTGGGATTTTTTTTTCCGTCTGTGTATACACGAAGACACATACATTCAATCCGACGTCTTCCATTAAAAAGTTGTAATTCGCATTTACTATACCCAACAGAGCAATACTGAAAAAGTGTTTAAACTTATAAAAAGGAATTCAGAACCAGGAGGTATCTTGATAACTAGATGTCTCCTGCGTAAATCACCTAGACAGTTTGAAGACAATTCCTCCATTATGTGTGAATATTTCCGCTTCACATATCAATTCTTTATCCGTCTTATTTTTTTTTTTTTTTTTTTTTACTCAGTACAGTAAAGCAATAGCAACAGCTGCTACGTCCTGCTCGTCTGTCATTTCGAAGTCAACTAAACAATTGTGCAATAATTATTGAGCCATCTAGGAAGAACATCAATATTATTGCGCAATATTATTGCAGAATATTATTGCACAATAATATTGATCGTGTAGGGGATGATTTACTATATATATATATATAAACCACATCATCTCGCCCCTTTGCACCCCTTAATTTTTGCGAATGCATAGTTTCTATCCAATTTTGATGGAACTTTGCTTTTGTATATGTGAGTATTATCCACATTTGTTTTACAAAAGCTCAACTGCTCTCCCCCTTTGCCACCCACCCTTAATTTTTGTCAACATTTTTTATACATACCCCCTGTTTTTATCTGTTATTGATAGAACTTTGCACACTTATACTTTAAAACAAACAGAAAAAAACTGCCTACATTTTGTTTTTAAAAATCCAGCCCCTATCTTCCTTTTGCACCCTTTACACTCCCTTAATTTTTGTATTTTTTTTTTTTTTTTTTTTAAATACAGAGCTATATTTTTTATCCCATTTTGAAGGAACTTTGCATGTGTGTACTTTAGAATGTCTACATTTGGATTATAAAGCTGTAACCCTCTTCTGCTTTACACTCCCTTATGTTTTGCCAATGTTAATTATAAAATCCAAAATATCTAGGAGTGACCCTTGACAGATCACTTACATTCAGGAAACATTGCATGAACTCCAAGCTGAAAGTTTCCAGTAGGAACAATCTCATAAGAAAACTGGCTGGATCGCAGTGGGGCAGCCAACCTGAAACAATTCGAACTTCTGCTTTAGCCCTATGTTATTCAGCTGCAGAGTATGCCTGTCCTCTATCGCACAGTTCGACCCATGCCAAACAAGTAGACATTGCACTTAATGACACGTGCAGAATCATAACAGGCTGCTTAAAACCAACTCCAGTCGAATGGCTCCACCGTCTCGCAGGAATATCACCACCTTCTGTTCGAAGGGAAATAGCAGTGAACAAGGAAAGGAGAAAAGTGAATCATGAAAACTCTCATCCACTATATGGGCTTATCCCTCACAGGCAAAGTTTCCTAAGAATATCTCAGGAACTTACAACAACAACTGAAGAAGCCAGGTTACAACTATGGGAAGCTAAGGCTCCCCTTCCGCATGGCTGGGGAACAGTGTCTGAATCTTTGCCACCTGGTTATGACAAGGGATGGTTGATGTGGAAGTCTTTGAATAGGCTGATATCAAGAGTGGGAAGATGCAAAGTGAACTTGGCAAGATGGGGCTATGCTGAGATCAATGATATCAAGTGCGACTGCGGTGAAGACCAGACTGTCCAGCACATGCTCCAGTGTCGACTGTGTCCAGCATCCTGCTCGGCAGCTGATCTGTATGAGGCCTCAGAAAATGCACTGGAAGTGGCCAAGTACTGGTCCAGTATAATTTGATGATTGTGATTGTGTAACTGTATGTTTCTGATACGAAATAATAATAATAATCTAATTCTGATGGAACTATGCACATGTGTACTTTAAAACAAACACAAAAACACTGTCTACATTTGGTTTACAAAAACTCACCCTTCAATTTTTCGCAATGTTCTTTATGCAAACCCATAGAGTATATCAGTTTGGATGATACTTTGCAGTCATACACATATACATTTGATATGCAAAAGCCCAATCCTTCTACCCCTTCACCCTCCCCCATTCTTAATTTACAATATTCTTTATAAAAAAAACCTAAAATTTTATCCAATTTTGATGAAACTATGCAGACATATACTTTAAAAATAACAGAAAAACTCTGTAGACATTTGGTTTACAAAAACACTACCCCTTCCTCTCATAGCCCCCTAAATTTTTGCCAATTTTCTTTATACAGTGCCTCAGTTTCTATTGAATTGTGATGGAACATTGCATATGTATACATTAAAACAAGAAAAAAATAGTGTCTACATTTGGCTTACAAAAACCCACCCACACTCCCCCATCACCCTCCTTAAGCAAAATTTACACTAAAAACCATTCAATTTTTTTTTCCAAATATCCCGATAATTGTAGGGAAATTTGCCAAAGTGGATGGTGGTATTCTCAGAACCCAAAACATTTCCTGTCAAACGGCGTTGTGCTGATTCCGATCAGACAATTGCTGACCAAGGAATTCAAGCCTGAGATTAAAAAATTGTTTTAAAGTTTTTGTGGTCAGACACAAATCTACAGTTTTTATCCAACCTAAGGAGCTTTGTGCACTTTTGCTTTAAAGTATGTGAAAAATTATGTTTGTATTTAATTTGCAAAACTACACCCTCCTCTTCCCCCTCACCCCTCTTAAGACAAATTTACATCTTTAACATTTATGTTTTTTTCATATATCTACAAAATGGTAGGAAAATCTGCTCAAGTGGATGATGACGGATAATGTTTACTGCAATCTGATCAAAAGAATAAAACATCTGAACTTTCATATCCATGACCCAGCAATGCTGGGTACTCCCCTTTTGCAGAAGATAGTAAGACTAAAAGAACTTTATATCCCAAAGCACTATAGTAAACTTTTTCAATTTAATTCAGATACAAAAAAAAAAATCATTCTTATACATTTTGCACATGTAAAAGTGTCTGCTTCACATATGTGTGCCCACTCAGAAAGAAAAATAGGCATTACAATGCATGCCCGGTGAAGCTAGTAATGGATAAAAAAGAGATTCATAAATCAATTAAGGTGTTGTAATGCATAGCTGGTAACTTCATATAGACAGTCACAACACTCCTACATAAAAAACCAGTCAAGTGGACTAAAACTGAGAAAAATACATGAAAAAAAAAAAAAACGGAGAATGTTGAATTGACTCTCAGAGAAACTGGAAGGAAACTCAACTAAATAAGAATGAAAATAAACTCAAGAGACGGGTAATCAAAGTAGCTAAAGAATCCTACAAGTAATTTTTCTATTTCAGGGATAAGAGAGAAAATGAATCCAATTAAAAATAAAGGCAGCAATAAAGATAGTTGAGAAATTATACAAACACATCATCCAGAATCCTGTTATTTTCCTTCCATAGCCTTTTAAAATATACTTCAAAGTTCATTTTAAAAAAAGGCTTGGTATATACCAAACATTAGGCTGAAAATGCTTATTGAACTGAAACCATTTTTGCACAAAAAATTGGTAGAATGACTGAATTTTAAAAGGAAATAATTAATATTATTTTCATCAATGTTGATTTTGAGTTAGTAAAATATTCTGTAAAGAAACCACATGAGGTAAGATGGAGAATGAAAGAATTACACTAATAAGAAGGTTTAGAAATATAAGGAAAGCTTTAAATGAGTGAAAATGGTAACAGTTTTGTGAAATGTTAACTTGCTCCAATCACTTCGTAGGAATCTCCAGCGATAGTGAACCAAACCTGTGCCATTATCACTGTTATCATTATCATAAGATTTTGAAGTTGGCTCATTTTGAGGGATTTAAAAAAAAATCTAGAAAGGCCCAAACAAAGTATCTACTTCCATTGCTCACTATATCAAGGTTTTTCTGTCTCAAGAAGTCAATGAACTTTGTGTTTATGTTTTGTGGAGGCCAAAATGATACTGATACCCCATCTAGCTGCTTCTTCCTTGACAACCAGTGGATGTTTCAAAATAATCTGCCAATATTTATCTTTGAGAGGCCATAGCTTCTTAAACTGAGACTGCTACTTTGTGGCTGTCAAATGGAATATGCCATCACAGGATAGAACATATGTAATAGATAAGTATGGCCAACTTATCAACACAACTCACAAAACTTGAAATACATCCATCGTTACTCCAGTACGGAATGACGAAATCCTGGACCCAAGCAGCGGTGGCCCAGATTTTTTTTAAGCAAATGCCAAAACCAGTGAATAGAGAAAATAAGTTTTCTATGTGCATATACTTGGATAGTGCTGTTAATGAAAGTGTCATTGGGCAATGAAAATAAGGAAGTATAGGGAAAATAACCTGTCGCTTATCAGAGATAACGATAATAATTCCGTGTGGTCGTAATGACCTAGTGACAGGGTTTCTATTGGTTGAACATTCTGCCCAGTCAGAGCTGCCTCAATCTAACCCGGTAGTCCTACCACGTACACAGAGTGACCTACAGTTTAATGAGGAATCCGAACCACGGAAGCGTACTAGGGTACTTCAGACTACACAGCAAGCTGCACGAGAGGTAAAGGTCAGGTTAAGGGCCTATGAAAATCCTTGCCGAGACAGGGATTCGGCGACCTCTCGTTCACAAGTCGGACACCTTAAGTAGTGAGACACCAGACTTCACACTTATCGAGAGGCAGGCATACGATTTCATGTTCGTCTCGCCGTCCTGCCTTAATCTGTGCTAAGTGACGGGTTATTTTTGCTATACTTCCTTATTTTATGTAAGTAAGTACAGACTTCTCACTTACAAATCTGACTGCGAGACAAGTGAATATATTGACGGCCTTGATAAGATTCCTTTGTAATTCAGAAAGTTAACAGGAACATACGACTCCGAACAGCTAAAACATCCACCTTAGTCATCTCGATTAACATAAAGAAACTTAGCTGCCTCTGCAAGCTTCTTCCGCACAGTCCAAACCAAGAAAAAAATGTTTACATGTCAGCCTGGCTGATGACCGCTACAGATCCGAATGATGGTAAGATTAACATAATTTTTTATTACAATAATTTCACATCAACAATGTGGCTTTAGGCAAGGAATTTCATGCAAATCAAAGTTAGTGGCCCGCATGCAAGATATTTCAGATGAAATGGACGATGCAGGACTAACTGATAGTGTAGCACTAGATCTGTCAAAGGCTTTTGACAGAGTGAGCCATAAAATGATAGTAAATAAGCTCACATTTTGGATATCAAATACGGGAGTTGGAGGAGATGCAAAGAAGGACTGTGAGATTACTGTAGAATGCAATCAGTGAGTGATGTGATAAAAGAGCTGGAAATTGGAATTCATTGGAAGACTGGAGGAGAACGAAGGGGGTCACGTGAGTGTACAAGGCATATATTGGTGATGTGGCATGGAAAGATATTGGTGGAAGAATTAAGAGAGGGAAAAGATGACCATGACCACAAGCTGGCACTTAATTTCATGCATAATGATGTAGGAAGATTTTTTTGCCATAGGCAATTGGGTCAGGGATTGGAATGGATTACCAAAGGAAATGATTAATAATTCATCAAAAATGCTGAAAGAATTTAAAGTTGAATTCATACAGGGTAAAAGTAGACAGGTACAAGAAGAGGGGAAAATGGATGTACAGGGAAATCACCAGTGAGGCTTGCACTCCATCACAATTAAATTAAATTAAATGTCACTTTTGTATTTTTCAAACCTGCAACCTCTTTGCATACACTTCAAGAAAAACATTTAAATAAAATTGGCCATGTTTTTACTTGTAAGCTCACTAATATGTGTTTGTGTTATTTTAATAGTTATTAATAAAATATCCAATAAACTTGTCAATATCCAATAGGTGGGAAAATGAATTTTTGGAACTTTGGAAATTAAGAGGGAGAACTTGGAACTTTGGAATGCACCCCCTTTATGTGTAAATATTGTTTTATTGAAATTCACAAATGTGTCTTAATATTAGTTATCAAGCAAAATTTGACTTGCTATTTAAATTAGTCTTGGAAGGAATGAAAAAGATTTGTGTTTTCCAAACACTGGCCTTTGTGTAAATTGTTACTTTTTTCCACTCAGGCATTCAATTAATTTTGAACAAAATGAATTTTTAATTGCTCTTGGAGTTAGGCAACACTGGTAATTTAAAAAAAAAATCCTCCATATTTTTATTGAGAAAGGATAAAAAAAATTAAAGTGCTATGTGGATTAAGTGCTGAGATAGGAATTGTTTAATGATACACATCACACTAAAAACAAAGCATTACAAAATGCATTTTCAAGTAGTTTCTCAACTACTTGACTCCCTATACCTCAGACCCAGAGGAGAAAATTTTTTGATGGATTTGTACTCATGTGGCAGCATCGAGTGTACGAAGTTTAATCAAAATACAAGTCAGCTGTTGTCATGATGAAATTTTTCTATCTGATTTTACATGGAATAATCCAAAAATAAATTCAAATGCAAGCATTGTGTTAAAACCCCCAAAAATTGTATCATTTTCAGGTTTAATTAATTTAATTTAATTACAATAGTATGCACACTCTGATAGCAATTAACCTAGATGCCCTGTACCCACCTACTATGTCCTCCACGAATTTCAACTTTACATTCTTTCAGATTTTTGTAAATTATTAATCATCCCTCTTTGTGCTTTATTCTAATCGCCGATTCCCTCACCTATGAAAGAAAATCTTCCTACACCCTTTGCGACATCCTTACTATCACGCTTCTGACAGACGGCCCTGTGTCTGTTTTGAGCGTACAAGCAGGTTGTCTTCCCCTACCACTTCTCTCAAAACAAAACTCACTTTAATTTTTACTTTTTATTCTTTTTGTAATGCAGTCCCTTATACTCAATACTTCAAACTTTAATTAAGGGTATTATTACTATACTAAATAGTAATACAAAATGCACTCAATTCAATTTATTATGTACTTTTTGCAGCACAGATCAAAAATCACAAAATCTTCAGAAAGTTTGTTTACTGCTATGAATTTATATGCACAATCTTTCAGAAACTTTCATCCATTCCAATCGTACCTGTAGAGGCTGGTGCCTCCACGCCCTACATCCCTAAGCTGTATCTTTACTACTCGGCAACTGCACTGCACTGAATGTAATGTAGCAATGTTACGAGTGTACTGTTCTGCGTGGCACTAGCTAGCTGGCGAGATTTTCTTGGGAGCAACAACAATGCATTCTCTAATTTCCAAAACAAGGCTTCATTATTATTATTGGAATTTTTAATGTAAGAAAACAAAAAAATTATAATTAACTTTAAAATAAACAACTGTAATTATCAAATACTATGGATTGGGGTGGGCTTGTTGCATGTGGCATATATGTCATACCATATACCTGAAATTAATTATCAGCTTATAGTCATGGTAATTTTTACCCTTCCATTCACCTCTCATAATTCTTGTGCAAACATACTTCCATGTCTCATCATCAATATACACCTTGAACACGCCCATGACCCTTTTTACACTCCTTTTGTCTTCCAGTGAATCCCATTCCAGCTCCTTTATCATGTCTGTTACTGATTGCGTTCAGCGGTAATTTCCAGAAACAAATCTAGCAGCCCTTTTTTGCACCCACTCCAACTACAGTATTCAATACCAAATTTGTGGGCCCATACTACACCACCATCTTCAAGCAATGGTCTGATGAAAGTTTTGTAACCCAATTCCTTTCCTCCTCTCGTACAGTCCCTCATCGCTCTCTCTAGGTGCAGAAATTTCAAACCTCTTCCTACCACCTGTCCAATGTGTCCTGCCCAGTTAAGCTTGTTATCAAACATAATGCCAAAGTATTTACATTTCAAGTCTTCAACAAGCAGTTCTTTCCCCATTTCATGATCATAATCAACTTTTAGTTTTTTATCTGTGTACCTAATAAGCTGAAGAAGCTATTTACAACCAGTCAATGTTATAAAAAGTCACACACAAATTGTATAAATGGAGACAAGATATAAATGTAAATACGTTAGAAGACAATGGTGTAGGTTTTAAAAGAATAAAGTGGATGGAATAACAAAAGGGGACTGATACAAGGAAAGATACAGGAGAAAATGAAGTATGCAAGAACTAGAAATCAGGATTTTATTACTAAACTGTAGGAGTACAATGAATGTAAGTTTAGCATTTGGTATGTTATTGAACATACATTAACCACAGTCACAAGGATTGAGTCTGCTTAAAGGTAGGAGTTCTTGATCATACGGTTGTGTCTGATGTTTTTGGAATAAACTGTAGAGGAAGAAGAACTTTTGGAGGAGTATTACAATGACGAATATTACAGTTAATGTGTGTTCACAGATGATGAACATGAACTGGTGGGGGTAGAGTATTGCGACAGAAGGTAATTGATACAAGTCATAGCTGTTCACTGAAGAGGGACCTCGGGGGTTGTGGTATAACAGGCTACCTAAAGTAAATAATTACTCTGTGAAATTGGTAGCTAAGATAATGTTTATAAAAAAAAGAAGAAGAAGATAGATATAAGATCGGACAAGCTTGATAAAAACCATTGGTGTGTGTGCTTTGAACTTTAAGTTGCTGCTGAAAGAACTTGTAAACATTCGGATAATTAAGGATATTATGACATGATAATAAAAAGGAATTAAGTCATATAAGTTTATTATTTATTTGAAGTATGAAGAAAGAGTCGAATAAACAGTAAGCTTAAGATTTACTCACTCATGAATTAAAACCGATCGTGTATCCTAAGGAAGAGTATAAAAGTAAAACATCAAGAAGGAGTATAATCATAGAATATACAACGATAAGCATAAATAAAAATGCGATAGGGGATCGGACAATTTTATATTAAGAGTTTAGAAATGGGAATAAAGTGGTTGTCATACGTGTGGATCTAAATATATTATTATATTATATTTATTTATATATTTAGATCCACACCATTGTAATACCAACTCTACTTTACAGTTGTGAAACTTGGAATACCTACAAAAGAACTTAAAAAGTCTGGAGAAGTATTACCAATGCTGTCTGAGAAGAATAGTTAAGATAAAATGGCAAGACTGTCGAACAAATGTCAGTATACTAGAAGAAGCAAATACCACAAGCATTGAAGCAATAATAAATAAGTATCAACTTCGATGGGTTGGACATGCCATCTGAATGGCGAACAGTCGCCTCCCGAAACAAATAATGTATTCGCAACTAAACAACGGCCAGCGAAATCCAGTAGGACAAATGAAGCAATACGGCTTTGGACTTAAAGCCACTCTTAAGAAATGTCTGGGCGGATGCAGACTGTAATCAATCTTCTCGGTGACAAATGGTTCACGAGGGATCTCGGCATAATGAAGAGCAACGGTGACAATTAGAATCCGACAAGAGAAATCGTAGGAAGGAACAAGAAAAGTTGGGAAGAGGCGTTCCACTACGCTCTCGTGCTGTTGTGAGCTATAGACCCTGCTATGCTAAAACTGGACTTTTCAGCCACTTAAAGACTCACAGATGATAAGTAGAAAGACATTGTATGCTTACTAACAAGTGAATCCCTTGATGATGGATCTAAATATATCAGGCTTTAATTGGAAGGAGAATGTAATTAGCAACATAAGGGAGCAGAGATTTGTATACATTTTAGTCAGTTTTCACAAGTGATGAAACAAAATACAAGCCGAAACTAAATGCTGGATTTTTTCCTAACAAAGCCTGATGAATTATGTGGAGTCTCACAAGACAAAGGGAACAAGTGCTCACAAGGCATTTTTTATGGATATGTGAAAATTCAGGAAATCACTAATGGAGGAGGCAGGAGATTATAGATATAACTGTAACCAGGCAAGTGTTTCAGAACTGAGGAGGTATTTTCAATACAGGTTCAATGTGTGCACGTAAGGCAGAAAGTAAGAGCGAAAAGTTTAAAGAAATGGTAAGAACAGGGGAATAAATGTGAAAAAAAACAAACAAAGATAAAATTAGTACAATGTAGTCTTCACGGGTGTACCGCCGGATAGTGTTGTGAAAACACAATATTTCGACGGCTGGCTCTGCCGTCTTCTTCAGGTATAGAGACATCTGTGATGGTCGTCTGACCCACTGGTTCGGGTGCCGCTCTTCCTTATATACATGTCCGCGTGGCCTCGGCGATGGCTTACTATGAGCCAGGCTCGCAACCAACTGGCGGTTGGCTGCCCGTGGGCGTGGCTAAGGTTCTTGTTCCAGCCAGAGCTAATATGAAGCCCCCTACGGCGGCAGCTGGACGGAAGTACAACGTTCTCTGCGGATATTTGCCATGCCTCACTGAGACATAGACGGTCTATGTCTCAGTGAGGCATGGAAACCTGCCTTGTGTTTGTTCTTTTTTGTGTTTGTCATTCCCAGCTGCCTTTGCCTACGGTAAGTGTTGGGTCATATTTCCATATCCTTCCTTAGTTTTACATATATATTAAATTTTCTTTTATAATTGGAATGTGAAATTCCTACTTTTCCAATTTACAACTTTTAATTTTAAATTCCATAAGTGATATGGTAAATTATTCATCACTTGGTAATTTTTTCCAGTCCCTGACACCCTTATCTAAAAGAAAATTTTCACTCCCTTATGCATGAAATCGAGCGCAAGGTTGTGGTCATGGTCGCTTTTCACCTTCCATGCACTATTCCTAATTCTTTGACCAATATCCCTCCAAGCTCCATCACAAACATATGCCCTGTACATTCCCAGCACTCTCTTCGCCCTCCTCCTTTCCTCCAATGACTCTCAATCCAGCTCCTTTATCATATCAGTTACTGACTGGGTCCTGCGATAATTTCCACAAACAAATCTAGCTGCTCTTCTTTGCACACCTTCCAACTCCTGTATTTGATTACCAAAATGTGGATTCCAAACTACACCACCATATTCAACCAATGGTCTCACCAAAGTTTTGTAAGCCAACTCCCTAACTTCTCTGGTCATCCTCTCATCACCCTCTCCAGTAAATGAAGGATTTTGTAACCTTTTCCTAACACCTGTCGAATGTACTCTGCCCAGTTGAGTTTATTATCAAACGTTATGCCAAGATGTTTACACTTCAAGCTTTCGACCAGCAACCCTATAATCATAATTAACCTTTTGTTTTTTATCTGTGTACCTAATAAGATGACTGTTCTTGGCATTTATCTTCATTCCGTGCTGACCTACCCATTTAGATATTCTATCCAGGTCACCCTGCAGCTGTTCACTGTCTTCACCTGTTTTGTTCCTATTGCATATGATTATATCATCTGAAAAATACCATTACTCTGACCACAACCCATCAACACAGTCATTCATTAGAATAATGAACAGCAACAGTCCCTATACACTACCCTGTAGCACTCCCATATTTCCTTCACCTTTTTTTGACAATGTATTTTCTACTGTAACACTTTGCTTTCTGACTTTTAAGAATTCCTCTACCCAGCAAGTAACTTTGTCATCCAGTCCAATAGTTTGACATCATTTGCGGGAAAGCTGATGAAGTGTTGTTTAATCAGCAATGTTAGGAAAACAGGTGAAGAAAAGATCTAGTCTGGAACTCAGCAGCATGTATTCAGAAGAGGTTATTCACGTGAATCTCAGTTAGAAGGTTATGTACGAGTTATTTCGGATGAAACTGAAGAGGGAGACCAAACTGGTAGATCTTTTAAAGGCATTTAGCAGAGAGAGATATTAAATTATCTTGAATAAGGTTAAAACCAGCGGAGTGATTTCTTTTGTTTGCTGCATTGTTTAGCACTCAAGAAACATCTGTTGGCACTTTTGAGCACAACCAGAACTTTAAAAAGTGTGTATAAAAGTTACGATAATCACAGCTGAACAACCTGCTATAACAGTCTGTGTCAGTTTATGCTGCAACATTCTTTGGAGGAAGTCTCATTGTATATGTGTTTTCTGTTTCAACAAAAAAAAAAAAAAAGGCATGAAACTGTGAATGACATCTTCATTATTTAAAATTACAAGGCATTCCAAGTTTATAGTGTCACAGGATCTTTGTAAGGCATTTGCCAGAGGCATAGAAAGGTTGTGAATAAGGTCCAGACCATTGGGTTAAGCCAAGCTGTGTCTTGCTGGGTGGAGAAATTCTTAAGAGGTAGGAAGCAAACAGTAAAAGTGGGTAATTCATTATCAAGGGAGTTGGAAGATAGAGCAAGTGTGCCACAGGGCAGCATATTTGGACCATTACTGTTCATTATTGTGATTAACAATTTTGATGTTGATCCACAGTCAGATGTTATGTTGTCTACAGATGTATAAGAGGTTTTAAATCAGCAGAGGATTGTAAGCAAATACAAAGACACCTAAATAGAATATCTAGAAGGTTGGATGGATATAGAATGAAGAGTCAACTCACTAGTAATACAGGTATAAAAATGGAGTTGGTTGTTGGTTTTTTTAATGCCTCATCAATGTAGAGGTCATTAGAAAAAGGAAAGGGCTGGATCAAAGAATGAGATGGAATTTGGCCATGGCCTTTTGAAGCAATCATCCCAGCGGTCACCTGGAATGATTTGGAAAAGCATGGAAAACTCTAATCTGGATGGCCAGATGGGTATTTGAACCCATGCCCTCCCAAATGCAAGGCTAGAGCAAAACCACTCACCCACCAAATCCAGCACTTATTGAAAGAATAAAATATAAATATCTGGGACTATCAGGAAGATGAAGAATTGGAAGATATGTGAAATCGATAATTTTCCAACAGAAGTGTTGAAGAGTTTTAGAAAACAGAGGAAGGAGGGAGATGATCTATCTTTTTAATGAGATGTATGATAAACAGCAGTGGCCGGGTTTCTTTCTTCCAATGTTAATAATACCAGTTGAGAAAAAGAGGAATGCAAATAAATGTGAAGAGCACAGAACCATCAGCCTAATTTTGAACGCAGCTGAAGTATTGTTGAGAGTGCTGAACAGAAGGCTATAGGCTATATGCAAAGTTAGACATATGGATTGGACGGGAACAGTTTGGATTTAGGAAAGGAAAAGCAATAGGAGATCCTATTGGCCTGTTAAGATTCATAGGGGAATTATATATTGAGAAAGGAGTAAAAATTTATGGTTTCTTTATTTACTTGGAAAAAGCCTTTCCCAGGGTGCAACGGAAAAAGCTGTTGGATACCTTGAAGAGGAAAGGACTAGACTGGAGGGAGAGGAGGCTAGTACAGAACCTATTTTTAGAACAGAAAGTAAGAATAAGGATTGGAAACAAGATGTCTGGAGAAAGCAACGTTGGGAGAGGCATTAGGAAATGTTGTTGCCTTTCTCCATCGTTGTTCAATGTATACCTAGAACAGATTATTGGGAAATGCTTAGATGGAAAAAGAGAAGTGCGTATTGGTGACAAGAGAACAGAATGTATACAATTTGTTCACAGTGTAGTCTTGTTAGCAGAAAGTGAATGAACTCTATACAAAATTATAAAAGATCTAAATGCAGCTTGTCAAGAGTATGGAATGACAATGAACACAGCAAAAGCAAGGAGCATGTTGATTGGTAAAGCAAGAAAACTGATAAATATTAAGATAGGACAAGCTAATATCAGCCAAGCAAGATCCTTCGAGTACCTAGGAAGTACAGTCAATGGGGACTCGAAATGCCACAGAGTGTAGAAACCCGTATTGCTGTTGCAAAGGAAGTGTTTAATACGAAGAGCCGATTATTAACTGAGAGCGGCTAAAATACAGAGGAAATTACTTCACAAATGTTTCATGTGTATGGGGCAGAGATATTGACACTGGAATGAGAAGATGAAAAATGAATAGAAGCATTTGAGATGTGAATATGGAGAACAATGGGGAGCATAAGCTAGAGGTAATAGTGAGAAATGTTGCAATGCTGGAAAGGGTTGGTGAGAGGAAGAGATTATTCCAAATTATAACAGAAAGAAAGATGAACTGAATGGGACACTTTTGAGAAGGGAGCGCTTACTAAGAGATGCCTTGGAAAGACTAGTTTGTGGGAGGAGAATAAGGGGAAGAAGGAGGTATAAGATTGTCGATAACATCAAAGAAAGCAAACCTAAGAGGAGGGCAGAAGACGAGAGAGCACGAAGAGCAGCTGGGTAAAAACCTGCTTTAGGGCAGAACACTAATGATGGTGAAAATCGGTTCACAGTAAGTTAATCATGGCAGCGCACATTGGGAAGGTTGTGGTGAAAGGAATTAGAGTATTGCATCAATTGGAGAGGATAATGTGAGGACATAGCTACCAGGGAAGAGAGATGGGTTACAAAACTTTGGTCAGCCCTTGCTAGTGTTTAATGATACAGAATCCAAATTATAAGTATTGACTGTTGGAGTTAGAGAAGGTGCAAAGGAGGGCAGATGTATTTGTCTGTGAAATTATGAAAGGATGCACTCGGCATATGAAATGGTCAAACAGTTGGGTTTGAAGTCATTGTAATATAAAAGAGAAGTGAAGAGAACTGGGTTTAATTGAAGATCATGATACCACTACAACTAATTAAAACCACATGTAATATAACATTTTATGCACTTTCCTCAAATACCATTATCTGTTCAAGGATCATATCAACTTGAACTGTTTCATTTTCTTTCTTGCAGACATGGTTAGATTAAATGTGGCTTGGACCAGGAGAAAAATTTCGTAAAAGCTATAGAAATGTGATATATAATAATCATAATAATTAGATTGCAACTGAGTGCACGCTCCGGTGGCAATTTCCCTACACTTCCATTTTCCTCCCTCCCTGCACCCAGCTACATTTGCCCTCAACAAATTACAACTTTAAATTCTTTCAACGTTTTTGGAAAATTATTCATCATTTCTCTTGCTAACTTATTCCAATCCCTGACAACTTTACCTAAAAAAAGGAATCTTCCTACATCCTTGTGACTGAAATCAAGTGCCAGCTTGTGGTCATGGTCATCTTTTCTCTTCCATGTATTACTTTTAATTCTTACACCAATATCTTTCCATGCCTCGTCGCCAGTATATACCATGTACACTTCCATGACCCTCTTCACCCTGCTCCTGTCTTCCAATGAATCCTATTCCAACTCTTTTATCATTTCTCTTACCGATTGTGGTCTGCAATAATTTCCAGAAACAAATCTAGCAGCCCTTTTTTTTTGCCCTCTCCAACTCATGTACCTATTTGATACTCAAAATGTGTATCCCATACTACGCTTCCATATTTAAGCAATGGTCTGACCAAAGTTTTGTAACCCAATTCCTTTTCTTCTCTCCTACATCCCCTCATCACTCTCTTCAACAAGTGCAGAGTTTTTAAAGCTTTTGTTACAACCTGTTCAATGTGTCCTGTCCAATTAAGTTTGTTATCAAATCTAATGCCAAGATATTTACATTTCAAGTCTTCAACAAGCAATTTTTTCCGCACCTTATAAATATAATCAACCTTTAGTTTTCTGTCTTTGTCTCTAATAAGCTGACTATTTAAGGCGAAAACATTTTGCCATTCTAAATTTCTTGTGGCTTTTTGCAAAGGAGAGATGATGAAATGTCAAGAACACATTACAACAAGAGATGTGTGTGGAGGGTACCTGACGCCGACGGCGTTGCAGCGGCGCACCATGTCGCGGAACTGCGAGTGGTCCCCGGACCTGGAGAGCACCCTGTACGACACCACCTGGTAGCGCTGCCACCACGGGTGGCCGAGCTCGGGCAGCACCAGGTGCTCGGCCACCGGCGACGTCTGCAACAGAGACAATATAATGTCTGCAACACGGCACGCGGTATGTTCTGAACTCATTTTTATACAGTAGACAACTACCTGCGACCGAGCATTGTTCGGATTATCGATTTGTTCAGATTTTCGATTAGTTTAGTTTCGGATTATATAGTTTATATTTTCCCTTTAAAATTACATTAAGTACATTATAATTTTGCATATCCCAAGCAAAAGAAGTCTCTTATTTTCTTCCGCTTCATTTTGGAAACACTTATCCTTTCTTCTAGAATATCAACATGATGTTATTATACGCATATAATGTTGCTACAAGATACTAAAATCAACAGAAAACTAATAAACACAGCAAATCGATAAGAAAGACTCAGGACGAACGCAGAGGGTTTCAGATTTCTAGAAGAAACTCAAAACTACCGGCACATTGAAAGAATTAATATTGTTGCGTCGCGGTTACAACAAACATTCAGCAACAGAGCCAATGTCTGGTTGGTCAGAAGGATATTTCGGCGATAATACAATTACAAGAGCAAGGCGTAAAACAGTTTGTTTTCCTTGTTCTTCGTTATTGGAATATCCCAACAAAAAATGTGCACAGGCATACTGTACTCTAAATTTGTAAATAGAAACACACAGTCGACACTTCGGTAAAATAGTGCTCATATATATATATAAACGTTGTTCGGATAATTGATGTTTTGGATAATTGACGTTCGGATTATCGACGTTTTACTGTATTTAGCATTTTAATTCAAGGACATATGCAAGTGGTGTTGTCCAGGTTAACTGGAGAAGGCGAATCTGTTAATTAGATTCCTCCGCGCATGGTAATATTACGGTAGTCAATAGCCAGACCCATTATTTTCAAGTAATACAATGTGGACTAGCATGGCACGTACTATTTGCTGGCTGTGATTAAGTTGAAATCTACCCTGGACCGTAATAGCGGACCATAGCGGTTTAAAACCTAATAAGTACTGCTTGAAAACAATATGTCTTGTCATTGACTATTCAGTATTATGACGTCACTAGACCGCGTGGATGAATCAGAATCGCTATCTCCAGGTAACCCGCCTTTAAATTGTTAACAATTCCTTTTTAAATATTTTCATTTAATTACCGTCAATATTAAGTTAGATGCAATTGTTTATATAAAAAAAATAACCTATCGTTTGGCGTTCTGGAACAAGTAGCGCCGCTTATAAGACGTGGTTGCACCTTTTTGTCTAAAATTCCATCATGGCAGCTTTTCTAAACACTATCCCCTACAGAGAAAATATAATCCCCCATGTGGATGCAAAGGAACTAAGGTATATTGGTACTAGACGGATCTTGCTGCTTTTTGTAACTTTTTCTTTTGATCCAGGCAACATTGTAACCTACCACAACCATTATAGGTTTTAATAAATAGTTAGGTAATTACTGATGACTTGTCCTATGTCATAAATTATGACTTCATGGATATAATAAAATTCAATTCAATGATCGTAAAACTAATAACGTGGAAAATACACCTTGTAGAAGTGGGGTTATACTCGCAGACACTGTAAACGTTTAGCCAATTTTTACCATGAAAAAAGAAGAAACAACGAGGTCCATTTAATACCAAAGTACAGAAACTAGCGAGGGAGACGCAAAGCATATGATATTCTCTTCCATGCTGTCGGAGGATCTACAGCAATTTGCCATAAGTGTACCAACAAATGTCACAAATTTATTAACCGTAGAGTATCGGCTCATCTATTCACTAATAGTGGAATTACTCTTACTTGGAGACCATCAGACATGTTAAGAACGGATTTCGATCTGCTTTATATACGTTGAAGGTTACGTAGCATAAATGTCTGTTTTATAGTAATTTCTCAAAATGCACCCTAGTTTTTGAGATATTCGCATGCATAGCAACAAAAAATTTCTAAATAATCTCTATATAGTAAATTATTACCCTCTATTTTTAAATGGCAGCGTGCTCTATGCGATAGGGTGATAGATTCATAGCTTTCTGACCCTATTTCAAATCCCCGCAGAATCAAATATTTTTATTTATTTTTACCTTCAGAAATTGTCAAGCTTGACTTTTTTATTTTGTTTAAACTTCATTTACATACTTTTATTGCTTGAAATAATATTTAAAACAAATCATATTACCTACAATTCAGTGTCATTTTTTTTCCCCCTGAAAATCTTTTATCGTAATAAATTCACGGGTCTACCGACGGATTGTCTTTTCACAACACAAATCGGCTGCACACCCTTCAAGACTTCATTGCAATCATACGTCAGTAAAGTCTCTTCCAATATTTTTTTTTATATATATTTGTTAATAAGTTTATCGTTTCGGTGCATTTTCAAATGAAATAGGTACTATCATTTTATTTATTTCATCTTCATCGTTTCTTTACTTGTAAATCATCAAGAGGTATTTTAAACGAAATACAGGGTGGAGCGCGGTAAGTTGCTGATTTGGAAATGAAATAAAAAAATAATGAACACTTAGAATTTTACATTTTTATTTTTCTCATGTTGGACAATAATGGAAGTTACTAATTACATTGTTTAAACAATATATCTGGCAAATGTCTACCTTCACAATCCACACACTGCCGTAATCGTTTTCTGAAGTTCTCGTGTACTCTTTCAAGCATGTCTTCTGGTATTCTTGCAATTTCAGCCTCAATATTTTTCTGTAGCTCTTCCAGGTTGTTGGGACGATTACAATACACCTTTGACTTCAGGTAACCCCAAAGAAAAAAATCACATGGGGCTAAGTCCGGTGATCGTGCGGGCCAGTTGAGATCCCCCATCTGAGAGATGAGTCTTCCAGGAAACATTTGCCTCAAAAAATTCATGGTTATGCCCGCTGTGTGTGCAGTGGCACCATCTTGTTTAAACCAGGTATCCTGTAATTGCATTTTCTCGAAAGCCGGCTGGAAAAACTCTTGCACCATAGTTAAATAACGATCTGAATTCACAGTTACAGCACGACGATTTTCCTGGAAAAAGTAAGGGCCAATGATGCCTACTCGTGATATGGCGCACCACACAGTGACGCGGTCTGAGTGCAGGGGTCTCTTGTGAACTTGCCTGGGGTTCGTGTCACTCCAGTACCGCATATTCTGTTTATTTACACACCCACTGAGGTCAAAATGTGCCTCATCAGAAAAGAACACATTTGCGTCACAGGGTATGGTTGCAAGCATGTCTTCACAAGACTGTCTTCGTGTTACATAATCCCGTACTAACAATTGCTGGACCACGCACATTTTATAGGGTGAAAATTCAGTTCATTATGAAGAATCCTGTGGAGAGAACGTCTTGAAATGCCGAGAGCAAGTGCCTGTTTCCGAGCTGAGCGTTTTGGAGATTGCAGTACTGCTGCTCTAACTCGTTCGACATTTTGTGGTGTTGTAACGCTTCTCTCAGGTCCTCTTCGTACAGTTGACACATTCCCTGATGTTCTGAATGCAGTTACCCAATTTAAAATTGATTGTCATCCAGGAACACGTCCGCGTGGGGGTACTGCAAAACGCAAACGAAAAGCACGCTGCACTGCAATGATCGAGTGGGAATTCGAGAAATACACTTCAACACAAAAAGAGCGCTCCTCACGTGTCCACTGCATTATCGCAACTTAACAACAATTGAATACAAACCTCCCATCGGCAACAATAAACCAAGGGCACTCTCTCTTCTATTTGAGCAACAATGCCGCCACAACGTGTGTTCTAAAAAAGCAATTTACCGCGCTCCACCCTGTACATAGCATTAGGAAGATAATTTTTTCTTTCTTTCTTATACACTCGATTTGTTCCAAGAACGGTTGGATGTAAATGGCTGAAAATTAAATAGTAAGCCTATCCGTGACGAAAAATGGAGCTCAACAAGGAAATGGAAGAACAAGTGATAAATGCATATAAACATTGCAAAATGGTTGTGTCAGATTCCAGTTTATTAACAGATTCGCCTCCTGACTTAATTTCAATGATTATGGGCGAGGCATATTACGAAGCCATTGTTGATATATTGGTCGAAATTACGTTTAGTGTATCTGTTATAAGCAATGTGATTTGTTTTAACTTTTATTTCACGCAATAGAAGTATGTAAATAAAGTTTTAAAAAAAAAAAAAAAAAATCAAGCTTGACAATTTCGGAAGATAAAAATAAATAAAAAATTTGAATCTGCGGGAATTTGCACTCGGGTCAGAAAGTTATGAATCTATCACCCTATCGCATAGCCCACTATCTAAATGTTATTTAGAATTTTTTGTTTCCATGCATGCGAATATCTCAAAAACATTATGAGAAATGACTACAGTATATCACCGACATATATGCTGTGTACCCTTCAACTTACATGAAGGAGATTGAAATGCGTTCTTAACATGCCTGATGGTCTTCAAGTTAGACAATCCCATAAAAATCTAAGCCATCCTCAGATGTCCTATAAACAAGGATACAAGTTAAAAGCGGACAAAATACATAGGTTGCTTAAAACAATTAGAAATGTTCAAAAACACTACCATTTCCAAAATATTATTATTATTTTCAATAATAATATTTAATTAAATTTCAATGGAGCGCACGCTCAGGTGGCAATTTCCCTAAACACCCATCTTCCCCCTTTTCTGCACCCATCCACATTTGCCCTTTACAAAATTTATCTTTAAATTCTTTCAAGGTTTTTGGCAAAATATTCATCATTTCTCTTGGTAACTTATTCCAATCCCTGACACCCTTACCTAAAAAAGAGAATCTTCCTTCACACTTGTGCCTGAAATCAAGTGCCAGCTTGTGATCATGGTCATCTTTTCCCTGCCATGCATTACTTTCAATTCTTACACCAATATCTTTCCATATCTCATCACCAATATACACCATGTACACTCCCATGACCCTCTTCACCCTCCTTCGGTCTTCCAATGAGTCCCATTCCAGCTCTTTTATCATATCTGTGGCTGATTGCGTTCTACGATAATTTCCAGAAACAAATCTAGCAGTCCTTCTTTGCACCTTTTCCAACCCCGGTATTTGATAGCCGAAATGTGGGTCCCATACTACACTACCATATTCAAGCAATGGTCTGACCAAAGTTTTGTAGCCCAATCCCTTTACTTCTCTCATCACTCTCTCCAACAAGTGCAGAATTTTGATACCTTTTCCTACCACTTGTCCAATGTGCCCTGCCCAGTTAGGCTTGTTATCAAATGTAATGCCAAGATATTTACATTTCGTGTGTTCAATAAGCAATTCTTTCCCCACCTTATAGCCATAATCAACCTTTAGTTTTTTAATTGTGTATCTATTAAGCTGACTCTTCTTTGCATTTATCTTCATCCCATGTTCACCAACCCAACTAGGTATCCTGTCCAGATCACCCTGCAACTGAATCGCTAAATACAGAAAGGGAACATTTCCAGGTTGATAAGTTTTAGCGACACGACAAAAAACTGTATTACATTCGTACCGTAGACTACTCAGAATTAGATTTTGTGGTTATTTGGGATGAGAAGCATATTATTTAAATGGATATCTGCAGAGAATGAAAGGACTAAGTTGAAAGATGACATTTCCGGAAAAAAAAGTTTTTGTCAAGAAATGGACATGTTCTCTTTCTGCAATTAGCGATTCAACTGTTTACAATCCTCAACTGTTTTGATCCTTTTATATTGCATTACGTCATCTGCAACAATCTAATTTCTTATAGTAAACAATCAACACAATTATTCATTAGAATAATAAATAACATTGGTCTCATTACGCTTCCCTATGGCACTCCCATTTTTACTTCCACTTCTTTTGATACCGTATACCTCAAGGACCGTTTATGGTAGCCTGGGAGTCCAATAACATGCAACACTCTGTACATGTAGTCCTATAACCCCTTCCACTTCCAATCAAGAGTTCTTTTATCGAAAATCGGATCATCGTAGGTCCTACTAGTTGTACTGTGAATGCGCCACTAGAGCGGAGGGAAGGCGGGTGGCGGGCACGGAACCGAGCGGTAACGTCCTTGTCTTGCATTCGGGAGAACGCGGTTTCGAATCCCCGTCCGGACCTCCAAATTTGGGTTTTTCATGGTTTCCCCAAACACTCCAGGCAAATGCTTCCTTTAAAAGGCCATGGCTGAATTTCCTCCCGTTCCTAGCCCCGATCCTTTCAAGGCCCTAATGACCTCGACGTCGAAGAGGCCTATAGAGAAAAAAAAGATAGAGAGAGAGAACATGGAGATGTGTAGTGGCGTGACCTTGTACTTGACGCTTCATTTAGTCGAGACATGAACTCCGCAAAATTCATACGGTAAAGACTGGGTTTTAGACGCATGCGTAGTTATGTAAATAATTTAACTCACTTGTGAAATCATCCCACGTTCTTTGATGTTGAAAGATGAGGCAACAATAAATCAATATGGCAGTATTATATGGAAATAGACTTTACTTATGAAAAAAGATAGAATTTGGCATAAAATGTATCATCATCATTAGTTTTCTGCCCTCGGGCAGGTTTTCACTTGGCTGCTCTCCATGATCTTCTATCTTCTGCCTTTCTCTTAAGAACCATGTAGTTGCCGTCTTCCTTGATGTTGTCTGTAATTTGGCATCTCTTTCTTCCTCTTATTCTACTCCCACAGACTAGGCCTTCCAAGGCGTCTTTTATCAGGCACTCCCCTCTCAACAAGTGTCCCATCCAGTTTTTCTTTCTCTCCTTTGTTACTTGGAGAATTTTTCTGTTTTCACTGACCCTGTCCAGCACTTCAGCATTGCTTATTTTAAAATGAATACTTATTTTAAATTTATTTTTGGCAAAATATTAAAGTGTAAATAATTATATTATAAATTTATTTTTCCGCACCCCCTTCCGCAAAACATCACTATTCGCATTTGCAAAGATGGCCTCCGCAACCCTAATTGCCATAACGCGAGAAACCAGAACGCGTTGTGGGCGTTTTTTTTTTTTTTTTTTTTTTTTTTTTTTCGCTCAATGAACGTTTTCAGTCTGTGATCCTAACAGATATATTAAATTGTCGGGACATTTTTACTCTCACTGGGGACAAATAAGCTTGAAAGCGGGACTGTCCAGCCCAAAGCAGGACGTATGGTCACGTTATCCTTACAAAAGACTTTCAGATCCACTAGGCTACGGAAAAACCATGATTGTTCTACTAAGATGAGCGGTGACGAGTGCGATGAGCTTTGATGCCACGTTCAATCACATCCACTGTGTTCCCCGAGCCACTCCATCACAGTCCTGTCCTGGTGATATGTCGCATCATCTTGTTGAAAAATGCCACTGACGTTGGGAAACATGATCGCCAAGAATGGCCGTGTTGGTGCCTTGCAAGAGCTCCACTGGACCCACGTGGATGCCACGTGAATGTTCCCCAGTGCATAATTGAGCCGCCGCCAGCTTGTCTCCGTCCCGCTGTACAAGTGTCAAGAAGCTGTTCCCCTGGAAAACGACGGATTCGCACCCTCCCATCGGCATGATGAACAAGGTATCGGGATTCGTCAGACCATGCACCACTCTGCCACTGCGCCAACGTCCAGTGACGATGGTCACTTGCCCATTTCAGTCGTAGTTGCCGATGTCGTGGTGTTAACATTGGCACGTGCATGGGTCGTCGGCTGCGGAAGTTCATCGTTAGGAGTGTTCAGTGCACTGTGTGTTCAGACACACTTGTACTCTGACCAGCATTAATGGTGTTAGTTCCGCCACAGTTCGCCGGCTTTCCTGTTTTACCAGTCTGCCCAGCCTACGACGGCCGACATCTGTAATGAGGGGTGGCCGCCCAACCCCTCGACGTTTGGACGTGGTGTCACCTTGGTTTCGCCACTTGTTGAAGACACTCGCCACAGCACTCCTCGAACACCCGACAAGTCGTGCAGTTTCCGAAATGCTCGTGCCGAGCCTCCGGGCCATCACAATCTGCCCTCGGTCAAACTCAGATAGATCGCGCGCCTTCCCCATTCTAGACACGGATTGCACGCTCACTGATACTACATGCACCGTGCGTGTGACTGACTAGCAGGCATTTCTCGTCAGGTGATGCTGCTATCGCCTGGACGGGTTCATATCGATAGTAGGTAGGCGGTCATCATGTTCTGGCCGATCAGTGTAAAACTGCTGGAGGAACTGTGGTAGGTTTTCCCACAGTGATGGCTTCCGCACCATATTATCCAACTCCGTTCTTTATCGACAGCTTTACGTAACTTACCAACTTTCGATATCCAATTCTAGAAATGAAATTCTAATTCCTCGCGTACGAAGTCGTGGGCAACAGCTAATGGAAAAATAAAGTTTTTACGTAATTACACGGTGTAGGGAGCAGGGGCGTAGCTATTATGGGGCTAGGCGGTGCAGTGCACCGGAGCCCCTACGCTCAGGGGGCCCCCAAGCATACCTCTGGGGGACCCTAAGCGTACCTCTGAGAGCAGTTCAGAGGCCCACGAACCTTCATGGTAAACTGGCGACCTTTTTTCAGCTCTACATCTCACTGCTTAGGGGGGCCCCCAACCACTGCTCTCAGGGGGCCCCATCCTCAGCTCAGAGAGCCCCTACCAGCAACACAAAGCAAAAAAGGTCGCCCATCTGGCCTGAGGGCCCAAAATAATTTTTTTGCACCGGGGCCCTTGTGAACCTAGCTACGCCACTGGTAGGGAGAACTGTTATTTTAAGGCATATTATTTGAAATAAATTCTACTGGGTAGGTTGGGTTATTTGTTTGAATCTTGACTAATGGCGAATGTGTAAGTGGCTCAGGAAGTGTTGCAACTTGACCAAGGGAACCATAGAACTGCGATTAATAAGGCCTTTCTGTGTAGAAACAGATAACGGCGTACCCTAGGACAATGATTATAGTGACAAGTTAATTAAGTGCAGACGGCATAATGATGTATAACACAATCACAATCAAAACTACAGGCCATTGTAAGAGGTATCTAGCCTGACAGTCAGCCTGAAATGAAGACGAGTGCCTGAAAAGTCAGTATATTGTGTACACAGGGTTGGTTACTGTTAAGGATTGCAATCCCGCGGGATTTGCAGCAATCCCGCGGGATCCAGCTTGATTCGCGCCAACAGTTTTTTTACGCTAAATTTCAAACATAGTTATTTAAAGCCTTAATAAATTAAATAATAAACGTCTGTCAATTAAATTAATAAATCAATTTTAATGTTAAATAATAAAAAATTAATAGTTAACAATATTTTACTTCGCAAATTTACTAATTTTTTTGCATGTCCTAAGCAGGTTTTACATTTTTATTTTTAAATTTAAACCAATTTTTAAATAAATAATAAAAATGAAATTATTCAGTCTTACAATACATCACATGTTTAAAAACATGGTATGCATAATGGCCAAGTTACCAGTTTTTTTAATTATTCTAAATAAACGAACGTTGAATGACACCGAGAGAAAGCATTCTATTTCACAAAGTGAAATAAATAAACTGTATTAAGTGTACACTTGGCTCAGAACAAGATCTCATAAATTTTTGACACCTCACAAGCAAGAGTCTTGGCCTACTTTTACATGAGTTGTTCTTGTGGTATTCGTTATTATTTCTCCTGATTTCTTGATTAATCTTTATTTGATTCATTGTAATTAAAAGAAACTACTCACCAAGACATACTGTCAAGTATTTCAGTTTTACTTTGATTGCCGTAACGACTTTTTAAGAGTACAAATTACTGCAGTAAAGTCCCCACGGGTGTATCGCCGGATTTCGCTGTAAAAACACGAAATTTGACACGTGAGGAAGACGACGGAGTATGGTGTTTCTACAACAGAATTCGGCGATACAGCCGTGAAGACTTCATTATAACTTTTTTTGCCTTTAGTCGAAGTAATAACAAGAAGTTGAAAGGACACATGATATTCACTCAAAAATAATATATTGTGGTGACTGACCAAATCATTGCAAGAGGGATTAATCGAAAGCCAGAGCGGTACATGTAAGCAGGCGGCTTTCATCAAAGAACATGTATCTCAAACGCATTGAGACCGCGGCCAAAATAACAATAAGTCAAAGGATATACAATTGCCTTTTGATAGTTGCTGAACAAATAGGTATGCGATAGAATACAGATAGTTGTCACAATTACTTTATCTGTAAACACAGAAAATGGAAATAATGAAACCGTGAATAAAAAGCTTTAACTGTGTAGTTCAGATAACGTGTGCAACACATAAAAAGTACTTACTATATAGTTATAAAATCGTACTAAATACGCAACAAAACTCAAATTATAGAAATGTGTACTCAAAACAAACCAAGTTTTAAAAAATATGTAAAAAAAAAGGATTTATTTACTTACGAATGACGAAGGTCGACAAAAAGAAACATTTATTAACACGATTCAAATTGTAACTGCAAGGGTACAGGCAAGTAGTGCAATACATCCAATAGAGACCGAGTGGGGCAGCGAGTCACGCACTGACACGCGTTTCCGCCGCATTGTGCGGATTGCGGATCGTCTTAGTTTTGTGCGGGATCCGCCAGACTGTCTAATGATGCAGGATCCCGCGGGGTTGCGGGATCCCGCTTTGCTGGATTGCAATCCCTAGTTACTATACAGTGTTGGCACAATCGGTTATTTGAGGCATGCAATGGAAATATCTTGCCATATCATTCGACAATAATAGATGGAAATGGTACACGACATCGTGTTTAGCTTTCACAGTGCAAAACAACAGCGACAGCAAGTGTAATTCATACACAAATACGGACATGTACAAAAATCCAGAAATAAATTAGATCAACCAAAATTTTTGCGTCTGGTGAAACTCTAACGAGTAATTCCTTTAAGTTTCGGCAACATCTGACGGTATCCTAAGGAGATCTATCCGTTTTTGTGTATATTTGTGCTGCAATTTGTCTCAGAAACCGATAAACGTCTCTAGAACAAGCTCAACTGGGCAGGACACATTGGACAGGTAGTAGGAAAAGGTTTCAAAATCCTTTTTGGAGAGAGTGATGAGGGGATGTACGAGAGAAGTAAACGAACTAGTCTACAAAACTTTCGTTAGAACATTGCCTGAATATGGTTGTGTAGTATGGCACCCAAATTTTGGGCTTCAAATACAGGAGATGGAGTGGATGCAAAGAAGGATTGCTAGATTTGTCTCTGGATATCACCGCAGAACGCAATCAGTAACAGATATGGTTAAAGAACTGGGATTCAATGGAAAACAGGAGGAGGGTGAAGAGGGTCATGGGAGTGTACAAGGCATATTTTGGTGATGAGGCGTGGAAAGATATTGGTGTAAGAATCAAAAGTAATCCATGGAAGAGAAAAGATGACCATGACCACAAGCTGGCACTCGATCAGTGCTGTCAGCCACTTGGCTTTGAACATCCGTAGATGGCCGCTAAAATTTCCGTAGATTGGGTACAAAAATCCGGGAGTCACTAACTGAAAGACTGAAACAATAATAATTGAAGATAGAGTCAAAATTGAGAATAGTTTTTATTTCCAGGTCTTTAAAATTCGAAATACAAAATAATATTCTACATTGAAAGTAAGAAATATCTCTGCACAAGATTTATACAGCATCACTTCGGGGGCTTAGAATCATAACGACGTATCTACAAAATGTGTGTTTTGAGAAAAAGGAAAAAGAAGTTTTGCATCTGTTGAAACATTACCATTTTTTACCATCTAAGGTTAAGCCGCTTGTAGCTGTGATACCTCATGGTCCTTAGAATGTATTCACATAATTCCAACAATTTATAAGCTGTAACAATAGGCACTGCAGAACAAAAGAGTGAACAATGTCGCAGATAAGTTGTTTTGACTTTAAACATCTTGGTGGTCTGTGTAGTTACGTCCTATAGAGTTGTAATTACAAAACCAAACAATGCACTCTATAAAAGAATTTATTTTGTTTTAATTTTGATTAATACTATTAAAAAATTTATTTTAGACATTTTAAAGTATTTCACAATGCTTTGCGAGTTACATGGGACATAATTAGGCCGTCTTTCCTCTTTAAACACTGGATAAAGATAATTGCAATAATAAAATGGCAAAAAAAACCATGAGAATCCCAACACACATATTTATAAAATTGTCAGTGTGAGAGTTATAAAAACCTTAATTGCATATATATTATTACACTTTAGTCACTATCGTCATCAACACTCGTTTCTGTTCCTTCGTCAGCTGCAGCAGGCTTACCTACTATTAATGACTTATAAAAGAGGTGATACTGCTCGGGTATGATTCCCATATTGCACAGACCTAGAAGGTCCTTGAGCTTATCTTTCAGTATTGGAACTGGAGAGGAATACGCTGGCTTAAGCGTGAAAGATTCTTACAGCCTTGATTTAGTTCTGCGGGATATTCGAGTCTTTTAAATTCTACAGTAGTATGGTTGTATTTAAAGTAAATACACTCAGCCTTCTTTCAATACCGTAAATCCAATTGGCATTATTGACACTATCAACATTTCTGTATTTTATCATGAAGCGTCTCAGTTCTGGGAAATTTAATACGTCATTCTGCTGAACTTCAATGACATGACATGACATTTTTATTCGTCATATTCAACATTTTTATCTCTCTCTATCGAGGCATGAACAGAGTGACCTGGCTCAAAAAACATGTGATTTGGGATATCAAGGTGCTTAACAGCATACAGGAACATACCAGACACATTTGCATTTCTATTTTGCCCTCCACACGTATCAGAAAAGAAGTTCCAATCTTTCCAATCTGCATTTTGTTCTAAATAATTGAATAAGCATGAAGAAATTTCTCTAGATCCTCATTTGGGGATCCTTTCACTCCACATGCCAAATGCAGTTCCTCTTGAAGTTGTATTGTATATGATTAGGTTGTAGACAGCAAGTCTTCGATGATAAAACAACCCTTTAGCATTTATCTTTGGAAAGTAGCAGACAGCTTCTAGATCAAATTAAGCTAAATGCGTTTTCCTTGTTGCAGCTTCCTCTTGATGTGGTCTTTCAGAGCCCTTCCTAAACACTTACGAGCATTCTGTTCTGAACGGTGAATTTCTTTCACTTTGACATTCACGTGAGAGAATCTGTAACACGTATCACACAAATCATTTTTAGGTATATGGAAAGATAGATTAAATTCTGTCTTAGATATTAGTCAATAATAAGATTCCTTTTCAGGGGTTGCGTTACCGTTTTTGCAAGTTTCCACATACATGTCGTACACTTTTCGAAGATTTAAATCGTGTGGCAAGTACTCTTTTTCCGAATCCTTCCTAGAATAATGTGAAGGGAGTTTTGGAACGCTTTTAATGTGAGATCCAATTCTTTCTTTGACAGCATCTGATGTAGCAACTGCTGGTTTCTGACGTCCTCTTTCATCTTTGGAAATGATGTGCTCATTCCTTATTAACAGAACCTGTCGTATGAATGATGCAGTCAAATCAAATGTAGTAAGAAAGAATGATTGGCAAACCTGAAAATTTACAGCATCTTTGATTAGAAAGGATTAATTTGTAAATTTTCTCCTGGACGAGTCCTCAGATGTCCTAGTACTTTGCTTATCCATCTTTTCTAAAAGAGAACTGACGTACAAACGCTGTCTGTTTATATCACCTAGATTCCAAAATTGTTGGTGCGTTTTTAATCTGTCAGCCTCAGTAAAATTAAAGCTGCACTTTCTCGAGCGCTTTAAACAATCTTTTGGTTTAACTGACCGCCCAGGAACATATTTGCCTTTGCAAGAATAATACGGTTCCCCACACTGCCGTTTAATTTTTCTATCAATTTTCTTGTCTGCGTTTTACTTTTATCTCATCCTCTACTTCAATGTTTTCACTTACGAGCAGGTCTGTAGTATTATTGCCAGTTTTAGGTCCACCATCACCTAAAAATCCAAACTGATTGGTTCTTTCTTGTAAGAAAACATTTTTATTGTCAATATCGATTTTTTGTGCTTCAATATTTGGCCGAGGAGGAATATTTAAAGATTTCTGAAGAAATCATAGAGGGCGATCTGGAAAAAAATAAACAATGATTTACGTATGGAATGTCATGAAGAATCGAATAATTTATGACGTGTGTATTAAATTAAGGTAAAAGAACTCATATCTGACAAATTTTTGTAGAAGAAATCCTACTCGCAACGTTTATCCTTTATAATACCTGGAGATACGCTCTTTTGTCACTGAACACTACAGTACTGCAAAGGGAGCCGAAATGACGCAAAAGGCAATACGTCATTTTCACAATAAACAGTAAAGTGAAATTGTAGATACGCTACACATTATCTCTGGAACGGTTAAAGATAGGAGTCCCAGTGATTTTCCATTGGATAGATTGGTTTTTTTTTTTTTTTTTTTTTTTTTTTTTTTTTTTTTTTTTTTTTTTTTTTTTTTTTTTTTGTTTATTGGCTTTAGGATTTGATGTACCATACAGCCAGCTTAATATACATAAACACTCGTTTTGTTTCATTACATTACCTTACATTACGTGTATATTACATGTATTATTACATTAAATGTATATTTCTGTACTTTTTATAAAGTCTCTAATAATAGTATATATTTTCCTGTTGTTAGATGCAAGTAGTTCGGTGATACTTGTTGGTAGCGGCTGTCCTGCTCTCACTAGGGAGTTGATGAATGATTGCTGCTGCTGTCGGTATAGGGGGCACCTGAAGAACATATGGTTGACATCTTGCGTTGATTGCCCATCACATTGGCAGAGCGGTGTATCTGCTGCGTGGATGCGATATAGATGATCCCGAAACGCACCATGGTTAAACCTCATACGAGTGATGGATGTTATGAAGTTGCGTTGCGTGTTCCAATTTGTAAACCAAGGTCGACGAGGTGGTTGTGGCTGTATCTTTGCGTATTGCCGTCCTTTGAATCTTTTTGTTTCCTCCCAGAGCATTGCCCATTGTTGATGTATGTGATTGGATATTGCTGCATGATAATCTTTGGTGTTGAATGGAGGGATGAGAACTTGGCCCGAATTGCATGCTTCCTTGGCTAACTTATCTGCATGTTCATTAAATATTATACCAGTATGGGCCGGGATCCATATATAGTTCACAAAGGAACCCGCTTGCGCAAGTTCGTAGGTTTTCTGTATTATGCTAATATGGTATACATTGGAGCGGTGTAGGATGGCCGGAGTTGTTAAAGTGCGAAGTACACTGAGAGAGTCCGTTAGGATTAAGACGTTCCGCCGAGGAAACTCTCTCGCATATGAAAGGGCTTGAATAATAGCAACCGCTTCAGCTGAATAAACTGGAAGATGATTTGGTAGTCTGAATTTTTGCTCGTGCTGCGTCTCAGGGCAGTAGATGGCGCACCCTACTCCCTCTGAGGGTATCTTCGATCCGTCAGTGTAGATATGGATTGAAGTTGGCCAATGCTCTGTTAAATACCCCTGACAAAATTGTTGGATTGGCTGGCCGGATCTCGGGTGTGCCGGAATACAGCTTACCGACATTGGCCTCACGCATTCTTGGTAGGGAATGTCGTGTATTGTTGCTGCTTCCTGCAATTGCCGTTCGGGGAGGAGAGTTGTCAGAAGATCGAGGCTTTGTAGCAGTGGGTATCTTTGGTTGTAAGAGCGAGGTCCTTGTTCTTCCACCAGCTGCTGGAGGTTGGTTATTTGTTGGAGAGTAGTTGAATTTTTATCTTGTATTCGAGCTAGTAAAAATTTGTTAGATAGCAACTGGGTTCGGAATTTCAGGTTCATTTCTGCGGCTTCCAGGTAGAGGGCATTTATCGGTGTTGATTTCATAGCCCCCAGACATGTGCGGAGACATTGATTCTGTATGCTCTCCAATTTATCTATGTTCCTTTTGTTGCCACTGAAATAGAACATGCTCCCGTATTCAATTTTAGATCGGATTATAGCGCGGTACAATATTAGTAATATCGATGGGTGGGCTCCCCACCATACTCGTGTCAGGGTTCGTAGAATGTTGAGTCCTTGTTCTAGTTTAGGGATGAGTTGGTGAGCGTGTGCTGCCCAAGTTAATCGTGAGTCGTAGACTAGGCCGAGGAATTTGACATTCGATTTGACCAGTACGCTGCATGTACCCAAAACTAGATTGTAGATCGGGGGGTGCATTCTTCTTCTTGTAAATATGACAGCAGTGGATTTGCTAGTCGAGAATTCTAGTCCGTGTTGCTGGAGCCAGTGGATGACTATGAGGATGGCTTGTTTAAGGATGAGCTTGGTTATCGCGATAGTAGCTGCAGAGGCGAATATACATACATCATCGACATATTGGATGATCTGCACCTCGGGGGGAAGAATTTTCTCCAGGTCCCGCACATATAGAGCGTACAATAGTGGGCTTAATACCGCTCCCTGCGGGAGTCCTTGCTGGGTAAGTCGTGGACCTAATAGCACGTGTTTATATCTGAAGAACAGCTTTCTTGATCGTAGTAGTTGATAAATTACGGCTACAAAGTCCTGGGGGAGGCCTAGTGCTATGAGCTTATCAATCAGGATTGGTATTTGGACGTTGTCATAGGCCGCGGATATGTCCATGAACAACGCCGTAAGGTATTGGTTTTTCATAAAGGTTGACTGAATCGCCGTAACTAGGATGCTGTGGTTGTCATAGGTACTTCTTCCTTTGCGGCATCCGTATTGTGTGGTGGGTAACAGGGATTGAGCTTCCAGCCACCATTCTAATCTGTTTTTCATCATCCTTTCCACGGTTTTGCCTATGCAGGAAGATAAGGCTACCGGACGATACGACGTAACAACTCCTGGAACTTTTCCAGGTTTCAATACCGGGACTATTATCTGAGTCTTCCAAGTTTCTGGTATCAGCTTTCTTAACCATAGATTATTAATGATGTTGAGCAAGAGGTTTAGGGCTTCTTCAGGTAAATGCTGTAGCATGGGATATCGTATGTCATCTGTGCCTGGTGAGGTGTTGCTGGAGTTCTTGAGGGCTGCTCGAAGTTCGTTAAGGGTGAAAGGAGTGCACAGAAAATGGTTTGAGTCTTCTTCGGTGAAGTCATATGGAGGAGGGGCTGTAGAAGGTGGAGCAATTCTATCAGCAAAATCCTCCAGCCAAGTAGTATCATCGGAGCGTTCTTGCGGGCTATATTTTCTGTTGCGCAGTACTTTTATACGTTGCCATACCTCTTCTATTTTGGTCTGCCTATTCAAGGAGGAGCAGAATTCTTGCCAAGACTGTCTTTTTGTCATTTTTAGGAACCGCTTAGTGCGGGCAGACACCTGCTGATACCGGAGAAACGAGTCTTGGGATGGGTGGTTTCGGTATTCCCGCAGAGCAGCACGTCGGAGAGCGATATGCCTAGAACAGTCTGTGGTCCACCATACGGATGGAGTACTCTTCTTCTGAACGCGGTTCTTCTTAAGAGGGATAGAGCTGAAGGCTGCGCGCTCCATGGCTTCTATGAAGAGGTTATAGTCATCCATCGCTGAATCGCGGTGTCGAAAATTGCGTACCTCATGCTGTATTGCCTTTGCATATAATGTCCAATTAGCAGCGTTAATATTCCACTTGCTTGACGAGATTGGTCGAGGGCCGCTTGGAGGGGAATGGTCGATGTCTATAATTACTGGGTAGTGGTTGGAGCCGAGTGAGTCTTTTGATGTAGACCAATGAGCAATGGTGGCTATGGACGGAGAACACAGCGAGATGTCTACTGCCGATGGACGGTGGTATAAAGAGGGAACGAGTGTATGTGATCCGTCATTAAGGATAGATAGGCCGTACTCGTTGCACATCTCTAAGACATTATGTCCTTGTCTATCAGTAAAGGCACATCCCCATGCAGTGCTGTGGGCATTAAGGTCTCCGCATATAAGTAGAGGTGGGTTTAGGAGATTTAAGAGTTTATTCCACGTCTCCTGTGATATGGTCCTGAGAGGCTTGCAATAGACGGAGACACAAGTGAACTCTAGTGTAGGAGTTTTGATTCTTGCGGCGACAATTTGGATGTCATGATCTAGCACCTCTGTAACGTTTACTGCTTTGAAGGGAAGTGTATGATGAATGAGGAGAGCTGCTCCTCCTTTTCCGTCCATCCTATCCGAACGGATTGTGGCGTAGTTCCTAAAGCGCACTGTTGTTGTTTCTCTAAACCACGTCTCGGAAATTGCTGCTATCTTTATATCTTTATGATGGAGCTCATATTCTAAACTTTCCTTGTTGGCGATGGCCGATCTAGCATTCCACTGTAGTATTCGAAAAGCCATTGAACCTATTTAACAGAGCAAATAATGACTCACGGATGGCAAGAGGGTTTCCGATAAGTGTTGATTGGGGCGAAGTAATAATGGACATGATCAGTTGAAATATTTCTTCTATGAGGAAATCAGTCCGTGTTGGAGTGTGGGATGGGATATTGTGAGGGCTTGGTGGGTAAGGGTTATGAGTAATGGGAGAAATAGGTAACTGCTGGGGGATAAACAACCGTTGGTGAGCCGGAGGAAAAGCTGGGTTGGAAGGAGGTGCCTCCTGCGTATGTATGGGGTGCCCTCTGGGCAGAGAGACATTGGCCTGAGCCACTGGTTGCTGTACTGATGAAGAAGGTTGTTGCGTCTGCTGTGTTTGTTGTAATTGCTGAATTTGTGGACTAAAGATGTTTGCGTGCTGTATCAACTGATGAGCAGTCGGACTTTGTGGATTTGGTGCCGATAAAGGCGGAAACTCCGTATGGCTGCTTACGTTTGGTGGAATTGATGCCACCTGGGCATAGCCTCGAGTTTGAAGTTCTCTGTCGGTGAGCACTGCGCTTGTTCCATGCGCTGTTGCTAGTTTCGTTTGACGGTGCCGAAGATATACCGGACAGTTTCTATCAGAGGCAAAATGTTGGCCGCACAAAGCGCGCAACACACCGTTGTAGGACTGTTGCAGTTGGCCTCCAAGTGAGGGCCTGCACACCTGTTGCACCGAACCTCACGTGATCTGCATTGTCCCTGTCGATGTCCCAAGCGTAAACAAATACCGCACTGAGTTACAGGAGGAACATAAGGTTCGACAGTACAGCGAGTTCCAAGTATGGACACATGGGAAGGTAATTTCTGCGACCGGAAAGATACCAAGCACACTGGAATTGGTATCACACACTCTGGATTTGACTGCGACCTTCTGGTGAATCTTTTAATGCGTACCACCGGAAATGGGGATACTATTTCTTCCAGAATCTCCTCCTCACTTAAAGTAGTGTCAACGTTTCTTAGGATACCCTGTTTATGTATCAGGAAGCTTGGGATATAAGCTTCTAAACGTTTTTCTTTGAAGATGTCTAGCTGCACTATTAGGTTGGCAGAGCCTGCAGTGTTCGTTTCTATTTTGAGACGATTTTTCCCGTTGCGTGTGATGTTGATTACATCCCTTTTAAAGTCATTATTATGCTTAAATATTAGTTTGCCAATTGCCATCGGATGTAAATTACCCACATTTCTATCTAAGCTCTCCACAAAAACATAATATGGTCCACAATCTGTACGGCTATATCTGTTGCCTTTGCTGCGATAGGTTAGAGTTGACTCAGACTGAGCGTTAATAGGAACGAAATGATCTGCTACCGGAGCTGGAGGAAGAGTATTCTCGACAGTCCCCACTGGATCGCGCATGACCACTTCCTCCGTGTGCTCTATTTGTACTGGCGTAACCCCATCCTGTTCTACCACTCGTGATTGTAAGCAAAGTCGTTTGGCTGGCTGGATCGACTCACCCGTGGCAGTGTCGGCTGTGTGATGCAGTGCTGTACTCATAGAAGAGCATGGACCTTGCGATGTATTGCTGCCTGATTCTTCTTCCATTTCAGAGAATTGTTGTAGCTGTTGTTGCTGCTGCAGCAGGTTCTGCTGCTGTTGTTGCATCTTCTGCTGCTGTTGTTGTTGCTGCGGCTGTTGTTGCAGATGGGGGTGTTGCTGCTGTAGGCCTTCTGTGGCGCACAGCATGAATCGCTGATCACTTGTAAGAGATACTACTTGTGGTTGTATAACTTCATTCGGCATATAATTCACTGACTGGACGTTGATGTTATTAGCGTAGCACGCTTCTAGTCCCGTATTACTCGTTTGACCTGTGTCCGGGGGGTCTGCCATATTTTGGCTACACTGTGGGATTTACACTCGGTAAGTCCCGAACGTACTAATCACGCAAACGGTTGATCTAGAAACGGTACTCAGTAAATTCTAGAAGTAAGTATTTCGCGACGTTATAATCACTTTCCGTACGACACTCGAAGTAAACAAGTTGCACCGGCACTCACGCTCGCGAGCCGATGTTGCCTCTTCGGCGGTCAGGAAGTAACTGGATAGATTGGTTCTTCGCAATAATAGTGGTGTAAACATGTCAAAATGGCCAATTATGTAGATACGCTGTTATGACTCTAAGCCCCCGACTTTTTTCACGCTGCTGTACACTTTTTCTTTTCTTTTAGGGACAATAGATTTTGTTTGTTGACATTAAATTTAGCATATCTTCTGTAATAAGAAATGTTAAAAACAGCGACCCCTTTGATTCTCGAATGTTGGTAGGCCTTCTCGGAGGGCACTGCTTTGTAATCCGAGCTAACAAGCGTGTCACAGTGCATAAAGAGCGCGCTCATAGTATTACGGTCTTTTAAGATCTATAAAATATATAATCAATCAAAATATGAGCTTTATTTTAATCGTAGATTCACACGAGCGTTTGCAAAGAAACGATCGCAATTATTGACAATTTCGTAATGCATTAACACTTTACGCTCAAAGTTTAACAAAACCCCAATATAAGGAAAAATCAACAAAAAATAAAAAAAAATTAAAAATCCGTAGATATTTTAACAAAATCGGAAAATCCTAATTTTTTATAAAAATCCGTAGATCTACGGATAAATCCGTAGAATTGGCAGCACTGCACTCGATTTCAGGCACAAGGGTGTAGGAGATTCTCTTTCTTAGGTAGGGGTGTCAGGGATTGCAATAAGTTACCAAGAGAATTGATGAATAATTTACCAAAAACGGTGAAACAATTTAAATTTAAAATTTGTAGAAGGCAGAATAGGTGGGTACAAAAAAAGGGTTGTGTAATTGCGACCGCAGCAACAGGTGGGCGCTGACCTGCACGGCGGAGTAGCCCCGGCGGGCGAGGAAGCTCTCACACTCGGCGGCGATGTCGGGAAAGCGCCACTCGAACAGGTGCACGATGGCGCCGTGCGAGGGCGCCAGCAGCACCAGCAGCGCCAGCAGCATGGCGCTCACTCGGCGGGGCGCGGCGCGGCGCCGCTTATATCGCAGACCAACTTCCGCCACGCAGCAGCTTCCTGAATCAGCCCGACTATGGAGCCCTTATATCTACTTCTTTCTTGACGCCGACGTGTGCTAACTGTGGCTCTGACCACGCCGCCAGTTATGGGGGATGCTCCATAAGAAGAAAGCTTCAAGCAGCAATCAGAAGCCGTCAACGCCAGCGCCAACCAAGTCACTGCCAACAAATGGGAAGACCGGAAGGACCTCAGAGATGGTCATCAAGCAACTTCAATAATTATCCGCCGACCAACTCAAATGACCAACACGGGCACCAATGCTGCAAACAAGAGCCAAGACGAGCAAATCAGCTGGGGAAAATTGTCGAGTTGTTAACACAACTGATTGCGGCAATAATCCCCAACTGACCACTTGAAACCAGTTAGCTATTAAACAATAAGAATATCGAAAGGGTTTCCACACAGGTCGTAATCACTACGGTCAAAGCCGGTTTTCCCCCAAAGAGTACAATCGTGAAAATAAAATCCATCACCATCAATGAAACCACAGATAAAGCTACAAATCGTAGCGGGGCTGTATAACGCCATTGAGGCAGTAAATTAAAAAAAAAACCTTTGAAGTCCAGCTAACAATTTTTCTTTTCTCTCTTGTGAAATGGGTTTTCGAAGTTAAGTAATTTTTGGTGCAGGGGACCAGGAGTTACCCACATTACAAAATTTGAAGTGGTCTGCAACATCAGTGTCGGAAATCCCAGCGGAGTCCTGTCTGAGCCGCATGCTGCCTGTCTTACAGCTTATTATAAGTCAGAAGACCTTTTTGGTGAGCCTGTTGCTGTACATTGTCAGAAGGCGCCTTATAACTTCGTCGCATGCCGGTGTTGGCCGTCTCCAGCTGTTTGCTTTCGGTCGATAGGTTCCATCCGGGAGCGCTCTTGGCCCATGAGTTCAGCTTCTTCCAGATCATCCGCGGTGTCTTTCCTGTTCGTGAGCAAGGCCTCTGCAGCGAACTGAGCTCTGACAACAGTTGTGTGACGACAGGTTTTAGCATTCTTCGAAATACACTTGTTGTAATGATTTCGCGACAGCTGCTATGCTGCGTTGAGTTTTGCACATCTGTCTAAGATGGAGGTTCCATCTCTACCATTGCGGCGGATCTTCTTTATCCATGTTTTCTCTGAGTTTCCACTGACTTCGCGATTCCTAATATCACTAGGCACTCGCTTCTAAGCCCGTGAAAAATGGCCGCTTGTTCTGGTAATTTTTTCCATCGTAGCTTTTTTCGCTATTGAGATTTTGTACTGTTAAATGACAGAAATAAATATTCACATGCTGTTGTGTGTCCTGTAGCTGATTTTAACTGTAACAAATAATATGAATAAAAAGCTATGTTGCTTGGCTCCGAACCCTCCCCCACGTAACTTCCTACTCAACCGCTCCCCCCACCCCCTAGACCGATCCACGTAGTTTGTGGACGCTCCCTATGGCGGATGCGATTGTAGAGGTTCACTGCTTGACCTCCGTGGAAAATGAAGTTGCGTATATCTGCTATCAGCCGGTACTGAGAGGATATGTGCCCTACCCGTTATAGAACCGGACTTATTTGTCAGATCAGAAACATTTGTTCTATTGAAGGAATCTTGTGTTGACATCCAAGGCCGCATTTAAGATAGGCTACCTAGGCTATAGCCTAGGGACCCAGAAAGCCTCAATGCGGCCCTGTTGCCAGCTCTCTGCGTAACATCTTCCGTGTGTGATAAATAGGGTTCGGATGTTTACGACTAAAAAAAGATAAATGTGAATGCAAGTACGGCCTTATAAACAGGTAAATATGACCTAAAATAACAAAATCTGACCAAACATTTAAAATTACTATTCATCAAAAGTCAGTTATACATGATTTATTTCATCTAGTAGGTCGCTTTCATGTACACAGCATAATTTGCTTCCGTCCACTCACTGTACCATTGGAAATTTCCTTTACATAACTACATAACTTGGATGCTGCTGCTGCATTGTCGAGATTAGAACGTGGGGGTGTCGCGAAAACTGCGCCCAGTGAAATTTGCGACCAGTGAAATCTGCGGCCAGAACTCTCAACAATGCTGTAGTGGTCTGAAATCGGTGTTTTTTATTGGATAGGCTTAAACAGGTTGTATTGTTAACAGACGCCCCGACGGCGCTCTGAGCGGATTGCTACGTTTGCAGCCTATGTTTCTAAATAGCAGGTGTTATTCTGCCTTAAAAGACGTAGAAAAGGATTTTCATAACGAGGCAGATACTTATAAAATCGTAGTAGATTTCATGGAAAATCTCCCTTTCCCTCACATTACCAGCGTAGGAAAAAATATTCTACTATGGGTAGTAGTGTTCTTGCATTTATGACTCGAAAACCAGTACAAGCAAAATCTATACCTACCATGAAGGCACTACAAAAAAAGGGAGGGAGTGAAGTTTCCTCTGTCCGTAATCACTTCACATCACTTTTCATCCCCCAAACTGTAGAAGAAACCCATATTTTTCCGACGAATGTACAGGGAAGAACAAGAATCATATGGTTTTACGATTTGTATTTGGCCTTTCCCTGATAAGTAAAATAACAATCAAGCAATATTTTCCAGTGAGAGGTCACAGTTTTCCCCCATGTGATCGTATCTTTACTGTTATCAAGAGACGATTAAAAAGAGTTGACAGAACCTACACACCTGATCAATATTCAAAAATTATTACTGAATGTTCTGCAAATGAAGGGAAAATTGAAACAGTTTTTTGGGAGACAATGACAGCATCCTAGAGTTTAACAAGTGGTGGCCCAAGCACATTAGAAAGTATGTGCTCCCAAGTGAAGCTCGGAATCAAAAAACGTTGGGAAAGAAGGAACGACAGCGCGAGTTGTTTAAAATATCAGAACACTACTTTTATTAAATGAATGAGGGAGTCCGTTTAGGTTTGATAAAATTTGAGAAATACCGTAATAATAATAAAAACTTTTAAGTTGTTGCGGAGCAACACAGCTGTTGAGCTTCCTAACGCAAAAACTTTTGCAGACATGAATCCCATCAACGCCAAAAAAAGGATGACGTTAAGAAAGTGCTACAATATGTTCCTGAAGAACATACGCCATTTTCTATGATGCTATAATGTGGCCATCTGCCGAGAATGATTCTGATAATGATTAGTTACATAATGTGAAATATATAAGCTGGTGAATTTTGTGCAAAACTACAGTAATTTCAATAGTAAATTAAATGTAATTTCATAGAATATAACTTTTTAAACTTTTAGTTTACATGTACTGATCAAACAAACAAAATATCCATACATAATAAACAAAATGTGAAAAAAGTAATATTTTATTTTCCCCCTTGGTTTATTGTTAAAAGAGCAAATGTCCGGGTTACTTAAAAAAACTCTATAGCACATAATGTACACAATAAATTCCAAATGTACGTCAAAAGTCTATTATATGTTACTTCATCAGTTGCAGTAAAAATATTTTTTTTTAAATAAATTTTAATAGAATTATTGTGTTTTCCCGTAAACTTCATGAAAATTGACATGTGCCCTTAGACGACCTTGGCCAGCCCGATCTTGTTAGTACCGCAATGGAGTCTCCGATCAGTGTTGCAGATCAGCAAAAAATTCAACTTTCAGTAACGATTGCGAAAAAATTCTAAGAAAGAATACTTAACTTGCGAAACAAGGTGATGTTCATTTGATTCGAAACATATGCGTGTCTATTTTTTAAAAAAATAGAAACTAGTTGGGCTGTTTCGGACGTGTAATGTAAAATGTTGTCGCTGACTAGTTTCCGTTCTATTTGTTCACGTAAAATCTTCCAGGCCACGATTTAGTGAGACCAGGTCGGGTCGTCTAAAGGGGCCTTTAGAGTGATTAGGACGGCGCGGCAGTGACACAAAGAGAACAGGTATTGGCCGCAGATTTCGCAGATTTTAGGTTGGCCGCAAATTTCACTGGTCGCAGTTTTCACATATCCGAACGTGGGCGGTACATGACAATAAGATATGACTTTAATTCTTACCAATTCACTGACAATTAGTTTTGTTTTGTTTTCCTCCAAAGTATAATAATTTGATGGTGGAGGGAACAGTCGAAGGTAAGAACTGTAGAGGAAGACAGAGACTAGAATACATGAAGCGGATAATTGAGGACATGGTTTGTAAGGGATATGTAGAGATGAAGAGGTTAGCTCAAGATAGGAAGAGACGGAGGATTGCATCAAACCAGTCGAAAGACGATGACAGCAAAAAAAGAATTATCTATAAAACACCTTTAGATATAATGAGAAACGTTGAATCAGTGTTTGATTCAGCATTAAAGCTGAAAAAGAAGGCAGGAAAAAAATATGACCTGTCTTTAAGACTCTAGTGCAGCGGTCCCCAACCTTTATTGGTACACGACCCACTTTTAAGTAAAAAAAATTTCCCCGACCCATCTAATATGAGAGTCTACCTAATATCAGAATGGGAAACGTTGTATGACCTCAATACGCTATCGACTACCCTATCCTGCGAAAAGGCAAATTTTAGTATAAAGTATATAATACCAACAAAAACAAGGACTGATAATACATAAAACAACAAACATATTACAGAACGGGAGGCGGCTGCACAGACCATCACCCCATCAAGTTGACTGCCGAAACTCCACGATTAGAAGTAACGCGATCAGCATATTAAAATGCAACTGGTCTGCCAAGTCGCTTTTTGGTGGAAACCACCTGCAGATCTGATTTTCGTGATTGATTGGGAACTTTATAATTGTGTTTTACTGCAACCAAATATATGAAAATATAGAAGACCGGGAGGAGGAAAACACTATGGAAAACCAGTCAACCACTAAAATGGGTTTTATAGGTGTTTGCCACCAATATATGACTTGGCACATCAGAGCCATTTTAATTTGCAAATCGAGTTTTAACTAATCCTGGAATTTCAGCCGTCAGTTCGATGAGGCTATGCTTTGTGCAGCCACCTCCCGCTTTTTTTTACAAACATAATGAAAAATACGTTTAACTATTATAGAAACACAACTTTACAATAAGTGAGATTTCTGGCACTGGTGTTTACTGATGAGGGCGTCGATATGAGTGCTAACACTGGTTAATTTTAACCTTAAGTCACTTTCTACACATAATTTATTTCTGTATTTTGTTTTTCAAAAACATTAAGATATATTTTGGTGGCAAAAATCTCGATTTTTTCGGAACCCACCAAAACACACGCCGCGACCCACCAGTGGGTCGCGACCCATAGGTCTACAAATTTAGACTTTTTTAACCCCGGTTTTTTTTTTTAAATTTACCCAGGGATGTTGGAGGAATCTAAAACAACGTTCTTTTTTTTCTTAAAACGTTAAAAAAAACCTTAAATGGTGTCATTATTTCAAACTTCTTTTAAAATGATTGTTTTATGGTGGTTCAATCATCTAAAGCAGTGTTTCCCAACGTGGGGCCCACGCCCCACAGGGGGGCAATTTGGTTTTTTTAGGGGGGCAATTTAGAAATTGACTTGATTCGACTTTACCGCTTTCTCTTTGGGTTATTTAAACGCAATGCCAGATATGGTTACAAAATATAGCAAAAAAGCAAATTCTTAAAAGGATCACACTAAATTGCCATAATAAATGTTTATTATAAATCTTTTGAATTTGAATTTTAGTATTTCATTATATGTTTTTTAATTTTACTTACTGTGTTTTATGATAATATTAAAGTGTTTTCTTTCAAAAACCATCCTATATCAGTTTCCTTAATAACAAATAATTTTTTTATTAAAAATTATGTATGGGGGGCAAAAAAATGTTGAAAGTGGGACATGACCCAAAAAAGGTTGGGAAACACTGATCTAAAGAGACCATTGTTCATTTTAAACATGTAGTAAAAAAATTATGACAATGATTTAAAAATAAAGGTTTTAGCTGTGGTGTGCATACAAATAATAGACAATAACTGCAAGAAATATTTTCTTTTTCGTTAATTATAAAAAAATGTTCAAAATGGCCACCATTAGTCTTATGCACGTCCTAAATCTTTTGATACCTACATGGTCTTTTTGTTTGGCGATATTAACCTTTGCGGTTAATGTGTTTAGATGACTCAAACATCCTTGAATAAATTTAAAAAAAACTAGGTTCAAAAAGTATTAATTTGTAGAAATGGCATGGAATAAACTCAACAAAGTTATATGTTTCGAACAAATATTTTTAAAAAATCAATAAAATTTTGTCATAATGTAGGATATGATATGACCCATTATGCTTTCATCCCTGTACACCCTGTAAGCATCTGCCAGGTTGGTTTCTTTTTCCGGCCTCATCTTTCAACATTAAGGCAGTTGGATACCTCACAAAATAATTTTTAACAATAGTGAACCTCAACTAATTCAACTGACAGCACAAGGTCACACATCACGGCGTCACGGCTCTTACTTTAGAGGGAAGTTCATACTTCCAATTCATCATTCAGCTAACAACACCGCGCAATTCAGTTACTCATTTGAGGACAGTGAAAGAGGTAGGAAAAAAACACAGGCGTTGTTGTCCGCGCGCTGAAGTATCTGTTCCGCTGGCCTCCGCCTGTTGCGTCCGGTGGCTGAGTCATGGCGACTAGGGATAAAACGATACCACTGAGGTATCGATACTTTTACTCGATAGAGTATCGGTCGTAAAGCATCGATACTTATTCGGTGTCCATTGAAAAGTATCGATACTTACTAGTATCGAAAGATTTTTCGTAGTGAAATTTGGAATAAATAAAAAAAATTGTAGTAATTATTGATAGTCTTTATTGATATAAAAATAAATATTTATTTGACAAAGATATTTATTACATTTTCACCTTACTGATCGTTACAGGACTAGTAGCGACTAGCACAAAATAAAACTAGTTTTATGAAAAAAAGTCGGTTTTTGTAGTGCTCCCCAAAAATATTTGTTTTAAGTGTTTGCCTGTTAGACGATTTCTGGGTGTAGTCATTGTTGCGTCAGCTTTGGAGAAAAGCCTTTTTCACAGATTACAGAGGTACCGACAATGTTTAAATAAATTCGCGCTTGGAAATACGGGTTTTAACTCCTCTAATGGGTTGGCTTTTAAAGCGCAGACTGGATTAGCCAAATAAATTGAAACTTCATCGGCTTTTGAGTTAGCACGGCGCCGCTTTTGGCCAACTACAAGTTGTTTGTGGTGTAACCAAAAATCAAAATCTTCGTGAATTGCTCCTTCTGCAGATCCACTGGTTGGCATTGTCGGATCTTGTTTAATAATATTATTTAATTCTTGTATCACCCTCCCACATGCACCTGCATCTTGAAAATGGAGGTTTTTGAAACGTGGGTCTAAAATTGTTACCAAAGTTGCAAGGGTGTTAAATTCAATGAGACCAAATCTTTTTTTACATTCAGCCAGTAGTTTTGTTTGCAACTGAGTGACACATTCTATTGATGAGGAAAATTTTGTTAGCTGCGACGTCAGACAATTAATCATGGGTATGATTTTGGATAAGGTAACATAATTCTGGCCTGAGGATTCTCTTGTGACAAATTCGAATGGTTGTAACAAGGGGACTACCTGTTTCAATATTTCAATTTCTTGTCCAGTCACCAATTCATGACGACCACGACATAAAATGGCGACTGAAGGGACGGCAAAGAGTTTTTTTTTGTTTTGTTTTGTTTTGTTTTTTTGGGCCGGGCATAGACAAACAAGTTTGCCAACAACACAAACTTAGAAAAAGAATGTGTTGAAAAAAAATGCAATAATGACAACCAAAAAAATATTCTTTACAGTGTAAATAAGCGTTTAATGTATAAATTAACGTGTTAAATGAATCACGATATTCGTGATATTGGTATACACACCGATACGAGTACTTTTGACCGATACGTACTTGATACTTATTTTTAAAGTATCGATACAAAAAGTACTTGGTATCGGAAGGAATGTATCGAGTAAGTACTTGTATTTACTCGTATCATTTTATCCCTAAGGAACATACAGAATACTTCTCTACACTACGCCGTGTTAAAACCACGGAGGAAGGAATATATGGAGACGACGCAAGGGACCTTCACCACGCACTGCAGTGAAGCCGGGTAGAGAGAAGTGAGGTGGGGAGGTCGCCATATTGGTCGGCCGTAGAAACACGGGGAATAGGCACAAAAACCTCAAGGGAATCATACGACAACCGTGGCTCCGCAATTTGATGATGGAAGGCATACGAGAATACGAGACAGACCAAAAATGAAGAATAAAGTTTTTTGATATCCTGCTTAGTTCTCTAGATACTGTCTCAAAAGTGAGGTGTTTTGGGTTGAAATTCGGACTAAACATTTCCCCAAGATCAAATTAGGTTTTAGATTCTTATGTAACGTGACGAGACAAATCGAAAATAAAGAATAAAAATTTTCGAAATCTCGCTTAGTTCTCAAGATATGCTGTCTCAAAAGTGAGGATTTTTAGGTTGAACCTCAGAAGAAAACTATCTCCAAAGTCAAATTTGATTATAGATTCTTGTGTAACACGACGAGAGAAATTGAAAGTTAACAATAAAAATTTCGGATATCTCGTTTAGTTCTCGAGATATGCTATCTCCAAAAGTCAGAAGCTTAAATGGGAGTAGTATACATTGCGATACGCGATACACGTGTCACTAACATGGTGTTTATGAAATTACTAACAACTAATAATAAATTGCAATGAACTCTTCACAGGTTTGCTGCCGGATAGCGTTTGTAAATTGTTTCTGGTACAGGCTGCATTTCAACTTACCCACATTTCCATTAATATTGTCGCTACAAAATCAAACTACGTAGACGCACCTAAACACATGAAAAGCATCACGAACTAAATTTCGGGTAACAACAACGTTTGCTTCATCACGTTTCATAGTTTACACGGTACAAATTATCACAATTAATTTCATCGTACACTTTCAGTAAACTGAACTGGACTAAAGCATGCAGACTACTATATTCATTGTATCGCGATGTAAACTTGACCCATTTAAATTAGACTTCCAACACTTGTTTACAATAAGGCTAGCCTTTTATGTGCAAAGTAGTAACATATGCTGATTGGCCAAACTACACCAACAAATATTTGAGAACGACATTATTCTGTTGAGAACAATGAATAAATTTATAACGATAGGCCCTAATGTTGCAGTTACCTATCAGACACTTCAAGAACGATAATTACAATGTGACTTAATTATGAAACGTTATTCCAGGTTGTTTCCTATCTTGTCTGTTTGTGCAACCGTATGCAACACAAATTGGCATTACAGAAAACTTTATTAGAAAATGAAATATTCTCAGCAGCAGTCACAGCGCAAACAGCCCAACGTTATGGGGTTATTCCTCTGGCCGCCGCGCATGCGCAGTAAGAGACGAGTTTTATATGAGTTTTCATAGATTTAGCGTTATCTAGTCTCCATATATTCCTTCCTCCATGGTTAAAACATGGCTGAGATCAACGATGCTGTCTGTGTATGCTTAGTGTACACAGAAAATTTTTACAAGAAAATTGTGATAGAATTGCAGATGAAGCAGCTCGAAAACTATGTATATTTATATATATATATATATATATATATATATATATATACATATAAATGGAAAATATATAGTCTATTAATTATTTAATTGAATATATATGTATTCCATTAATAAACGTTTTTGTAACATGCATATTATCAGTTTTCTCTTGCCTGCCCCCCCCCCCCCCCCCTCCCCTGAACAAAATCCTGGCTACACCCTTGTTGGTGCTTATGATGAAACGAAATAAATGCAATCTGGTGGGAAGGGAAAAACAGATAGCCTATAAATTTAAAAATGATTCGTTTTTTTGTTATTCCATATGTAGAACGTGGCTCCAGCTGTAACACTGAAATGAAATCAACAGTTAATAGCCAGTCCAGTAAGCCCGAAAATATGTGTATTTAAGGTAATAAATAACAAAATTTTATTTTTTCCCCTTGCATATACTTTTTATTTTCCTCTTCAAAAGAAAAATATATTTTTTTTCTAAATAAGTTGGCAACTCTGTGTGAGGTGTCCCATAAACATTTGTTTTTTTTTTTTTTTACACCTCCAGCAACTCTGTCAATACTCCTTTTTCTTAATTATCGGATGAATCCATCTCGAAATAATAGAAAACGGGGAACCAGGCAATGAGAGCACAACCGGGCGAGGCTTTACACGGCCAGTTTGCAGGGCAGAGTGGGGGGGGGGGGGGGTCCGACTTACCCCCACTCTTTCGCCCTATGGAATTTCTACCCGATCTCCCTGCCTGGTCTCGCGGCCAAAACGTGACCAGGACCTCGCTTCAAGGCCGCCACACACGGACGAGCCAACAGGCCAAATGTCCTCGCGCCGATCCAAAACTCGTCGTGTGTGGGGTGGCGCGCACGGACTGGCGTGGCTCGGCAGCCCCTGCTGGATTTTTGGCGAGTCCAAAATCCACCGCGCCGAGCCAGGTAGCCGAGGGTCTGGTAGACTATCCCCACCACGACTGGAGTGGGATAACCCGCGCAACGAAAAGTGGGTACTAATTTGCAGACACTTTTGTCTTAAATATCTCAGCTTTCCAAATTCACATCAAAATGAAACTTGCCTTATTTTACTCGTGGGACCACGGACTGTACATTAAGCGAAACTCGGTCAAAATCTGACAAATATTTATTTTCCTTAATCCTGTTCATAATTTTCAGACAGACACAAATTAAAAAAATACAGCTCATTTCTTTCCTGTAGCGCGTTAATACTACCCGAACTCATTTTTTAAAGAATATCTCATATGTGCAGACTTTCCCGTTTATAGTTTTATTATATCTATAGATTAAACCCAATAGTTAGTTTATAACGGCTAATAAATTCATAGAATTTCATCTATTCGTCGTTTTCACCCTAGTCCTTTCATTCTTGTACACAGAGATTTTTTTAAAAAATCAGTATTAATAGCGAATTAGTGCAACGCAAAAAACAATTCTGAAAGATCGAAAATATGAGCTTTGACCGCGGCTTCAAATAAAGATTACGAAGTCTTTATCTCACGGAGATAGGTTTGTTTTGGAAGGGTTAAGTCACAATGGTGTAGGTCAGTCACATTTTCAATAAAAAAAGACACCGAAACCAGATGTAGCTAAATCAATCTCTCAATCTGTTAGTAAAAAATATGAAGCAAGTCAGATTTTCATTCAGCTTCCAACAGGAGGAGCTGGAAATTCAACTGATGAACGAAATACTGTACGTGCTTTGTTTATCAGCAAAGTGGTATAAGTCAGACTTAAATCATTGTATTTGTAAATGCATCCTGCGTGCTCACTGTGTAAATGTATCCTACATGATAACTTATAGCGCACTTCCGAATAGGATTTCTAAAGACATAATTGATTCTAAAGAAACAATTCAAGATCTTCTTTCTTACAGTTCAAGATACATTACGCAATCTCACTATATCAGTTTTGGTTGTAAATACACCGGTGTAAGTCATACACCCAAATATGTTCGTTCGGTTTTTTAATAAACACTTGTTTCAGTCATTTTTGTCAGCAGTAAAATGTAACAATTTTATAGACTTTATTCAATTATAACCTTGGTATTAAATTTAATTCAGGTGACATCACTAAAATGAATATATTACAACATCAATGTTCCAGAATTTATTACAGTATCTTTTGCATTATGTTAATTTCTATAAAGCAAGGAAAATTGACTTACACCACGTGTTTTGTATTTTATACATTCTTATTAATTTTCATAGTTTATGACAATTGTTTTTAAGAATTCATTTAAGAAGCATTTAATTTTTTCCCTGTAAAATAAAATTAAAAGCGAAAAAAAAAAAAAAAAATAGTTTGAAATGACTGCTGATTTTTAAAAAAACTTTCCATAACCTAGCGTAAAAAAAGGCCTTTGGTCAGTGCGATCATTTAGCCAGCTCCAGTTTATATTGTACTAAATATTGTATCAGGCTTCTTTCATGTAATTTTGGGACACATTTTTGGAGACAAAACAACACTAAAATAAAACCAAACAAGCCCCAGGGCGGACTCGAACGGGAGACCCTTAAAATGCCGGGCCACGTGCTAGACCCTACACTGCCAGAGCCAGACTGGCGAAATTTGTAGGCACGCACTGGCTTGGCGCGGCTCTGTCGTGTGTGACCCCCTGGTTTGGACCGAGTCTAAATGGAATGGTGCGAAATGGCCTGGCGCCAGATGGACTGCTCGTGTGTGGCGGCCTTAAGGCCGCCACACACGGACGAGCCAACAGGCCAAATGTCCTCGCGCCGATCCAAAAATCGTCGTGTGTGGGGCGGCGCGGACGGACTGGCGTGGCTCGGCAGGCCCTGCTGGATTTTCGGCCGCTCCAAAATCCACCGAGCCATCGCAGGTAGCCAAGGGTCTGGTAGACTATCCCCACCACGACTGGAGTTGGATAACCCGTGCAACGAAAAGTGGGTACTAATTTGTACACACTTTTGTCTTAAATATCTCAGCTTTCCGACTTCACATCAAAATGAAACTTGCCTTATCTTACTCGCGGGACCACGGACTGTACATTAAGCGAAACCCGGTCAAAATCTGACAAATATTTTTTTTCTTTAATCCTGTTCATAATTTTCAGACAGACACAAATTAAAAAATACAGCTCATTTCTTTCCTGTAGCGCGTTAATAGTACCCGAACTCATTTTTTAAAGAATATTTCATATTTGCAGACTTTCCCGTTTATAGTTTTATTATATCTATAGATTAAACCCAATAGTTAGTTTAGAACGGCTAATAAATTCATAGAATTTCATCTGTTCGTCGTTTTCACCCTAGTCCTTTAATTCTTGTACACAGAGATTTTTTTAAAAAAATCAGTATTAATAGCGAATTAGTGCAACGCCAAAAACAATTCTGAAAGATCGTAAATATGAGCTTTGACCACGGCTTCAAATAAAGATTACGAAGTTTTTATCTCATGGAAATAGGTTCGATTTGGAAGGATTTAAGTCACAATGGTGTAGGTCAGTCACATTTTCAATAAAAAGAGACACCAAATACATATGTAGATAAATCAATCTCTCAATCTGTTGGTAAAAAATACGAAGAAAGTCAGATTTTCATTCAGCTTCCAACAGGAGGAACTGGAAATTCGACTGATGAACGAAATACGTGCATTGCTTATCAGCATAGTGGTATAAGTCAGACTTAAATCATTGTGTTTGAAACGCATCCTGTGTGCTCACTGTGTAAACGTATCCTACATGCTGACTTATAGCGCACTTCCTAATATGTTTTCTAAAGACATAATTGATTATAAAGAAACAATTCAAGATCTTCTTTCTTACAATTCAAGATACATTACGCAATCTCACTAAATTTCAGTTTTTGTTATAAATACACCCTAGTGTGTTCGTTCGGTTTTTTAATAAACACTAGTTTCAGTCATTTTTGTCAGCAGTAAAATATAACCATTTTATAGACTTTATGCAATTATAACCTCGGTGCTAAATTTGATTCCAGGTGACATCACTAAAATGATTATATTACAACATCTATGTTCCTGAATTTATTACAGTATTATTATGTTAATTTCTATAAAGCAAGGAAAATTGACTTACACCACCGTATTTTGAATTTTATACGTTCTTACTCATTTTCATCGTTTAAGACAATTGTTTTTAAGAATTAATTTAAGAAGCATTTAATTTTTTCCCTGTAAAATAAAATTAAAAGCGAAGTTTTAAGTGACTGCTGATTTTTTTTTTTTTTTTTTAAAAAAAACTTTCCATAACCTAGCGAAAAAAAAGGCCTTCGGTCTGTGCGACCATTTAATCAGCTCCAGTTTATATTGTACTAAATATTGTATCAGGCTTCTTTCATGTAATTTGGGACACATTTTTGAAGACAAAACAACACTAAAATAAAACCAACCAAGCCCCAGAGCGGATTCGAACGGGTGACCCTTAAAATGCCGGGCCAGCGTGCTAGTCCCTACACTGCCAGAGACGGACTGGCGAAATTTGTAGGCACGCACTGGTCTGGTTTGGCGCGGCTCTGTCGTGTGTGACCCCTGATTCGGACCGAATCTAAATGGAATGGTGCGAAATGGCCTGGCGCCAGATGGACTGCTCGTGTGTGGCGGCCTAGACGACCCGTTTTCAGGGCCGAAGGCGCGTGGCCACGATTTAGGGAGACCAGGTCGGGTCGTCTAAATGGGCCTTTACGTTCAAAAATAGTATCGGAAGGAACCCTTGGGCTTTGTCGGCTGTATTCGGCGGAGCAGGTCGTGTGCAGTGGACGAGGTCTGGGGATAGTCGGCCGTATTCGGCCGACCACGTTTTGTTTGAATAGTTTCCTGTTTAGTGGATTGTGCCACTGGGCCATTGTTTTATTTGTGCATTGTGTAATGTACCTAACTAAACTAAATGGACGACGATGTAAACTCTTGTGATAACAATGGTACATCTAACAAAACAGAAAATGGATACTTCAAACAAAAAACGATTGTACAAGTACATAAGTGTATGGGGAAAAGAGGATACCTGGCTCACAAATGTTCCAGATAATCAATTTTGTGTAAAAAGCAAAATCTGTGGAATAAATTTCTGTATTTCTGCTTCAATTTGATACGTGAGTTTAAACATTACTTTTCCTAATGCTTACTTGCGTGCCGATTTTTACACGATTACACAGGCCTCTACCACTTAAACCCCAAAATTTGCACTTATTATGTGTTTCGTTAACACAAAACCGAATATCGAATTTATAAATTATATTATATTTTGGGCGGTTTACACACAAATAGAAAGGATAGAATTTTTTTTCTGCTTTGCGCTGGTGAGATATATACGTTTAGAGGTCGTTAAGTACAGAAATAAGAATAATAAAAAAAAGCTGTTCTCTTGAGAATAAAGACGTGAGAGACCGTCCAAATGGCGAAATTTAGACTTTACACAGTTATTGCTTTGGTAATTAATTATTTTTCATGAATTTAATTGCGATTGAGCAAACACCCCGGTGGCAATTCCCTTGGTCATATAATTACCCATTTTTATTTTATATTTTATGATCTTATATAATTTGAGCGTTAAATTTCTCCCCCATCTACTTTTGCGATTCACAAATTTTAAAACCATCTGTCTGTCTTATTACATATCGAAGCGAAGTAAAACAAGATTCTGCAACTTCTTGTGTCGGCTGTATGTTATCAATGTTATAACGATAAATAAAAGTGGGGGAGGTTGGGCCGGTGTCAAAAATTAGATGGATGTAGATGATCCGTTCCTTGGACAAGGATACGAACTCGGAACCAATGGATCCTAGACTGAAGAACAAAAGAAACACACAAAGTTATTTTTTTTCAGAATTAAAAACGAAGCTACAAATTGCAAAAGATTTTAAAATTTGAGGTAAATTGCTTGTCCAGTTTTTTAATGTCTAAATAGAAAGAGTTTTAGTGGTTCGAGTTATGTAGAAGGAAAACATTTTTAATTTAGTCTGTGTTGTGGTCTAGATTTAACTTGAGCGACGATAATGGCGAACAGAATAAACCTGAGACAAAGCATAAACGATAAATAATTGCTGCATACTGATTCCAAGGATATTGATGATTACCTAACTTCCGTCATTTGTTTTTACAAAGGCGCTGTTGGCCAATGCCCAAATTTCTTATCACTCTTTTTGGTTCATTACGATTTTTTATTTCGCTGTTTTTTTACCTTTGATTACATAAATCATGGAGACGAGGGTACTTTGGCTTTTTAGGAACTTAAGAAGATTTAAGAGTCCGAGTTCTTACTCTGTGAGGAATTTGACTACGGCAGAATGTACAGGGGCCGAAATTGACAAGGTAACTAATTAGTTCGTAGTCATTCATCCTTGGCTTACTCTCGTGCCGCGAGAGTATGCCAAGTCTAATTTTGTGCTAATGTTCGACGATGTGAAATAGTTGGTTCAAATTTACGTCGCGATACACGACGACGCTAATTTAAGATAAAATGATTGTATCAATGAGCGTGTGATTGAGGCTTTGATTTTGGAGCGCCAAGACTAATGGAGATTGTGGTTAGGTTGAAATTCAGCCTGAACCAGAATGAAAGTTGAACCTTCTTGTCACAGCAAAAGGCACGAGGAATTCAGTTATCTAATTAATTCTTTTAAGCACTATGTCACGTTGTGACGTCATGTATCGCGACGTAATAGTTCACCTTGTCTTGCTAAGGCGCAGTGGCGGATCCAGGATTTTGGTTTGGTGAGGAGGGGGTTGCCGACAGAAATCTCATTATTCTATATAAGAACAGGATCCGCCACCACCAAGGCGGTTTATATCGCCACAAATGACGTCACTAACATTCGATGTAGTGATTATTAAAGCCTTGATTTTCCATTAGCAATATTAGATGAGTTTATTGTTAGATTCAAATGCAGCTTATTGCCTTATAAGTCTCGAGTAATTTAGTTTTTATTAGTAATTTAAGCTGCTGTTATTAACCTTTTGTTCGCGATGTAAATTACTATAGGTGATTTTGAATTGTGACTTAAATTAAAATTTCTGAGTACTTCTGTACTTATTGCTGATTATTAGGTCCGTAAATTTATTTTAGATTCCAACACAACGCACAAGACACTGAAAAGACTTATATGCAAATGAAGGCAATTCAATCATTACCGTGGCGCCACAATCTGACAATGAATTCTTGTAGAACGCAACGAAACAAATCGAAAATATCCCGCTTGGTTTTCGAGAAATGGCATGTTATAAATCAATTATACTTACAGTTCCTTGTGCTTTTAGTGACGTTTCTTCTGGCCCAGGCCGTATTTCAACCTAACAACAACCACTAGGAAGAAAATAAAACTCCTATAGTGCATTTCCCCCGTGTAGATATACAGTTTATGGTGATTTTTTTTTCTGGTCCAGGCCGGATCTCAGCCTAATCTCCTCACTTTTGGGGTACAATATCTCTAGAACTAAGCGGTATCAAAATTTTCGATTTGTCTCGCCGAGTTACATACGAATTCATCATCAATTTCGCTATAACGAAATTTTTCTTCTGGTCCAGGTCGCATTTCAACCTAACCATGTCAATTTTGAGATACTATGGGCCTATCACTAAAACTAAGCGAAATATTCAAAAATTTATTCCTTACTTTCAATTTGTCTCGTCGAGTTACATATGAATCCGTTATCAAATCGCGGCCCCTCGGTTATCGTAGAATCCCGTTTACAATGGACGCAATCGATTATCTCTGATTGCTTGTATCGATATAAGATTGACGAACGTTGCTGCGTTGCACCTGGAACAAATATTTTCTATTTGTGAATTGTGTGGAACTTTTTACATCGGAGGGAAGTTGAAACGGCAAGAAAACAACAGCAAAGGATTTCAAATAGCTGTGCGTCTCTCTAATATTTTGGTATTTTTAATTTAATTTGTGGCGGTTTTTCCATAAAATAAGAGTGCAAAAGAGGACATTATAAGGAAGAAATTAATCCAAATTTCAGCAGGTTAGTACCAGTTTAGGGTAAGTTCCGAAAATTGTTGAGTCCCAGATGATTTTTAAGACGTTATTCTTGCGGAGTAGTTTAACTATCTGTCTCGCCAAGTTGAAATACAATTTAGATTATGATTGCTGTGCAACAGCGACGTCCTCAGAAGGAATGCCCCTTTGTATACAAGTACCTTGGGCTGCACCATTCGGGAAAATTGCGCATTAATGCAAATACAAACGCTCCTTAGCTATACTGTCACGCGAAGACGACGTCAGCATTTCAGCAGCTACGTGGCTCGGTCCAGGGGGGTTCCGAGTCAGGCCAAGTAGCTTTGTAGCTTTTCATTCATATTATTCGTCATAGTTAAAATGAGGTAGAGAACACAGCTTCATGTGAATATTTATTTCCGTCATTTAATTATCTCTGTATGTAATTTACGATAGTCTAGTCTGACAAGAGAGAACAGCACAAAATGTCTTCTGGAATCAGAAGAAAGCTACGTGTTACGTGGGGGGAGAGGGGGGGGGGTAGAGACATAAGCCACTTCGGGCTACGTGAGGGGATCTACATCTATACTCTGCAAATCACAAATACTGTGGGTGGCAGAGGGTGTTAAGCACCAATCCTAATTCTGCGCATTCCAATCCCGAACAGATCGAGGAAAGAAGGAATACATAAATGAATCAGTACGGCATCTTATTTCTCTAATCTTATCCCTCCTGTCATTGCGACCTAAATAGGTTGGCGGAAGAAGTATTTCGTTGCACTCGTAACTTAAAGATTTTCGCATATTCTCCAGCAAATTCAAACGAAAACGACGTCGTCTGTCCGCCAAACAATCCCAGCCCAACCCACGAATTAGCTCTGTGACACTTACGTAAGGACTGTAACTAGCAGTCACGAATCGAGCGGCTCTTCTCTGTACTTTCTCTAATGTGTCAATCAATCCCTTGCGATACGGATCCCAAATTCCACAACAGTATTCCAAATGCGGACGCACTAGTGTTTTGTACGCTATTTCCTTTGTATGAGCATTACAACTTCTCAAAATACGTCCTATGAATCGTAGTTTGGAATTAGCTTTTCCTACAACGGAAGTTATGTGCAAGTCCCATTTCATGTTGCTTTGTACTGTTACGCCTAGATACTTCAGGGAATCTACAGTGTCAACAACTGAATTGTTAACTTTGTACTCCAGAGCAAGCGGTGTCTTTTTATTACTTATGTGCATTGCCTTGCACTTTTTACAGTTAAGTGTAAGCTGCCATTCACGGTACCATTCCGAAATAACATCCAGATCGCGCTGAATTTCTAAGCAATCGTCGGAGCACCTCACTTCCCTATAAATAAGTGCATCATCAGCAAAAAATCGCATCCTGCAATTAACGTTGTTTATAAAAATTAAGAAAAGAAGTGGTCCTATTACACTTCCTTGAGGAACGCCCGAAGTAACATCTATTTTAGAAGAGGTTTCCCCGTCTACAACGACATACTGTGACCGACCAGTTAGCAAATCGCGTATCCATTCGCAAATCTGATCAGATATACCGTACGCTCGGATCTTCGCTAAGAGTCGGTTGTGTGGTACAGAGTCAAAAGCTTTCTGAAAATCCAAGAAAATAGCATCAACTTGTGATCCCTCATCAATAACTTTCATTACATCATGCGAAAATAGAGCCAGTTGCGTTTCACATGATCGGTTCTTCCGAAATCCGTGTTGGTATGCTGTAAGTAGCTCGTTTTCATCTAGAAACTTCATAACGTTAGAGCATATGACATGCTCCAGAATTCTACTGCAAACAGATGTTAGCGATATCGGACGATAATTCCTAGGATCTCTCCGATCTCCTTTCTTGAAAACGGGAATCACCTGCGCAATTTTCCAGTCAGAAGGTACTTTTCTTTCCTCTAAGGATTTACGAAATATATCTGACAGAAATGGTTCTATTTCTTCGGCGTATTCCGAAAATACTCTTACTGGTACACCATCGGGACCCGGCGCTTTCCCCCACTTCAGGAGCTTTAATTGCTTTGTGATACCTACACTATCAATTTGTATTGGATCCATTTCAAATTCAACACGCCGTGGAAAAACGGGAATGTTTTCCATGTTTTCGTCAGTGAAGGAATTTTTAAATTCGGCGTTAAATACGGTAGCCTTGTCGCGGCTGTCATCAACTTCCCGACCGTCTTTTAGTAGAACTGGCATATTGTTGTCACAACCACCTATTTTTTTTACATATGACCAAAATTTCTTTGGATTTTCAATGAGGCTCTTGGAAAGTGAGTTGCTTCGAAAGTCATTGAAGGCTTCGCGCATCGCATTCTTGACCTGTCCTCTTGTCTCAGCTAGTTTTTTCTAAATCACTCCTATACATCGTCCTTCTTGAGCGTGTATGAATCTTCCTTTGCTTTTTAAGTAACCTTTTGACTTCACGCGTATACCACGGGGGATCGTTCCCGTCCCTGATTGTCCTTTTCGGTATATGTAAGTCCATACCTTCCCTGACTATATTTATGAATCGAAGCCACATCTCTTCAACCGAGCCTCTTCCTTCTACAAAGGTAATGTATTTATCCCTCAAAAACGTTCTTAAACTCTCCTTTGGGGCCTTTTCGAACCTGTAAACGACCCTTTCTTTTTTCTTTTTGCGCTCGACTGTTAATTTTACTGTAGCAATTACAGCAGGGGATAGGGGGGGGGGGGGAATTCACAGGAGGCCAAAATGAAGCTACATAGATTATGGACACTCCCTATTTGCTAACACATTCTTGACGCCAACATTAGTATCTTCAATATAATATCTTTGATATGAGCAAGCAGCGGCTTTAGTGAAACGATGTGAATATTCCTTGTTGTAACAGCGAATGTAACAGAGCGTTCAGGTTTTCATGAATCTGATATGAATATATCTACTTCGACATGGTCCAGATTAGATATCAACCTAGCCACAGTTTCCACTAATTTGTTGCAACGCGAAGATCAAAGGTTATTTGAAGATGTTACTGATGGAGTCAAAATTGTTTACAATTAACTGCTACTGGCCAGCGCTTAGTGTCGCTTATGTAACTTTCGTGTGACATTATGTCTAAGGTACGTTTCTCTTACCTTTAATGCACACTTTTTCTCGAAAGGTGCCGCTGAAGAAACGTAAGTACCAAATTTCAGACGAAATGGGCAATTTCTTCTGAGTACACCGGTAATGTACATGAGCCCAGATTTACAAAAAAACCGCAAGCTTTCAAAATTGCAAAACTCGCGTAGAAATCTGTGGAGTAGTTTTGCGAGATGACGAAGCAAGCAGACAAAAATTCTGAAAACAGTGGTTTTGGCTTCAGCAATCTATACTTGACCATACCCATGTTTTCAATAAAATTGTAGTTTAAAAAACTAAAAACACGCTTTCATAGTAATGTGAACTAAAAGGTTAAAAATAATCTTTAAATATAAAGATTTTGTTTAAGAGCGATAGAACATCCCACAATTCAGCATAAATTAATTTTTTGAACAAGCTTAAGGAGTAAAGTCACTGATTGCAATTAGCTTTAATGTAAAAAAGCGTGGGGTCCTATATCAGTTGCCTTATATTTTTTGTCGCTGGCTGTTTGTAACATGGAGGAAGGAAGTATTTCCTTCCTCCATGGTTTGTAAAGACAGAGTAATTGTAAAAAGTTATGTAGGGACCATGGTAGAGGACTGCCGAAGTTACTCTTTGGTTTCCACAGACTTTGTACAGACGCTATGCACGAAAGTCATTGAAATGGTTAAAACCATTAAAGTTGTAATTAAAAGCATGTGTAAGATGTTTTTAAGGAACAATCCACCTGTACACTCGTGAAGATTTCATTGGAAACTTTACTGGGAATGTCTCCGTTCGGTAACGGTAAAATAAGAACGAGGTAAGAAAGAATTGAGCTAGTGGTTTGAAATCTGTCACACACGTACCTCAGGTCATACATACCTTTTGAGAAAAAGAGTGTTGCCTACATGGAAGCAAAATGAAACGTAGGGGAGACCGGGGCAAGTTGACGATGTTAACGATTAAACATTTTTAAGAAAATATTTTTTCATTGCAAATATTATTAGTCTGGTCTTTTATCGAAATGTTCGTAATTATATATAACTTTATTTCCATATAATCAAAGCTTTTTTTATTAATTTTAAAATTAATGCAAATCTGTCATCTTGCCCCAGGACTGGGGCAAGATGACTTTGACCACGGGGCAAGATGACATTTAATGAAACTGTAATACATTTTTATTGTTATACATCAATATGTATACATTGTTGTATATACATTAACAGAAGTCACATACAAATTTCCCTCCTTCACAGTTTGAACAGTCTTCGTACCACCATTTAAAGCACAAGCAACACTGTATTCAGTGTTCTGATGGAGGGTCTTCATAGATCTCATCGCTTCCAGAACACTGAACTAAACTTTCTTCGGAAGCATTTCTTGATGTTGTCGCAACTCGGGTTTTTTTTCTTTAATTCAGAAGAGGTAAACGTCAGTTTCTTAGTAAAACTTAAATTTCTTACATCCTGAGCCTGTGCGTATGAAACAAAAATTCAATTCTTACGTCATCTCTTTTCTTCAAATGGGGAGGTAGTGTTGCTTCAGGGATATTGTAAACGTTCGCTGCACCCAAGCAGGACTTTCTTACTCCTTTGACAATTATTGCAGCAGCCAAAGAATTTCGGTCCCACTCGCCTCTGGAGGACTTCTTTTTATAAGTTCTCACCATATCTGGATCAAAGTGTCATGAATAAGTAAAGCAGCGCACTTCCAAATTTTAAGAGAAACTATGTGAGTCATGCAAGTCAAGACTCTTACACGAAACACAAAAAAAGGCACTCAAATACAAACAGACAACAATAGTCATCTGGGGCAAGATGACGAGGTCGTCAACTTACCCCAGTCAACTTGCCCCGAACGACAATGTTAGAAACTTTCCATTATTGCGGCAGTTTAAAAAAGAATGAGATACAAATACACAGCCTTTATGAAAGCACATTGCTACTCATGTATGACAAAGTATAAAACAATATCTTACCTGTTAGTCGGCGAAGTCTTAATTCAGAGATGTAGAAAATTACAACACGTCACAGAGAAATCTCGATCAGCGTATAACGAGGAACAATACGGCACGAGCAGCGTCAATGCACTATATTTTAGTTCCTAGTCGTATAGAGAGCTAGTAGTATGAATACAGTGCTGCTACATAGAATCGGGAATTTAAATTAAATAATTCTTCATCTTGCCCCGCTCGTCAACTTGCCCCGGTCTCCCCTACGTTAGACGTGGTGCCATACGAAAATTACGAAAATATGCATCTTCAATAGTTGCCATTTACAGTTAAACTGTTCTTGCCAAAAATATCTGCAACTGACAGCAGCGTATCAGAAACTAGAATCCTCACGTCATCTGTCGTAACAAAGTACGTGTATTTTCATTTTGGTCCAGGCTACATAACAACCTAATCATCACGCCAGTATATTACCGTCCAAAAATCAGGCGAGCTTAAGTTATCAATGAAAACTAAATCCCTCTCTTCTTTGTTGTAACAAATTAGGTGGTTTTTTTTTTTTTTTTGTCTGTTATCACGGAACTTGTCAGCGATTTTAAATTCGTTTCTGTAGAGAGTAGTTACTGTCTTTGGAGTGAACAATTCGATTTGAATGGGAAATGGCGGGTTGGTAGCTGTAAAATAAGAATGGAGAAAGAAGGACTTGTGGTATTCGCTTCAAATTTACCACATACGTTTCTGTGGTCATACCTTTTAAGTAAAAGTGTACATGGAAGCGACATCACTCTTACCTTAGACGTGAAGCAGCATAAAAGTTACGAATTAACATTACAGAAAATCGCCATATCAGTTCATATTGTCACGCCAAAGATAATATGCGCACTCTGGAGGAAAGTCTAGAATCACTAGCAACTATGATAAATACAATTTGAATATACTGCTATGGCGTTATGACGATTGTAATGCAGCGTCCAAATTTTACCATGTACTCAATGTGCTCCAGGCTGCATTTCAACCAAAGTGCATGGACTTTAGGTTGAAAAGAACCATGGACAGCATGAATTCGTTTGCTGTTTAGGTTTTAATGCAGCCTGGACCACAGTGAAACAACCATCGGCTACAATATTTCGAACACCAAATTTCCATGTCGTGTACCGGTACTACTACGGCCCAGGCAGCATTACAACATAAACTCGAACGACTATTGACGAAATTAATTTTACAAATATGCGTTTAGTCGTAATGCAGCCTGGACCATAGTGAAACGTAAACACACGATATTGCGGATTTCCAATTATCATATAGTATTTATCATTATTACTGTGGTCCAGGCTGCATTACAACCTAAACGCGAAAGGTTGTCATATTTTATAAATCTTATATATATGTAAAAATAGACGTGTTTTTTCCTATATTTCACTTTTCAGCCACCACTACCTAACACAGATCACTGATGTTTGTGGGTGGAAGTAGCATGGAGTTTCCTGTCGTGCACAACGTTGGCCGAATACCGATAGCTGTGGGGATGTGGGAGATATAATGATTAAAGTTGGTCAGTGCAGCGCGTTTTCATATTTCGACCAAAAATTCGTAACTCCGTATACTTCTCTTTCCTGCCACAACTACATAACATAGACCTTTGGTGTTTGTGTGTGGTAGTAGAATCGTCTTTCCTGTCGTGCACTATGGTTGTTAGATGTCGGTAGCTATGGGGGTGTGGGAGATATGGGGGTTGAAAGTGATCGATCTGTGGCAATTTCATACTTCTGCCAAAGACAAAAGTGTCATGGTGTATCACTTTTCAGCGAAAACTATAAATCACAGATAACTGGCGTTTGTGTGTAGTAGTAGCACAGAGTCACCTTTCGATCACAACAGCGGCCGAATTTCGGAAACTGTGGTACTGTGGTAGATATGGTGGTTGTAAGTGGCCGACCAAGGATATTTTCGTATTTCGACTGTCTCCGCATATGTCACTTTTCTGCCACAACTACATAGCATAGAGCATTGGTGTTTGTGTTTGGTAGTAGAATCGTATCTCATGTAGTGCACTATGGTTGTTAGATGTCGGTAGCTATGGGGGTGTGGGAGATATGGGGGTTGAAAGTGATCGATCTGTGGCAATTTCATACTTCTGCCAAAGACAAAAGTGTCATGGTGTATCACTTTTCAGCGAAAACTATAAATCACAGATAACTGGCGTTAGTGTGTAGTAGTAGCACAGAGTCACCTTTCGATCACATCAGCGGCCGAATTTCGGAAACTGTGGTACTGTGGTAGATATGGTGGTTGTAAGTGGCCGACCAAGGATATTTTCGTATTTCGACTGTCTCCGCATATGTCATTTTTCTGCCACAACTACATAGCATAGAGCATTAGTGCTTGTGTTTGGTAGTAGAATCGTATCTCATGTAGTGCACTATGGTTGTTAGATGTCGGTAGCTATGGGGGTGTGGGAGATATGGGGGTTGAAAGTGATCGATCTGTGGCAATTTCATACTTCTGCCAAAGACAAAAGTGTCATGGTGTATCACTTTTCAGCGAAAACTATAAATCACAGATAACTGGCGTTTGTGTGTAGTAGTAGCACAGAGTCACCTTTCGATCACAACAGCGGCCGAATTTCGGAAACTGTGGTACTGTGGTAGATATGGTGGTTATAAGTGGCCGACCAAGGATATTTTCGTATTTCGACTGTCTCCGCATATGTCATTTTTCTGCCACAACTACATAGCATAGAGCATTGGTGTTTGTGTTTGGTAGTAGAATCGTATCTCATGTAGTGCACTATGGTTGTTAGATGTCGGTAGCTATGGGGGTGTGGGAGATATGGGGGTTGAATGTGATCGATCTGTGGCAATTTCATACTTCTGCCAAAGACAAAAGTGTCATGGTGTATCACTTTTCAGCGAAAACTATAAATCACAGATAACTGGCGTTAGTGTGTAGTAGTAGCACAGAGTCACCTTTCGATCACAACAGCGGCCGAATTTCGGTAACTGTGGTACTGTGGTAGATATGGTGGTTGTAAGTGGCCGACCAAGGATATTTTCGTATTTCGACTGTCTCCGCATATGTCATTTTTCTGCCACAACTACATAGCATAGAGCATTAGTGTTTGTGTTTGGTAGTAGAATCGTATCTCATGTAGTGCACTATGGTTGTTAGATGTCGGTAGCTATGGGGGTGTGGGAGATATGGGGGTTGAAAGTGATCGATCTGTGGCAATTTCATACTTCTGCCAAAGACAAAAGTGTCATGGTGTATCACTTTTCAGCGAAAACTATAAATCACAGATAACTGGCGTTTGTGTGTAGTAGTAGCACAGAGTCACCTTTCGATCACAACAGCGGCCGAATTTCGGAAACTGTGGTACTGTGGTAGATATGGTGGTTGTAAGTGGCCGACCAAGGATATTTTCGTATTTCGACTGTCTCCGCATATGTCATTTTTCTGCCTCAACTACATAGCATAGAGCATTGGTGTTTGTGTTTGGTAGTAGAATCGTATCTCATGTAGTGCACTATGGTTGTTAGATGTCGGTAGCTATGGGGGTGTGGGAGAAATGGGGGTTGAAAGTGGTCGACCTGTGGCAATTTCATACTTCTGTCAAAGACAAAACTATCATGGTGTATCACTTTTCAGCGAAAACTATAGATCACAGATAACTGGCGTTTGTGTGTAGTAGTAGCACAGAGTCACCTTTCGATCACAACAGCGGCCGAATTTCGGTAACTGTGGTACTGTGGTAGATATGGTGGTTGTAAGTGGCCGACCAAGGATATTTTCGTATTTCGACTGTCTCCGCATATGTCATTTTTCTGCCACAACTACATAGCATAGAGCATTAGTGTTTGTGTTTGGTAGTAGAATCGTATCTCATGTAGTGCACTATGGTTGTTAGATGTCGGTAGCTATGGGGGTGTGGGAGATATGGGGGTTGAAAGTGATCGATCTGTGGCAATTTCATACTTCTGCCAAAGACAAAAGTGTCATGGTGTATCACTTTTCAGCGAAAACTATAAATCACAGATAACTGGCGTTTGTGTGTAGTAGTAGCACAGAGTCACCTTTCGATCACAACAGCGGCCGAATTTCGGAAACTGTGGTACTGTGGTAGATATGGTGGTTGTAAGTGGCCGACCAAGGATATTTTCGTATTTCGACTGTCTCCGCATATGTCATTTTTCTGCCTCAACTACATAGCATAGAGCATTGGTGTTTGTGTTTGGTAGTAGAATCGTATCTCATGTAGTGCACTATGGTTGTTAGATGTCGGTAGCTATGGGGGTGTGGGAGAAATGGGGGTTGAAAGTGGTCGACCTGTGGCAATTTCATACTTCTGTCAAAGACAAAACTATCATGGTGTATCACTTTTCAGCGAAAACTATAGATCACAGATAACTGGCGTTTGTGTGTAGTAGTAGCACAGAGTCACCTTTCGATCACAACAGCGGCCGAATTTCGGAAACTGTGGTACTGTGGTAGATATGGTGGTTGTAAGTGGCCGACCAAGGATATTTTCGTATTTCGACGAAAGGCATGTGTCTCCGCAGATTTCACTTTTCTGCCACGACTACATAGCATAGAGCATTGGTGTTTATGTGTGGTAGTATAATCGTGTCTGTTGTCGTACACTATGGTTGTTAGATGTCTGTAGCTATGGGGGTGTGGAAGATATGGGGGGATGAAAATGGTCGACCTGCGGCAATTTCATATTTCTGCCAAAGACGCATGTGTCACGGTGTATCACTTTTAAGTGAAAACTATCAATCGCAGATCACTGGCGTTTGTGTGTGGTAGTAACACAGAGTCTCCCATCGATCACAACGTTGGCCGAAATTCGGTAACTGTGGGAGTGTGTGAGATACGGTGTTTGAAATTGGTCGATCATGAATATTTTCGTATTTCATCCAAAGACATGTGTGTCCGTATATTTTACTTTGCTGCCTGAACTACATAGCGCAGAAGACTGGTATTTATGTGTGGTAATAGTATCGAGTTTCCCATCGTGCACTATGGTGGTTAGATGTCTGTAGCTGTCAATATGAATTCTTTACAATCACGAACGAAGTCGTGGGTACCAGCTAGTGTTATATATTTTCGTGTGCACGATTGTAATAACAAATTCAGCCACGCGAGCAAATTCTGAAAAACGGAATAAAATAAATCAGTCGATGTCGGATTAATAGAATCAAGAAAAGCTTCTACTACCTTTTGTCATTAAATCGAATGCGTTTCAAAGGCAATTTTAATACTCACTAAGTAAACGTATTGTAATACGCGGATTCATACATAAATTATAAGCTACTGATCGCCGCACATCGCGACCAATCGCAAGCGGCCATTTCCCACGAATTGTACTGCTCACCGCTAAATAGTGCCAAAAATAATTGGTTCTGCTGCTTTTGTTTATGGACGGTTCACGCAAAAGAAAAAAATTTATTTCTCGGCGTGATGTCTGCTTTTTATTGGTAGCAAATAAAATCGCAATTCACATGGAAATATCCTTACATCTGCCCTACTACACACTGCACTGAAACATATTTATATTGTGTCAGTAAAATTAATGGGAGATTTCATACCGAGCGGGGCGGTGTAACGGTTAACGTTCTCGCCTCGCATTCGGGAGGACGGCGGTTCGAATCCCCGTCCGGGCATCCAGATTTGGGTTTTCCATGGTTTCCCCAAATCACTCCAGGCAAATGCCGGGATGCTTCCTTCAAAAAGGCCATGGCCAAATTCCTTGCCCCCATCCTTGCCCCCCATCCTTTCCCGTCTCTAAAGACCTCGATGTTAAAAAGAGACGTAAAGCAGTTAAAAAAAAAAAATAATAAAAAAAAGAGATTTCATAGTTGTTGTGATGATGTAAAGCCAGAGTTTTTACAATAACATCATCTTTGGCGTGCCAATATGTAGTGCAATGGCGGTTTTTCTGAAGTGTTAATTCGTAACTTTTATGTTCTTTCACGTCTAAGGTAAGTGTGATTTCGCTTCCATGTACACTTTTCTTAAAAGGTATGACCACAAGAACGTATGTGGCAAATTTGAAGTGAATACCACAAGTCCTTCTTTATCCATTCTTATTTTACAGCTACCGGCGGGTTTTACAGATGAAGAATGGCACCACGTCTAAGGTAAATTTTATTTTGCTTTCATGTACACTTTTTCTCGAAAGGTATAAACTGAGGAACGTGTGAGACAATATAGCGACTGCGGTAAATTATCAATAAGTAACATATGTGAACTAGCAGAAGTACAAATCGCAAGTTTGATAAACCATCCGTATTTGACCGGTACTATTTCAGTAGCATAGACTTGAAATAAGCTGTTGATGTGAGATTTAGATTGTGAGCTCTGCATGAAGTGGTGAGGAATAAGCTTAGCAAGTACAGAGGAATAAAGCTTTTTGTATGACCTGACATCTGCCCAGTATGCTATTGCACAAATAGGAAGCCTCACTAGGAATTGCGGGTGGTTCGCTGTAACATTAACATATTTTTTAAAAAATATTTCTTCCTAAGCAAAGTAACTATTATCTCACAGATATCTCTTTTGATAGGTACGTGGCAGTATGTTGACCATCCCTCCCAACTGTTATTAAATAAATTCCAAAGCAGAGTGATTGACATTGATAGACAGATGGCGGACTGAGTAACACCATGGAGGAAGTCCATGAGTAACACATAATTTAAGGGCAATAGATAAAAAAAATTAATTGCTTTGGCAAACCATATGATATTAGACTGACAACACGGTTGAAGGCGATAAGAAATATCTTATAAGCTGTCAAACTGTTATTGCGGATACGGCCAAGTAAGCGATAAGAGCGTTGAGTGTGGCGGGATGGTAAGAGACAACCAGACGCATTTAACATTTAAAGCTTTCAGTCGTTGTACTTGAAACATTAAATCTATTTAAATTGCTTATCGATTCATGATCAGAGCTATTCGACAACTCCGTCTACATCGATGGCCATATCCACTCTGCTCGCCATGTGATCTTCTTCGGTAATCGGTAGTCAATCCTGGGATTGGTTGGTCTACATCGGTCGGGGACTGCACTAACTTGTTGAAATTTACATCAGTCGCTTCGTCAACATGTCCTTTTCACATTTTGCGTTCATACTTTGTGGAAAAATCGCTAGAAATTTAATTAAAAATGCCGAAATATGAAAGGCTGAGCAACTGCGAAATGCTATCAGCATTGCAAAAATAACATAAAAATTATCGGTACAGGGATCATTTCAACGTAAGCAGTTTCATTTTGTCATAGAATCTGTGGTTAGGTTGAAATACAGCCTGGACCAAGTGAAAATCTTTTGGGAAATTTTCGCTATGCGGCATCCATCACGGAAATGGCGTATTTGTTTACAATGGAAGCAATCGATTATCTCTGGTTGCTCGTTGCTATGTAAGATGGCGGTCATCAACTTATTAAAACTCTGATAAATATTGTCTATTTGTCAATTTTGTGTGACTTTTTACAGCAGAGAAGAGATGAAAAGGTAATAAAACATTACAAAAAAGGATTAAATCAACATTATGAGAGACTGTCATTGATTTTTTTCAACATTGGCAGCATGTAACGGCTGTGCGTCATGTTATATTTCGACATTTTTAATTAAATTTCTAGTGATTTTTCCACAAAGTATGAAAGCAAAATGTGAAGAGGACGAAGCTACTGATAAAATTTCAACAGGTCAGAACAGTTTCTCGAAGGTTACCAAAGTGGTCAGTCTCCCAGCGGTCTTCCATTCAGCTTAACTTTCTGCCCTTCTCTTCATATCTCCTGGAGCCAACATCCTCCATTACCTGCTGGATGTATTTTAATCGTCATCTTCCTCGACATCTTATTCCTTCTACCATTATTTTTATCACTAAGCTCTCATGTCTTAAGATATGTCCGATTAATATTGTCCTCCTCGTTTTTATTTTCCATATAGAGTTATACTCTCTCGAAAATTTATCTTGTCCCTCCAGCTAATCCTTAACATCCTTATGTAGCACCATTGCTCAAATCAAATTAATATTCTTTTTTCATCTTTACCAACTGTCCAGTTTTCACATCCATATAGGGCAATACTCGACATAAGCTTTTAATATTCTTTTCCTCATTGCCCAGCTGAGGTTAATTTTTGTAAAAATTCGTTTCTTTTTGTTGAATGCTATTGTTGCTTGCGCAATCCTGCATTTTATCTTGGGTATGTGATCATCAAATCAAAATTTTTACTAAAAGGTATCAAAATTTTATCATACAAGCAGCAACAAATAGCGTTATGCAATGAAACTATTAAATTTCATTCAATGATTTAATTTAATTAATTGCAATGGAGGGTAATTTCAGCACACACGCTTCCCCCCCTCCCCCCCCCTACTTGTACCTGCCTACTTTTGCTCTCTATGAGTATCAGTTTTCCTTGGTGCATTCCAATCCCCGATATATATACACACACACAATATATTCCCCTTCCTTTATGCCTGAAATCGAGTGTCGGCTTATGATTGTAGTACCGTTTCATTCTTTGCACCTCTCTTAATTCTGTCACCAATATATTTTGCATTCCTCATCACCAATTTATGCCTTGTACACTCCCCCCACTCTATTCAGCCTCAACATGTCTTCCAATTAATCCTATTTCAGCTCCTTTATCATATCAGTTACAGATGGTGTTCTGCCATAATTTCTTTGCACCCCTTGCATCTCTTGTATTTGATGTGGGTCCCATATTGCACCACTACATTCAAGCAATGGTCTGACCAAAGCTTCTTTGGTACGCCAATAATGAAGGATTTTGAATCCTTTCTCTACCGCCTGTCCAAAATGTGGAGTTGATTCAAGATCATATAAGAGCATCCATTTATTTCTAAGGTTAAATGTGCTGGTTGCTTCGTAAAATGTGATTTTTTTTGTCTGATTATAGATTTTGTAGGGAAAAATTAATAAAGTAGTGTTATTTCTACAGTGATGTGTTGTGTTTCAGAAAGGAGTGGTGGTGGGGGCGTACACCAACGAGTGCGGCATCAAGCTGACTACAGCAGCGGAGTGCATCAACTCCAAGTCTGGGGGCAAACTGCTGGAGAACCTCGAGGCGTGAGTATTATATTTCTAGTCTCATCTTTCTGTTTCTTTGTCGTCGATTATTCGTTTCTCTGTAAAAACGTTTGCCGGCTGGAGTCGACAGATGACCTTTACTCTTATGCGGTGTGGGTGTTCAGTGTAATCGAGTGATTATGTTGTTGCTCGGCCATCTTTAGGTATTTATATTGGATATCAGACTTGAGGCTATTAACAGTAAATATTTTGGGTGATTTTGTAATTACATTTGATTTGCTTTTTAGTGTGTTCACTGAAGCTGGCTCATTACATTATTACATGTATTCCAGCCAGTTCAGGACAAGCAATCACAATCACTTTTATTATGTTTATACACTACCGAGATTGTCTCTGTTCGTGTTTAATGCTTCCATTTTCTTCATTAAAATTTTGCAGAGTGAACCCTTGGCGTGAAACAAACCAAGTTTCTATTTTAGCCAGATCAGGTCAACTGATCTTATCTTTTGGCCCTAAAAATGGGAACTATTCTAGACCTGTTACCATACCCAAATCGTTATACTTTTGTAATGTCCTTAAATTTTGCTTGAAGATTGATGATGTATAGTGTGAGTTGGAGTTCGGCACAGGCAGAGTACCCGGCGCTGGTGTTGATTCACCCCAACAGTGTTTTTAGTCCCTCAATGAGAACAATCATCAAATTCACTCCAGTCATTGCAGAACATAACAAGGGGAAGTTATCATCCTGAGAGGCTGATTAGAAAATATTTTACTCTGATGATGAATGTTATATACGAGGTATCTCAAAAATACTTTTACAAATTTTGGGGGCAGGCTCACACAAAAACAATGAAATAAAGTCCTTGTAAACATATATCTGAAAATCCTGGTTTTGAACAGTTTACAGTGACACATTATCTCTTATACATTGTCACCTTATTAAGAAATTGTTTAAATGTCCACAATCCAGAAACTCATAACAAACGTTCAAAATATTCCCGGGTGGTGTAGAATGGTTTCACAGGCGTCCTGTGTTTGGAATGTCTGTAGAAGATATCCCCCACCTATCTATTTCTCATTTTAGATATCAACTAGTGCGTGTGAAATACTGGACTAAAATGTGCCGGGACTCCAGCATGCATAAACCATGTGTTTCTCTTATTTGCAGAGACATCTTGTAGCAAGAGTGGAAGAGTGTTCTTGAAACACCTTGAACGTACACTTTCATCAATACTCAAAAATTGATTTTCAGATATATGTTTATATTGACTTGTCACGTGTTGACCGAGCAAGCTGTGACACTTACCCAAACTTGTGGGTAAGGATTGCAATCCCACAGTGTTTTCAATCCCGCGGGATTAGTACAAACAGGTTTTTTTTAACGCATATATTTAAAACATAGTTACTTGAAACATTAATAAATTAAATAATAATTAAATTAATAAATAACTTTTAATGTTAAATGATAAAAATTAACAACTAACAATATTTTGAATGGCAAAATGACATTAAAACTTTTTAGTGTGTCTTAAGTATATTTCGAGGTTTCACATTTTTGTTTTTTAATCTAAACCAATTTTTAAATAAATAATAAAAATGGAAAATATTGAGTCTTAGGTCATATTATGTACCTTACAATACATCACATAAGTTTAAAAATATGGTTTGCTTAATGGCCAAGTTACCAGAGTTTTTTTTTTTTTTTTTTAAAAATCCTAAATAAATGTTCCATAACACCGAGAAAAGCATTCCATTTCACAAAGTGAAGTGAATATACTCTGTAGAGTGTAGACTTGGCTCAGAACAAGATCTCATAACTTTTTGCCACTGCATAAGCACAAGACTTGGCCTTTTTTTGTGTGTGATTCATTATTATATCTCCTCATTCCTTGATTGATCTTACAGTTGATTCAATGTTATTAAAAGAAACTACTCACCAACACGTAAACTGTCAATTATTTCAGATTTACTTATGTGGCGTAACGACGTTTTTAGAGTGGAATTTATTATTTTTTGGTAAGAAAGGAGACTTTCTCGGCGAATGATTGCAGTGAAGTCCTCATAGGTTGTATCTCCCGATTTCATTGCAAACACACGAAATTACACACGTGAGGAAGACGGCGGAGGCAGCCATCGAAGTATGGTGTTCCTACAACACAATTCGTCAATGCACCCGTGAAAATTTCATTATAACTTTTTTTACCTTTAGTCGAAATAATAACAAGGAGAAGAGGGATTAATCAAAAGCCTAAGCGGCACATGTAAGCAGGTGGCTTTCGTCAAAGAAATGCATTTAGGCAGCGGCAAAAACAACAATAAGTCAAAGGATACACAATTTTCTTTTGATAGCTGTTAAATAAACAGGTACGCGATCGTTAAAATTACGATAACATTAGTTTCATATCAACGAATAATCAAATTTTCAGCCGCAAATTAGGAAATTGTCACAATTACTTTATCTGCAAATACAGAAAATGGGAATAATGAAACCGTGAATAAAAAGCTGTAACCGTGTAGTTCAGATAACGTGTGCGACACTTAAAAAATAATTACATAGTTTAGGCACCATAACTCAAATTACAGAAATGTGTACTCGAAACAAACATAAGTTTTGATGAATAGGTAAAAGTGTATTTATTTACTTACGAATGACGAAGGTTGACAAAAACAAACGCTTGTTCACATGAGTCAAATGCCAACTGGAAGGGTACAGGCAAACAGTGCGAAATATACGATAGAGACCGAGTGGGGTAGCGAGTCACGCACTGACACGCGTTTCCGCCGGATTTTGCGGATTACAGATCCGCTTAATTTTGTGCGGGATCCGCTAGACTGTCTAATGATGCGGGATCCCGCGGGATTGTGGGATCCCGCTTTGCTGGTTTGCAATCCCTACTTGTGGGTCCGTCCTACCTCGTACTTACTGTTGGCTGCGGTTGAAGATTCCAGTCAGCATCTGTAAGTCCTGGCTAAGATAAAAACACAGAGAATTAGCGTTACTTAGAATGATGATGCAGGTGCTCCTTGGAATGATCTAGAGCAGTATTTCCCAACGTGGGGCCCACGCCCCACAGGGGGGCAATTTGGTTTTTTTAGGGGGGCAATTTAGAAATTGACTTGATACGACTTTACCGCTTTCCCTTCGGCTTATTTAAATGCAATGCTAGATATAGGTACAAAATATAACAAAAAAGTAAATTCTTAAAAGGATCACACTAAATTGCCACAATAAATCTTTATTAAAAATCTTTTGAATATGAATTTTAGTATTTCATTACATGTTTTTTAATTTTACTTACTGTGTTTTATGACAATATTAAAGTGTTTTCTTTCAAAAACCATCCTATATGAGTTTCTTTAATAACAAATAATTTTTTTACTAAAAATTATGTATTGGGGGGGGGGGCAAAAAAAAATGTTAAAAGTGTGACATGACCCAAAAAAGGTTGGGAAACACTGATCTAGAGAGTTGTGTTTAACTGGATTTATTACAAAAAAAAACTGTTGCATGGCATTATTACAATGATTGGTACATAAATCAGAAGTTTTCTGATACTGAAATGGTTTACCATAGGATCCAAAATGTTAGCAGTTGCTTACAGAACTAGCTGAGGATAGGATGATAGAATGTGCCAAAAAATGGCAATTTTGGTACATAACAGGTCTGCACTAGGTAATTTCACATCGCGGACTGGGGCGGCGCCACTGCCATCAAGAAGTGTCCCCGACTCCAGAAGTGGGGAATCTGCTTCTTCCATTGGCTGAAAGAATTCCGTTTGGTCATGTACATCACGTTCTAAGTAGTTGTCTCCCTCGTGAACAAGGCGTGAAGGTTGACTTTCTCACAGTGAGGACTGCTACGCCAGTGACCACGCGTAAAATGATGTGGTCTTATGCCGTTGCACTGGCTTGGAAGCAAACTGCATTTCTTAAAACTAATAAACCTGTGCTACAAAATACTACCTGCAACAGACTGTTTTCATTGTTTTCATGTGATCATCCTAACCAAAAAGTTTGTGAAAGTATTTTTGAGATAGCCTCTATACAGCCTGCACAGTTCACCAGTCAGAGGCAATATGTCACATTCATGACAGTAAGCAATTGGAACAAATTGGTGAAAAGCCAAGAATTCGCACTGTGAATATTTACAAGAAATCTGGAAAAGACAACAGTAACTGCATCAAGTAGGAAAAAATATAAAAATATCGGAAATAGGTTACTGAATATCATAAAGAGTTGTACAAACAAAAGAATCTATACTACTAATGAAACTGGCACGTATATAGCACGATCATCAGCAATTGAAAACTGAATCTTATAATATTATGTTATTATTTCAAATACTGAAGACATGATAAACAGATCACTCCCACAGTAACGTTAAAAACCATTACACATGAGTTAGTTACTGAGCAGATTTGAGTAGTGTACAGAGAGAACAGTGGATCCAATGTCTCATTTGAATGCAATATGTTGTAGTTATGACGCATGAAATCATACCTTAAAGTGTAAAGAAGCTCGTGGGTGTTCTGCTGTCGAATTCTATCATCATCAATTCACATAGTTTCCTACCTTTTATTTATGGAAAGAACAGTATTCTGTTGTTAAAAGTTTCCATCAGATTTTAGTTTTATTCTCCGTCCCCCATTAAGGCAGTGCAATGTTTTGTATCTCATATTTTAAGGTGTAAAACTGCTTCAAAATTTATTAAGTACTTTTCCATGAGATGCAACAGTACCAGTAAAAGAACAGATTTTAACTTCCTGCGCCAGTATGAGGTCACTTAGGATCTTAAGACACACCTCAGATTTGAAGTCAGACTCCAAACTTTTAAACTTTACAGATCTCCATAATGCCGGAACAGATTAGTTACAGTCCAGTTACAGATTAATATACGTGCAATGTATCGATGCGTGTGATTAGTTTGAAATTCAGCCTAGACAACTTGCATTCAATATCACAGCATAAAACATGAAGAATTTTAAGTTTATTTCATAATGCCATGTTACTGACACCGTTACACTGTGCGGATAGAGATAGTTGAATTGAATTCAACTCCAGTGGAGTGCATGCTCCAGTTGCTATTCCCCAAGTCATCTAATTATCCCTTACTTATTATTATCTTATATACTTTGAGTGTAAAATTTCTCCACCGATCTACTTATACCATTTACAAATTCTAATCTTTAATTCCTTCAGCATTTTGGGTAAATTATTCATTACTTCTCTTGTTAGTTTATTCCAATCTCTGACTCCATTACCCACAAAAGAAAATCTTCCCACTCCCTTATGCATGAAGCTAACTGCCAGCTTGTGCCCATGGTCATCTTTTCCTTTCCATGCACTACTCCTAGTTCTCTGATCAATAGCCCTCCAAGCCACATCACCAACATAAGCGTCGTTCACTCCAATGACTCCCACTCCAGCTCCTTTATTATATCGTTTACTGACTGGGTCTTACAGTAGTTTCCACAAACAAATATACCGGCTCTCCTTTGCACGCCCTGCAACTCTTATATTTGATAGTAGAATGTGAGTCCCAAACAACACCGCCATATTCAAGCAGTGGTCTGACCAGAGATTTGTAACTCAGGTCCCTGATTAGTCTGCTACTTCCTCTCCTCACTCTCTCCAGTATATAAAGGATTTTTTAACCTTTACCTACCACTGTACAATGTGTCCTGCCCAGTTTATTTAAGGTTGTTATCAAACATTAAGCCAAGAAGTTTACAGTTTATCCACAAACAACACTATAAGCCTAAACAACCTTTAGTTTTTTATTTGTGTCTGTAATGAACTCTTTTTGGCATTTACCTTCATTCCATTCTGACCTACCCATTAAAATATTATATCTACATCACCCTGCATCTGTCCTCAGCCTTCTCTCATTTTGATCCTATTATATACCACTAGCCCCAAAGCCCTTCAAAGATGACGGGTTTAACTTAGCATTATGGTAATTTATTTCTCTGCATTTGCTTAGGTAAATAGAATTGTTATAAAATCAAGGTCATTGAAATTTATGTTCCGTTGTGCCATAGCAAAAAGTTTCAGTTGTCAACTTTGTCCAGGACATATTTCAGCCTGACCCCAACTCCGCTAATATTGCCACTAGGAAATTAAAGCTTAAATCACACGTGAATTAATACATACCCTGTATTGCATTTCAGTGTCATCGTGCATCGTGATATAAACTTGATCCAAATTCTTCACGGGTTCTTATACCTTTCTTTCTTATTACCTGTGATGAAGATCGATGTTTTAATTGCTGACATAGCTTACATGCATCTGAAATAATGACCCCAGTCAAAATGAACGATGCTAAAAATAAATCTAAACAACTTACGCTATGCCATGTAATATTAGTTTTAATTATGGTTTATGCGACATAGATCACAATCAATTTGGAACTTGTTTCATTCAAACTAAGTAATAATTTAAGTAAAAAATCGACTGATAGTTAATATGCCAATTTATATGAAATATACGTTTTTCTTTCAGTGTACTGACAATTCATTTCTTAGCAATTGCTTAGCTAAAGAGAATTGTTATAAAATAAAATTCGATGTAATTCCTCGCACCTTGTGCTGCAGAAAAAGGTTTCCGTTTCCATCCAGATCCGGGTTACATTTCAACCTAACCACATACTATGCTAAACTTGCCACCAGAAAAATAATACTTCAATCTCACACACATTGATACATGTACTGTATCACATTTTAGTGGTAATAGTGCATCACATTATAAATTTGGGCTTTAGCGTAATCATAGACTCATAAAGGAATCGTCCTTTTGGTCTGAAAATTGATACACACATTCGATAGATTATACTGTTTAATGTGTGTTGCTCTTAGAGCTGTAAAATATATATATACCTCATAAACTTCACTCAAAAAGTGCTGTAACGCTATACCATGAGTGACTGGGAGAAGCCTTATAGCGAAGTGTAATGATCATGCACACGTTATTTCAATGATATTATTCAGGAATATGCTGCTATCACAGCCATCAAAAATATAAATATGGAACAAATTACAAGCACAAAAAACTGCAACAGCTTTGAACCATTAGGGGACCGTGCAGAAACTGCATGGCTCGTTCCAGGGGGGGTTGGCTGGAAGGCTACGCTGTGTTACTTGGGGAGAGGGGGGGAGGGGGGTTCCGAGCCAGGCCATGTAGCTTTCCTTTCATAACATTTTTCACAGTTAAAATGAGGGACAGAACTCTCAACAGCATGTGAATATTTATTTCCCTCAGTTAATTATCTCCATATGTAATTTACAATAGCCTGACAGGAGAAAACATCTGGAATCAAAAGGGGAAAAAGCTACGTGGTGGGGGGGGGGGGAGTGAGGGGAGGGGGTGGGTTCACAGGAGCCCAAAATGGAGCTACGTGGTTTGTGCACGCTCCCTAGCGAATGAAGGAATTTAGTTTTTATATTTGAAATGTAGCTTGTACCAAAATGGAATTTGGTTCGTGTTGTTAAAGCATAATTCGCTAGAATTATTCATGGGTTGGGCTGGGATTGTTTGGCGGAGAGATGACGTCGTTCGTTTGAATTTGCTGGAGAATATGGGAAAATCTTCAAGTTACGAGTGCAACGAAATGCTTCTTCCGCCAACCTATTTAGGTCGCAATGGCAGGAGGGATAAGATTCGAGAAATAAGATGGTGTACTGATTCATTTATGTATTCCTTCATTCCTCGTTCTGTTCGGGATTGGAATGCACAGAATTAGGATTGGTGCTTAGCACCCTCTGCCACCCACAGTATTTGTGATTTGCAGGGTGTAGATGTAGAAACTTGGATTTATTAAACATTTAAACTATCATAATTTTTGAGCAGAATCATTAGCGGCACCTGTGGATAGGTTGGAATGTAGCCTGGACCAGAATGGACATAGCCACTTTCTTTTGTAGCTTAATCGACTTTGTTTTTATTATAAAATTAAGTTGGTTTGGTTTTCATCATTGTTGGTCATTGATGCATTTTGTTGCACGTAATATTTGTATCGCTGGAGATCGTATATTATAGCAAATGGCGTACTCTAATCGCTTAGTGTGTAACGTTACGGTATTTTTTTCTTTTTTGCTTGAAGTTTGTGCATTGTATATCTTGATGGGTGAAATAGAAACATTTTACTAAATAATATAGTCAAAGGAACGTTTGCATTATCAGTATATATCGCTATTTGTCTTCTCCCGGTAGCACACCGCTTAACGTTACGGCACTTTTCGAGTGGAGTTTGTGAGGAAGGATATATTTTACAACTCTTAAGACCAACATATATTAGATACTATCACCCAGCGAACATGTGCAATAGTTTTTAGACCAAAACAAAAATTCCTTTATGATTCCCAGTGACTGTACAACAACCCTGCCACAGTTACATGCTGCCGAAATTATAGCCTCAGTAATATTGCTCAGTGAAAGCAAAGGAAACTAAAATGAATCTTATTACCTTACATTATGCCACGTAATACTTAATTATAGTCTAGGCTTCACAGATCACGATCAATATGCAACTATTTCCATTCAAACGATTTAATAATTTCAATAATAGGACACAGTATAAATTATTCTGAAAATATATATATATATATATTCTTGCCCTGTGATGTAACATCAAATGCCAGTTGTAATTCTAACCCCATGCTAAGTAACAATATAATCAATACTTTCGCTAACATTGATGCTCGAAACTTAAAGCTTTTATCTTAGATATCTATGGACAAAGAATTTAAGGAATACTTCTATATATCAAAAGAATATTAATTAAATATAAGCATCTAATGATTGATATATCAATTTAAATACAGTAAATACTTTTATTTCAGTGTTCTGTCAGTTAACTTATTCACAGATGCTTAGAAATGTTATTAAATAATGCTCATAATGTAGAACAATGGTGTAAAGCGTGGCATCATAACGCGACGTCATAGATTGACGTCATGATGTGACAGATGACATCATACATGACCCGGAGTTGCTTATTATAATATTAGATTATGTTGTCTGCAAACATCCTATTTTATGGCTGTAATCCATCAATCCTGCCATTCATTAGTCTGACAAACAGCAATAGTCACAATACACTATCCTGTGGCACTCCTATATACATTTTTACTTATTTTGATACTCTGTTTCCTACCCTAACACTTTGCTTTCTGCCTTTTAAGAATTCCTGTACCTAGCAAGTCTTTCATCCACTCCAATAGCTTTCATTCTGTCAAATGCTTTAGAAAGATGTAGTGTCACATTATCAACTTTGCCTCCCTTGTCAATTTCATCTGAAATAATTTGCATATAGCCTACCATCCAAGATTAACATGGCCTTACTTGCTTAAAGCGATGTTGTCGATTCAAACCAGTTTATTTCCTCAGACATTTTGCCTACCACTGATGTCAGATTGATCAGCCTTTAATTTTCAAAACTTTGTCACCCCTCCTTTATGAACTGGTACTACTATCACTCTTTCCAGTCCTCTGGTAAGCAGCAAGACTCCAGACTCGTTCTAAATAAAATTTCAAGGTGAGTTACAGTATTGTATCCCACTATCTTTAATAGAGCTGTTGTATTATCTACACTGACCGCTTTGCACTTTTTTAGCTTTCTTAATTCCTTCGTGATTTCCTGAGGATCTGTTTCAAATTTTGCAGTTTTCTCATTTCTACTTATATCAAACAGCTGCTCTGATTTATTCTCTCCCATCCCAAAGTGATAGTAACTAGTGGTCTCCTTAAAACCAGTCACTCAATACCTTTGCTATTTTCAAATCCTCAATTACGTCTTGACTACCCTTGTCTGAATATCTTCCCTTCCTCTCATTTTTCTAACATAGCTATGGAAATTTTTAAATGCATCGTTCAGGGATCTCCAAATGGAATACATTTTTCAAAATACTGCAATAAGTGTAATGAAGATGTGATATTTACTTTACAACAAACATCTTTGTGCTTACTGTCGATTCTAAAACTGGATAGTGTATTGTTTTCTTTGTTTCTTTTATCCATATTTACATTTAAAAATATGATATTTTTTCTTAAATATACAGTACTGTTACATAAATTAAATACTATCCGGTGTTGACATGAAGTACATCTGTCCCATTTTAGGTTTTATGGAGCCCCAACCATGAAGTGTGCATCCTACAGATATATTGTGGGTATGTACCTGTGATTAGACAGTGGTAACGGAATTTGGTTTAGCATCTTTCTCACAGACTTGGCATATCGTAGGACTGGTGTTCTGTTGTCATTACAGGAGGAATAAATTCCTACTAATAGACAAAAGAAGAGGAACTTCCATCTCAGCATACCAACTGTCACGAAACCATTACAATAAGAACAGATTTGAGAAGAATGCCAAAATCTATCATTATAAAATGGTTTTCAGATCTCGGGAGGAAAATTCAATGGCCAGGAATGCTCCCGGATGGGACCTACTGACTGAAAGCAAACTCCGAATCGTACCACCTGTTGGAAACAGTCGATATCAGCACGTGATGCAGGTGGCTGAATTTTTACAGGCTCCTTCTGGGAATGGACAGCAACAGGTCTACTGAGAAGATCTTCTCCCTTATCAAAAGCTATAAGGCAATGAGCACATGGCTCACTAAAGTTCAAAAAGACACAAATTCCCCTCGGATTTCCGATACTGATGTTGCCGATCACTTCAAATTTTGTAATACGGTTAAGTCCTTGTCCCCTACACCAAAAGTTTCTACATCTCAGAAATTCATCTCACAGGATACAAAGGAAAATTATCAGCCGAGTTCAAGAGGTGTTAGGATCAAAAGTGAGCATCCAAAAACATCCAATCGTAAGTCCTCCCCGGTAAGCTTGAATTGATAGTAAATAAAAGTGTTAATTTATGACAGTAAAGCAAAAAATTAAGCAATTGAAAACTATTTAAAAATCCGGAATCCACATTCAACTTTAGTTTGTTGTCTCAAGGTTGGTAAACTTGACAGTAATGTTACTCGATGTTGCTTTGTTGAATGATGGTGATCTTAACTTAACAATTCGGTATTTTTAACTACTAACTTTGTACAGTGCATGTGTGTCACCTACTGTGGTAATGTATTATAGTAAAGCCTGTTGAGTCACGTTACCCACGATGAATGTTGTAGCATCTTGATTTGAAGAAAATGAAAGTATTTATCCAATAGCTTCAGCTTGTTGTAGTTACTGTTGAATATTTTCATGACAGATTCCAAGAAGATATCTTGCCAGTTATCCGAGTTGAGTTTGCAGGAGCATGCCGCTGGAGAGAGGCCGCGGACACATTTACCAGGGCATCGACAAGGACTACACGTGTGTGGCGCTGGTGGGGCTGGGGCCCGACGACGCCGGCTACAACCACATTGAGGGCATCGACGAGTTCCGCGAGAACATACGCGTCGCGGCGTCGGTCGGCGTCCGCAAGATGCGCACCATGGACATCCCGCTGATCGTGGTGGACGGCATGGGGTGCGCGGAGTCGGCGGCCGAGGGCGCCTCGCTCACCGCCTGGAGGTTCCAGGAGAACCGCAACCCCGACAACAAGTTCCTGGTGCCCGAGCTCGAGAAGTGGCCTGAGGACAACAAGTAAAGAGACAACTTTATCTCTTCTGTGGCTGTCAAGTACAAAGATTGGAAGTAGCCTGGTCGACAATCACATCTGCTCAAACCGAGCGTGGTGGCTGAGCGGTAACGCTCTGGCCTCCCTCGCAGTCGGGAGGACGCCATTTCTAATCCCCGTCCGGGCGTCCAGATATGGATTTTCCACGGTTTCCTGAAGTCGCTCCCTGTGAATGCAAGGCTGCTTCCTTCAAAAGGCCATGGCCAAATTTATTCCCATCCTTGACCCCAGTCCTTTCCCACCTCTAATGATCTCGACATTGATGTGGTGTAAAACCGTAAGGGGGGGGGAAGAATCTGCTAAAAGATGACGCAACCCCGTGGTTATTTGTTAAAGTGTCTTTGCTGTAAATTTGAAAGGCCCTGTTGCTGTATCTCAAGTATCCCAGAATGATTGTGTGCCTTATATTCCATATTAACTTGATCAATCTATTTGGCAGACCAACTATTCATCATCAGAATGATGTACTTAGCCAATTGTGTGATTGTTCCTTGCTTTTTTTTAAAAAAAAAAAAAAATCCTGCCTAACGTCTCTTAACAGCGAGGTCTTTAGAGACGGGAAAGGATGGGGCAAGGAATGGGAAGGAATTCGGCCATGGCCTTTTGAAGGAAGCATCCCGGCATTTGTCTGGAGTGATTTGGGAAACCACAGAAAACCCAAATCTTGATGCCCGGACCGGGATTCGAACCGCCGTCCTCCCGAATGCGAGGCCAGAACGCTAACCGTTACACCACCACGCCCGGTGATTGTTCCTTGTTTTAGTATTTTGGGATAACGGATTTTGGTGTGGCACATGACGCCATACCGTTTCCCGTTTCAATGAATTTCTCAGATTTAATTGAATTTAGCTTCTGCCCTAATAGCAATTTCCATGCATATGTACTTTTACATTTTAATGTTTTTTTAATCTTAAATACTTGGAGTACAATTTTGATACCCACCTACTTTTTCCTTTTGCGAATTTTAATTTTAAGTACCTGGGTTTCTCTTCAGTATGCAATATTTTATCAAAATCCTTAGAGAAGTTTGTGAGAGTTTAATTTTATCTATTTACAAGAGTTGCTAATATAATAGATTAGATTGTATAAATTAAATATATAGACAGTATAGAAACCTAACCTGTAGGGTGGTTGGATCCTCCAGAAGGAGGCATACTAAGCCATTGTATCAGAGGTAGGACGGCCAGTTCCTTTCCTCTTGGACCTACAATTTAACATAGATCCCGAACCACAGAACGCCCCAGCGTAGTTCATATGATCAAATACAAATCTTGAAAATTCTTTCCCCCACCGGGATTTGAACACGAGATCGTAGCCAGAATTTTTTGACAGCTAGCGCAGAAACCATTTTTTTCCCCACTAATTACATTTGAGCTGTCAGACCATTCCATATTTGTTATACATTCAATATATTTCTTTCTTACTTTCATAAAATGTTTAACAATTAAACTGGTAGTATTTAATGATATCCTCATACTGTGCAAACTAGAGCTAGTAGAAAAAACTGTTAAATCGGGTTGAAAATACGGCTAGTTGCTTCCTTGGTACTAAGGAAAAGTGTACCCGAAAGCCGTAAAATATGTAACATAGTTGTAATTAGCGCGGCAAAACTTACGATTACGCACGTTACTGGCTATGCATTAATAGACTTCTTGAGTCATCTGTTTTTACAGTCAGAATTTGGTGTGACGGCTGTTTTCATTACTCAGAATCCACTAAGCATCATGGAATGTTAGTAGTCATTCTGGTCCAGGTTGCCATTCGACCTAAACGCAACAAGATTAGGCACATTGCTGACTTAGTGGCAATAGTCGTCTCGAGCCGCCTGTGACGTTATTATAGGTAGATTTTGGTACTGCAGCCATCTTATTCACTCAAAAACCATGATACACCATGTGTCGTATTTCTTTAAATAGCAGTTGGTTGCTTATTCATTAAGAAATATGCCGTGTTGTATTTATATTGTGATTCTATTTATATTATTCCGGAAGATAACTTTTATGCAGCTTAATCAAATAATTAATTTGTTAGTCCCTTTTTTGCACAATTAAAATCACTCTTTTATTTAATTTAAATACATTCATTAAATACATTATCGAACTTTTCCTAACAAGCTCTCCTTAGCTGCTGCTGCTCTAATCAATCTCTTAGTCTATGTGTGTTTTTCTCGTTGCTATGGAAACTTCTCTAAGAGTACTCACTGGCCCGTGGCATGGAACGCCTACCTCAAGGATGTTATTACTATCGGTTATGCTACAGCCCCCCCAAGTTTACCATACCATTTGACATCCATACCATTATAAATGGTTATGGTAAACATTCCTGTAATTGTCACGTTTTAGGTAAGGAGAGCTTATATTTTACATTTGGCTAGTAACACATTTTTACATATCACGAGTACCGATGTCTTGAGGTAACTTTCCCTGGTGGTTTTCCATAAGCCGCTACTGGTTGGAACGGCATATAGTCTGTAACACACATTTCGACACAGAGTTACTGTCCTTATCACTTAAAAACCAAAATTACAGTAAGTATATTATACTACAGAATTGTTATTCAATAACATCATCTTTAGCTGTCATGGCCTCCGCCTGTTTACCAAGCATACCATTCAAACAATTTAAAAATTCTATTACCTGCCCTTGGTACATTATATTCTTCATAAGATCGATCCTTTTGAACCATTTATTGTTGTATAACCGGCAACATTATTTAAATCACATGTTTGGTCCCTGGACCAGTACAATCAACCCACGCTAATGCGACTGGGACACCATTGTTTCTTGCTAATCTAGCATCACCATCACAACTTCATTTTTTATTTTATTTCTTCAATACATTACATTATATTATATTCTCCCCATAAGTAATAACTTTTCTCCACTCTACTTCATCTTGAATATATTCACATATAGGCTATGAGATGTAACAACAAAGTCATTTGAAGGTTCTACCTGGACCTCAGCTATGCCTGTGTGACCAATTCCCGAACCTTTCGGTATCATTTAAAGGCAATGCCTAGATAGTGGCCTTATTTACAGGAACTGAGTCTTGACGGAGCTGTTGTACCCTCTCTATATGATATTTTACTTCTTAATTCATTACACATTTATTCTATCATAGTAACACCTCGTTTCTTCTCCACTCATTCTATTCATTCTAATGCTCCGGTATACCTTACAAACTATATATTTACAAAAAGAAAGTCTTAATAGACAATAAACTTTTATGTAATGGTATGCTGTGGTAACAGCCGAAGACTGCACATCTGATCGAGATCCTCAATATTGGTAAGTGACAGCTTCCACTTAGTGATTATAAACTTTTACTATCATTACAGTTGAATTGTGCGCAGCCACAACAATCAGTACTATTTACAAGTGTTTTGTGGCACTGAATAATAATATGCTAACTACAACTTAATAATAATAGGAAATTCCAATATGATGGAGTTTATCTTTACACACCAGTGCCTTGCACTAGTGTTAAATCTTTTCATTCATCTTAAACTAAGTCATCATTTTCTGAGTTGTAGATTCAATGTCCTGATTGAATTTGTACACAGGATGAGGCAGTAAGCATAGCTTACCCCTCTACAAAAGAGAAAACCTTTTTTCTATATTTCCAGTTCACCTTTTCCCAGTTATTCATACAAAACAACTTTCTGTTTACAGTTAATCTTACTTTGCCAGAACAGTAACATGGCAAACCAACTTCAAAAATATGTAAAGAACTCTGAAAATGTTCAACACCATTATTCTTTAACTGCTTTGATTCATAATGACAAACATAATTCTCCCCAACAATGGAAAAAATGTCACAGTTTACCTCCTTCAAAATCATCAAACTACCTGATCCATCTACCTTCATTAAAGTCTCTTCCATCCCTTTTACCTGATCAAAGTCACCTGTTCCTTTGATGTCTCTGATATCAAACATTTTTATAGACTTACAACCCTTTTCTACTGATTCATCTGTCTTCGTGTAAGTTTCCACCTGGTTGCTTTCATGCTTAAACTCATCTTTTAAGTGAAACCCTTCCTTAACAATTTGTCTATCCTTTACATGATTAACATCACCATTAATTGTAACATCATTCATCTCATAATTTTCCCTTACAGTATTAGGCCTACTATCATTACTTTCAATTGTATTACCTAATGATTCACAATGAATTGCATTCGTACTTTGTTCAAACCCTCTAATTACTAGACTCTTATCAGTATCAGTATCTACAATGGGTTTCTTCTTACACATCTCAGTTTCCTCTTTTAACATTTTATAATGCTTATCAGTCCTTTCAAAACACTCACTTAAATTATCAATAGATTTTTTTATAACTGTTTCAAATTTGGATATTTCCTCACTTAATTGTGTTTGTGTAGCTGTAAGTTGTGCTGTGAATTGTGCTCCAAATCTAAATAGTATTTTCTCTAATGCACCTACAGTGACTATTTCATCTTTCTTATTTACTGAACCCGAAGGATCACAAATAACCATTTCACCTGGCATCTGATTAGCCATTCTCAGCGTCCCAAAACTAGTATCAATAAAATGACGTGATATAATAAATGATTTGAATAAACAACGAAAATTCAAAAAGAAAACGTAAAACTAATCCTACCCGTACATCGCTTCCGTTACCGTCAACTTTCTTGTTACAATCACCAAGTTTTTTAATTACTAGAATAAAGATAATTAAGTCTGGGAAACACTTAACTTTAAGTATTTCGTAGCTGGCGGTCGAACTTTAACTCGTCTCGGCTGTTGTCTTCTCTGCTGGTTCACACTCGGCCGCTAGTAGCGCTGCGTGTTTCCAAATTCCAAGGATTCTGCTCTCTTCTTTCTTGTTGTTGTCTGCTATATCCTCAAATTCATAAATTCACGTAGTTTTTTTTTTTTTTTTTTTTTTTTTTTTCCTTGTAGCACCTAAGTTCACTGCACGATCGCCATGTCGTATTTCTTAAATTCTTAAATAGCAGTTGGTTGCTTATTCATTAAGAAATATGCCGTGTTGTATTTATATTGTGATTCTATTTATATTATTCCGGAAGATAACTTTTATCCAGCTTAATCAAATAATTAATTTGTTAGTCCCTTTTTTGCACAATTAAAATCACTATTTTATTTTAATTTAAATACATTCATTAAATACATTATCGAACTTTTCCTAACAAGCTCTCCTTAGTTGCTGCTGCTCTAATCAATCTCTTAGTCTCTGTGTATTTCCCGTTGTTATGGAAACTTCCTTAAGAGTACTAACTGGCCCGTGGCATGGAACGCCTACCTCAAGGATGTTATTACTATCGGTTATGCTACACCATGGAATGTTAGTCTTCATGCAGGTCCAGCCTGCATTTAAACCTAACCACACCCTCCGCTAATACAGCTGCTTGGAAATCAACACATTCAGGGTAAAGATGGCTGCTTCATATGTGCTAATACCACATGTAACCCGATGATTTGCATTGTATTACTCTTGTCCTACCTGATTTGACGACTTCACATACACTTTTTCTTGAATACTAATGCCTAAGGAGTGCATTAATCACATTTTCATCTAGAAATTACAATTTTTTCTACTGGCCGTACTTTGCACAGCACCATGATAACTACTTTTTACAATTCAGTAATATTGATGTTTGATATATGGTCAATATTATTTTCAAAGAAGTTTTTAAAAATCTACTTTTTAAACATTTTACAATTAAACATGTAATGCTAATATTCCTCCGAAGAAATGTATGCAAGAAATGTTTGTTTAAATATATGAGTTCCTCGAAACCAAAGAGAATATATTAGTAGGCTTCCTGGTACCTGAATCGTCTGTGAGATGGCGTTAGAGCTGTTTTCGAGATACCAAGAGCAAATATTGTTCGTATTTTGTAAAATGGCGTTTTTGTAGGGATGACAACTGTTTATATAAACTTTAAAAGCAAAATATTATCTACATATGAAATTCCATCCAAATTGCTAGTCATTTCCGAGATCCAAAATATATATATATTTATATACCAGAATTACTCGTTTAAAGTCTTAAGATTTCTTTCAGTTTTTCTGGTAAATTGTTCTACTCCTCCCTTCATAATTTTTTCAATCCCTGAGCACTTTAGATACAAAAGAATATTTTACAATACCCTTATACCTGAAATTGCTGTGGTTCTTGTATCTCAATCAAGTTTCAGAATTTTACTACTTTGTTCATTATACCTCCACAGTTCACCAGTGACACTCTTATTATATTCATTTTGTGATATGTTCAGCTTTAACATTCCCCCATATGTTAGTGTTTCGACATCTTCATCTGTTTCTTTAGCATTTTGGATTTTTTCCCATTCTGGATCTACAATCTGTGTCCCTTTGATTATCTATCTCCATCCTCTCATCAACAACCCCTGACCTAAAAAAGGCACAGTCCTGATCCAATCATCACTGGAATCTGGCGCTCTTTCTTACAGCTTCTAGCTCTCTCTATTTAGGTGTTTGCCCTGCCTAGTGAAACACTAACTACCAATGACATCCACAAGCAGTGCTAATTACCTCGTAGTGCACTAAAGCCACGCCATGAACAATTTTTTTTTAAACTTATGGCTTTACTTCTCGTTGACATCGAGGTCATTAGAGACGGGATGGGACGGGACTGGGGACGAGAAACGGGAAGGAATTTGGCCACAGCCTTTTGAAGGAAGCATCCTGGCTTTCCCCTGGAGTGATTTGGGGAAACCGTGGAAAACCCAAATCTGGATGCCCGGACGGGGATTCGAACCGGCGTCCTCCCGAATGCGAAGTCCGAGAATTAACCACTCGCCCACCGCTACGCCCGAGACAGATCTAGTGACTTCCACGTAGCACCTCTGTTCCCACATTTACGCTATTTTGAGTTATTTTATCATGTTGAATGATTGTTTTTAAACAGTAATTGTGTTTTTATTGCTTTTCTGTTAATTTTTGTGGTCAATTGAATGTTTAATTTGATTTCTACAGGGAGGCGTGGGACAGAGGACTCTTCAAGGCGGAGTGTCAGAACATAGCGCGCTTCCTGTGTGATATGCCAGGCAATCAGATGACGCCTCCCATATTCTGTGAGGTACTAGAATCATTTGTTCATTCACCAGTATTGGTACAATAAAATAAGCATTTCTTTAGAATTACAATTACATTACACGTAAGAAAATTTATAATGATTAACACTCACTGAAGTTCCAGCTACTCAGCACAAGTTATAATGAATCACTGAATCGCTACGGGGGTTGGGTTCGAGAAGATCAGAACACTGAGCGGTCGTTGTCGACCTCCCCTCTGCTTGCACTGCTAGGGCTTGCATCTCCTCCCAGCCACGCGTCGGCATTTAGAATTAGCATACAGGTTACTTCACTTGCCTCCCTTCCATGTTCATTCACTCAGGAATGTAATGGCTAGTCTCTTCTCCCAGCATACTACTGATCCTACAAATTTCCTCACATGGCGAATCCCTTACACTCCTTAATTTTTTTGCACTAATGAAAACTCTCTGTATCAGCTCGTTGATTGATTTTAGCTATTTGTCAAACAATCCCAAGTTTCCAGTCTCACATGTGTTGGCAATCTGAATTTTTCACGCTGTCATTGAAATGGCAAGCAATAATTATTCTCTCCCTCCGCCACATCCCTGCGGTGAAGCCTGAAGCTTGGTGACCTTCTGTCGCCCTCTAACTAGCCAGGGGGCTAACTGGTAACACCTCACATTCGGGAGAACGCAGGTTCGAATCCCCATTTGGCCATCTGGATTTGGGTTTTCTGTGGCTTGCCCAGATAACTTCAGGCAAATTCCAGGATGGTTTCTTCAAAAGGCCCTAGCCAAATTCCATCCTAGTCCTTTCACATCTCTAATGACCTCAAAATTGATTAGGTGCAAAGCCAGGGAAAAAAACCTAACCAGGACATGATGAGGTTAACTCACCTCCCACCCCTTCTAATCATTGTCTCCACCCTGTGCAGGCGAATTTCTTGCTCTGGAAGCTTTGACTGAGTGTATATTGGCAATAATAAACTGAGACAATTCTCTCATTGACTGTAATATCAGTAACAAAAATTTTGGTACCATAATTAAACCACAGCACAGGTTCGAGGATACTAAAGACCTAGGAATGCATAATCTAACTATCTCAGAAAGACATAACAACATTTCTTGGACAAAGGTATTGATCTACTGTTTTATGAACAAAAATTGTTTACTTCTTGAAATCCTCCAACTTGTTTCTATAGATGATATGATACTAATTTACCAGATAAGGAAGCACAAAACATAATTTAACTCTTATTGAAAAGGTTCATCGATTCTTCACTCATATACTGCACTGAATACAACCGTGTGTGCACATTCAATGTCACCCCATGACTTTAAATGTAAAGAAAATTTCTGAGAGCTAATTAAAAATACTGTGAATTATATCAAGACTAGGTTTAACATGAAATAATTCCTGTGATATTGTGCAAGCTTTCTGAAATGCTATTAGATAAAAACTAACATAGTTTAATTAACCAAATTAAGAGTGGTTTGGTTCAGCTGAAAGGAGTGATATCCAAGGAAAAAATATCGGAGCAAGTACAAAATGCTAGCTGCAAATAGCTTCCAAAAAATATTTGTTTTTTTTACTTATGACTTTACGCTTCATCGACATCAAGGTCATTAGAGGTGGGATGACATTTTGAAGGAGGCATCTCAGCATTCGTCTGGAGTGATTTGGGGAAACCATGGAAAACACAAATCAGGATGCCCTATAAGTATTATAGTGAACTCTGCGAAATGTTGGTCTTCCATGAGAAAAGTTAGTAGCACTTGCAAACAATTGCCAGCACTAACACATTACGATTGAGAGATTATTGGAAGTTGTGGAAAGGCTCGCAAACTGAACACTGAACTTATTGATTCAGGTGCCTTCCATGCAAATAGACTCCACAGGTATCGTGAAACGTGGGGAAGAATGCAATCCTGATGGTGTCCCAGAAAATGTAGAAGCTTTCCTCACTTCTGTATACTTAAAACTTCTGGATAAAAATTGTCCTCAACCGCTAGCTCATGACCTATTAGCAGTTATTAGTTCAGCAATACAAGCAGATGTAATTTGTTATTTATTTATTTTTATATACAGAAAGCTTTTAATATTGTGACCCACAACTCCCTATTAACAAATAGCCTATTTGAGAATGGATACAAAGCGTCTTAACTGGTTATTCATTGAAGGATAAGCCTCTACTAAGCTAGGTGTTACATCAGGTGCCCCTCAAGAAAGTATGAAAGGACCTTTAATTTTTGTAAACCATCCCCTCAAGCAGGAGTACAGTAATAGCTGTTCATCTTTTGATGCTGTAGGATCCTTCCAGTATTTGGCCTTAGCAACACGCAGTGGAATCAGCACGTGAGTTTGATTGCAGAGAAAGTGAATTCTAGACGTGCAACACAGAAGATCAATTACTAGCACAGAGCAGAGCCACTCAATTTCTTACAGTCCTTCCGAAAGTGTCACCGCCTTTGAGCCGAGGAGTGAAGGGATTGTCTGGCAGACCGGTGAAATAGAGTAAGAAACGTGCAAACAGCCACCTCAATTTACGACTGGAGAACTACTTCGCACACCAAACATTGCATTGACACTGATGCTGTCATATATTCTTTCTCATGCCATTAGGGATTCAAATTAACAGATTATATTGTTATGCTACTGTCGAGTGTCCTTATCATAGAGGTTCAGTGAAATAATGTATTAATTAATTCTTTATGATATTTGACACTAAGTAAACTTTCACTTTAACTCTCTTGGTAAACACATCAATAAAAAGATATATCTGTTTCACTACTCCTATCAAAAGTGGTATCAATCAGTACATAAACACTTTGTTGAGTATTTCACTCTGGACTTCAGTAATATGTATTATTGTGCCAGCTTTGACCATTTCACAGTTTTAACAAGCTAAAATTAATCAAGTTTTCTTCAATAAATTTTCAAAAATAGTTATACCCACTTAATAATGTGATATCACTAGCCTGTTCTATAATATATATAACCGAAAGAATATTGAAAATAAGATAGGATAGGGAAAATAAACAGTTACCCGTCACTTACCACAGATGAAGGCAGGAGGGCGAAACACGTAAAAACACAAAAACAAACGAATTGCACAATATTTCGACTTTAGTCTTAGTCATTTGGGAGGTGAGACATATGGCAGGGGGAAAGATGTAGTCACATCCTAACCCGCCACATTAATGAAGCACAGGCGGAAAATGCGTGGTAGTGGTAGAATTGCCGGGAGGGAGGGGGGGGGGGGGGGGAATAGGCTTGACCAGCGATAAAAGTGAAACAAATCAATATAATCTTTGTATAGCATAGTTCAAAAAGTTATAATTGAAAATAAAGGGAGATATAAGAATTTAAATATATATATATGGGGAAAAAAAATGAATTGATGTAATGTACATATAAAAATAACCGACTGTAAAATGAAATGAGAGATGGCAAGTGACAGGTTTAACGTAGGTTTAGGCCAGGGGTGTGTCTGGTGTCAAGGATATGTTGGTAGGCTAGTTCCCATCTGTGGAGTTCTGAAGGGGTGGTGGTATTAGGAAAAACTCTAATAGCTCTGACTGTGAAACAGGTGTTGAGGTTGTTTGAATTATGGAAGTTCCCATGAATTGCCACGGGATGGTCTGGGTTGGAAGTATAAACTGTTTGCCTGTGGCCATTCATTCTGTAGGAAAGTTGTTGAGTGGTGAGACCAATGTAAGAGGCAGTGCAGTGGATGCAGGTGAGTTGGTAAATAAGGTGAGTGGTAGCAGGAAAGAATATTGAAAAATAGAAATATCAAAAAGTGTTACCGGTGATTGTAATAAGGTCTTGAGCTGGAAAATCCACCACACTTGTCACGTGTTCGTAATCAGTGTATGAAACTGAAGACTGCAACAATCAACTTTAAAATTTTGACTTTGGAGGAAACGTTGCACCGAAGAGCTACCTCACAAATTCAACTAGAACTCTTGAGGATCGACAAAGTATGCACTGCTAATTCTCATGCCACTCTCATTCCTGGTGGCAATCAGCTTCTCTAAATGAGCTTGTCTAATTCAACAAATGCAGTAAGCTAATTGAGCTAACTTTAACCTTTTTGGGAAACGAAATCCAACCATCACTTTTGATAGAAAGAATATCCATTCCATCATTGTTGACATTTGTGCAGATCACACTCAGATATATTGTAGGAAGAGATGGGTAATTATATTTATATATATATATACATACATATTTTGTTCTGCAAATTGTAGTCATTGTATGTAAACCCTCTAAATGAACCTGTGGAATTAAAATGATAACAGACTTAAACAATACCCAGTTCAATGTCTTTCTGTGAGATGCACCATACTATTACATGAGTAAATTGTTCATCTTGTTCAGCAGTCTTTACAAGCAGAATACATCTCTCCTAAATTTTATTAACTTCTTTGGTCGGACCGAGCGTGGTGGGTGAGCGGTGAACGCTTTGGCCTCGCATTCGGCAGGACGCAGGTTTAAATCCCCGTCTTGGCATCCAGATTTGGGTTTTTCGTGGTTTCCCCAAATCACTCCAGGTAAATTCCTTCTCATTCCTTGTCCCCAGTCCTATGCCACCTCTAATGACCTCAATGAGGCATAAAAAAAAATTGTCAAAGTTTCCTAAGAAAGCGCTAAATGTCAGCAGTGGCGGGTCATTAGCGCAAACCACCTGGAGGCTGTGTTTCTAGGCCATCAGTTGTGTGATAGATGTTGAATTGGGGCTTGCACATATCAAAGGGTTTTAAGAAACTTTTAATGTACGCATGAACGGTGAATACTCTACTACTATTATTATTACTCCACGATTTGCTAAAAGTGGGTGGCGGAGGGTGCATTGCACCTATCCTAATGTCTAATCGTTTGTCCGTAGGAAGTGATGTACGGGATATGGCAGGAGGTGACCGTGGGCTATTTTGAGGAACTATCCTCTCATTCGCATGGAGCGATCTGGGAAAACACAGAACAGGATGGCCAGAGCTGTTTGTCGAGTTCTACTGCTATTGGATTATATGTTTTCTTGCTCGATAAATCCTTCCTATTCAATTCCCTAATTGCTTGTGGGAAAAAATGAGTATAGAAATGAATTGGTTCTGGTCCTGGTTTTTCTTGTCTTATTTTCTTGATCATTTGTAGAACTGAATGTTGCTGCTTGCTGTCATTCCGAAATAGGTCAGTTGTGAATTTTTCAATCAGCTTCTGTCGAGAACAACACCTTCAATGTTCCAGGTCTTCCCAAATTAACTGCTTCTACATTGCCATTGTGCCTTCGCTTCAACTGTATATACCTGACATGAATCGGGAGGCTCTTCTTTGGACCTCTTCCAATGCCTCCATTAACCCCTTTGATGAGGACCCGATACAGAACAACAATACTCTAAGTGACGATACACCAGAGCTTTTTATGCAATCGATTTAACTTTTGGTGTGAACTATTTTGAATTATGGCATAGAAATCAGAGCATATGATTTGCTTTCCCAAATACCATCTCAATATGTTCACTCCGCAACAAATTATTGTAAATTGTTACCTTTTTACTCATATTTTCCTCATTTTACTCATTATTTATCCGTCCATATTTATTTACTTTATTCCCCCCCCCCTTTTTTTGTCTAGTATTAGTTGTACCACCAACTGCGATTTACATATTTATATACAATATCTCAGTCCCACCGCCATATTGATAATCCACCTAGTCATGTAGCAACCCTCGGCGTGTGCACACCTCCCGAGCCTCATGAATAAGGTTTAGTAACGAAATATTGAGTTTATTTGTGTGTTCGTGATATATGTTCTTCTCTCGTCGCTGCCTTCAACTTTTGTGAGTGATGAGTCATTTTACCTTTCCTTGCAATTATACTTTTTACTCATATGCATTTAACTCCAGCTGCACTAGGTGATTATTTTCATAACATCGGCTTGTAACTAAGCACAGTCATCCTGGGTTTTTATTTTGCAATAAATAATAGCATCATCAGCAAATGGTCTTTTTCCCCCTATTATGTCACGCATATCACTAATATATATTAGAAACGGCAGGAGCTCTATTTCACACCTTGGGGTACCCCGGACCTTATTTCGGTCAGTGACGAACACTCGGCATCGAGAACTACACTGTGTTCTATCGTTCAGAAAGTCTGCAACCCGGTCACATATGTGTGTAGATGTGGAATAACCATGAAGTTCTGTAAGTAACCATGTGTGAGACACAGTGTCAAAAGCTTTTTTAAAATCTAATATAACAAATGATGCACAAAATCATTTAACTTAACAGTTTTGTCTTCATCGTTGGGGAGATCTATTCAAGCAATCAGTCTCGTGACCTTCCAAGAGATCTCAGGGAGTTGCAATCATCTATTACATATGCGTATAGCAGGCTTTTCCTCAGTTAATGATGAGTTTACTGGTGGCCACAGGGATGATATTTACTAATACCATCCATTGTCATTGTAAGCAGTGATGTAGTGGCCCTTTAACTGTCTGTGTATCTTTATTGATTTTCTCCAGACCAATTGCTTTTATAGAATAGCCTGGAATCTGACTCTGGAATTTATAAATTTATCATAAATTATCTATGAAATATAAATTGTGATTGAAGTATGCTTTATAATACGTAGTTACTGATGCTTTGATGACTTTACTTGAAAGGCAAGAATCGTTCAGAGAAAGCAGCCCTTATAATTTTTTCAATACTGATTACAAACTGCTGTCCACTGATGTCAACTCCAGAGAAACACAGCATGAGCCTCAATGCAGCAGCTCATAGTGGCATTGAGGGACACCCTACCAATCAGCTAGGGCAATACTTGTAATCCCTCACGTCTTAGCTAAGAAAACTTAAGAGTGGTTTTGAAATTACTGTCCTACTAAATCTTGAAGTCACTAGCCAGACCAGCCTGAACCTTTACAGACAGTGTGTAGGTGTTAGTGAAAGTTTCCCAGTTTTTCTCTGACAAATGTTTGAAACAAGTATTTTTGAAGCTACTTCGTGAATTTTTTATGGGGCACGTATCTACTATAAAATGAAAACCAAATAAATTCGAAAAATAAAAACTCTGAAACTACTGAGCAGATTTCTATGGGATTTTCACCGTTTTATAGCTTAGAATCTCAATTCACTTGTTCGGTACTTCAACATTACATAATTCTGGAGATCTAAATGAAATTCTAAACTTATGGTGACAAATACCAAAGTTTGAACTACTGGATATTGCATACCCCGAAGTCCTCACAAATGACACAACTATGATGTCTCTGACGATGGCCTTTAATGAGCGATAATAACTATTTTGTATATTCCACACTAAACAAAACTTGAAATATTCTTTCCTTTAATTCGGGATGTTCAGTTTTTAAGCGCCATATATGGCCATATTGAATGTGAGATATTAATAACAAAAATAAAAACAGAGATTATCTTTGATCCCAATCTCTCTTAGCGCAACTATAGTCTCTGGCTATCATATACGGTTTAAGAAAAACTGAATGTTTTCATATTGCATTCTGCACTACAAACATGAGTTTCTGACACAATCTAGCTTTCAATCGCATTATAATCTATTTAAGTTCTCGAGATATCGAATGTCAGACAAACTACCTGGAGTTTGGAGTTGAAAGTAGTCATTCTGTTCATAATTATTAATGTGTAGGCTGATGGTTTTTAATATAAAAAGAACGTTGTATTAAGCCTTTAGTGTTGCAAATACAAACAGTTTAGGACAACAAAGCACCTTTTCTTCATTTTATGATTTATTGCTTTGTTTATTAATGCAGTTTCTATGATAACCATGGTGCCACAGTTTAACTCCCTGAAATAAATCGAAAATAAAGAATATTTTTTTTTTAATATCTCGCATATTTCTGAATACAATTGGCTAATGGAAACAAAGAAACTGCAGCGAGGAACTGAAAATAAGATAGGATAGGGAAAAATAAACAGATACCCGTCACTTACCACAGATGAAGGCAGGAGGGCGAGACGAACACGTAAAAACACAAAAACATAAACAAATTCATAATATTTCGACATAAGTCTTAGTCATGTGAGAGGCGAGACATAAGGCAGGGGGAAACATGTGGTCACATTCCAACCCACCACATGAATGTGGGTTGGGATGTGACCACATGTTTCCCCCTGCCGTATGTCTTGCCTCTCTCATGACGTAAGTCTTATGTTGAAATTTTGTGCAATATGTTTATGTTTTTGTCTTTTTACGTGTTCGTCTCGCCCTCCTGCCTTCATCTGTGGTAAGTGATGGGTATCTGTTTATTTTTCCCTATCCTATTGAAAGCCTACTGGCGTGATTTATTGATTATAATTAAGGTACTTATTAAACACAAATAATTGTTAATTAAGTAAAAGGTTCTTTAAGCTGTGGTCGCCAGGTTTAGGTACTGTTCTTCGTCGGGAATAATTAAATGAGAGAGTCACACAGTTTAGGGTGAACATCTACTCAAAAACTTTATTCTAGTTCATTAACCTCTGCACACACACACTCCGACGGAAAGTACCACCACCAAATAATATACCAACAAGGAATCGGACTTCTTCTTCGAAAACCACAGATTCGTGGGATAAGAGAGGTTGACTTACAAAATAGTCTCCCACATTCACTATCATCCTCTTAACGCTATACAGTCACTTGAAAACACAGCATTCCCTTTAAAACAGTAAATTCCACATAATACATGTCTCCATCATGCACTTCAACGAAGTTTTTACAATTTCAACTATTTGACCGAAAAATGTTCCTGCGTCAGACCTTCACCTGACGGAGGTCAAAGACTCACTACTACTCTATACAAAGACAACATCATATTGGCTTGCGACACCGGCCACAGATATTACTGTATGGCTCAGGCGTATGTTATGTTACACTATCTTATATTTCTGAATACTTGATATACAATTGTGAATACCTGATATTCAACTATACAGGTACGGAATATATTTTAATTTTGAGCTACAGTGCCAGATGAAGTAGCATAATGAGAAATTTTTAGCACCAGTGGTAGATGAGTCACCACAATGAGATACAACTATTTGATACCACAAAAACTTGATCAAAATCGATTCAGCAGTTTTCAGATAATGCTTCATTGTTCGTAAAGTAAATGTGCCGTAACGGCTTAAGACATACATAAAATTTTAATTTTGAACCCAATGTTCCAAATTCTGAAAATCCATTCAAAACATGTATTCTTTGAGTGATGCAGGAATAAACACACACATTCCAGATACTTTTTACGTATGTATTATGTAATAATGTGCGTAATGTTTCAATTTTCGAGCAGCAACATTAGCAAATGCAATTAGGTTGAAATGTAACCTGGACTAAAATGAAAACTGACATTCCATATTAAAGCATCCAAACCACCCCACTCTTAGAAGTGTGCTGCTAAATCACCATTTAGTTTAGCACCGGAAACGACTGGTACGAAATCAACGAAGCTTGGTAAGTATGAATCTGTTCAGACGAATAAAATTAGTGTACGTGTAAATCGAATTAAACCCACTCCTTTTTCGGTAGGGTGCGGGTGTACCTAGGTGTGCTTTAATTGAGGAAATTGATGACGCGAATTGTATGAAACTTGGTACTGTTTCTCATTGCGTGAATAAAAACAGCATATGGGTAAATCCACGCCAACTAAATTGGCCAAACTCTGCTAGTAAATTATATAGGTGTAAGCACTTGTCCCATCTAATTGCTAACGGTACAGTACTCAAATCCTCCGATTCGGTGCCGGAAGTTCGTACGTTCGACCCTGCAGCGGTCCGCTGTCTGTTGCCGGAGGTTGCAGCCAATCGATGCCGTATCCCGTACTGTGACTGGTTTACGTGACTGCCACTCCGCCACCCTGTTTAGTTGGGAGCAGATGAGCCCCTGCGATTGACACCGGTGTGGCTGGACGGTTCGGGGTTGCTCCAGTTCCTGCTGGTAATGCGTCGAGAAGGATTCGTGAAGCCCCAGCCGGGTGTCAAATGGCAACGTAACACACAAATTCTATAACGCCTTGTAAAAAAGCAAGCTTGGATATATAAATTCCTAGTGTAAATATTATCCATACCAACAAATTTATTCTATTTCTTCTATACTGTTCATTTTGACACTGTTTAGACAGCATCGTGTTGTCATTCAGGGTCAGCATCCCAACATCAGCAGATGTTACCAGATCATCAGTGATGAAGTTATAGTGGTCTGTAAGAAAAATGATGCAAACATACTTAGAAAATGAAGTAACGACTGTAAACCACATTTAGAAACTGTCGATATTAAACATACAAAAATCTACGACTGACATTAGTTCATAGAATTTAGTGTTAGGACGTACCACCTCGCAATGACGTTTAAGTATTTTAACATTATGCTTCAATTAATTGCATCCCGTCATGGTATTAACAGCAATATCAATCTTCCCTACTACGACAGGCAAGGGTCGTGAGTTGTGGTTTCATTAACCTTAAAGCATCTTTGGAATATGTTTGGTAGATAATCACAATGTTATGAAACACTAAAAAGAGAAATGACTTAGTTAAGATATCACAGAAATGAAGTATCAGTAACTAATCTTTATGTTGGAATGCTTGAAAAAATATCTCACGTAAATCATTCGCTCACATGCAGTGTGACAGGGGGTGTAGGTAACAGCAGATTGATTACTATAGACACTGTATGTTGAGCAATCACAATCATCTCGAAATGTCACCCTTCCTTATTTTGCTATTTATATCACCTACAGAAAGCAATGGACTTCGTGTGTCCGTGCGGCGTATTCGTGAGGATTCGTGAGAGTGACTGGATCCAGATGCAGAAGATGGGTGCCTTCCTGCACGTGGCCAAGGGCTCCGCCGAGCCCCCGCTCTTCATCGAGATGTCGTACTGCGGGGGACCCCCCGACGAGAAGCCCATAGTACTCTGCGGTGAGTCCAGCCACAGCCGCTTGCGACTACGGCGTGTAGTCACAGCGGCGTTGCTTAATCTCGTGATGTGTCGCAGGCAAGGGCATCACGTACGACAGTGGTGGGCTCTACCTCAAGAAGTGTCCCTGGATGAAGGACTTCAAGGGGGGACCTGTCAGGTGCCGCCGCTGTGGTAGCCGTCATGCGTGCTGTCGGTACTCTCAAGCTGCCCATCAATGTCAACGGTAAGCACTCCATAGCGAAAAGCCAGTATAACAGAGCGAAGGGGGGCATACGTAACGTGACGAGAGTACGGGTGTGTCTGCAGCCTGCATCCCCGTCTGCGAACACATGTTGAGTGGCATGTCAATGAAGCCGGGGGATATTGTGATGTCATCCAGCGGGAACACCATCAGGATCTGCAGACCTGACTGCGAGGGCCGCCTGATCATGGCAGACGTGCTCACCTATTGCATCGTGAAGTACAAGCCTCAGGTGCTGATCGACGTGGGCACGTACACAGGTATAAGGAGCACTACGGTCAGGCGAGTGTTTATAACAGTATCCTCGCTAGCGCACTGGATGTAGCTCGCTCGCTCTGTGATTTGCAGCCAGCATGAAGGCTGCTCTGGGAGGCGCTGCGACGGGAGTCTTCACCAACAGCTGTGAGATGTGGCAGGAGATGCGCAAGGCGGGTGCAGTGACGGGGGACCGCGTGTGGCGCTTCCCCCTATGGGACCACTACAAGAGGCGCGTTCTCACCCTCACTGAGGCGGACATCGCCAACCACGGGACGGGACGCGGCGCCGGCGCCTGCAAGGCCGCAGCCTTCCTCCATGTAACCACAACTTACCATACATTTTATGTTCTAATATCAAGGTTATACAGAACTCTTCCTAGGAGTGGTTTACCTCTTTGGTGACAGTGCTCAATTGTTTATGTCTGGTCCATTAAACATTACACTGAAGTCTATCGTTACCGCGTGCCCGAGCAATCTTAGCAACTGATATACAATTACACAAGAATTGACATTTTTTGCGACCCGCGTGGCAACTGTTGATGGGTGTTTTGCAGGAGTTCGTGCCGTGCGGTGACTGGGTGCACGTGGACTCGGGCAGCTGCGGCCTGAAGGCGGAGACTCCGGACAATCCGTACCTGGAGGTGGGTCGCATGACGGGTCGGCCCACCAGGACGCTCATCCAGTTCCTCTGCCAGCTCGCCTGCGACATCGAGGAGTGCGTCGACGACCCCCCGCCGCCCCCGGACCACTACCACAGCCCCTAGGTATGCGACAGGCCTCATTAGCTTACTCAATAAGAAACTAGTTTAACACTCTTTATCACTTCCATACTGCCACCGCAAATTATCATTTCAGCTATTGTAATGAAAAAAAAAAATTGTTACATCAACATCCCAAAATATTTTTGAGCCTCAGCAGTAGTTCCCTACACTATTGTTCCTTCGGTACCCAAAACTTATTCTTTAAACTTCCCTTCACTATCTTTGCTCTGTCTTCAGTAGCCTGTACCAACTGCTATCTCTACTGCCTCTAATGTGTAACTATTGGTGAAAGTCTTGAGAAAAACTGATCAAAACTTTATACAATCTGTCTGGTAAAAAACTGTTCAAAGACTGAGCTGCAAATCATTAGTAATCGTTGTACCGCTAATAAACCTTTGCAGTCTTCAGGTCTTTACATATACCCTTGTCTTCTACTGAGAACATGTTGCAATGTTTTCCAAGTGACATTACCCTCAAGTCCTCTAATCACTTAAATGGCATTGCATTTGCTCATCATTACGTTTTTATTGGCCAGTATCTCTAATCTTTCAGCATGTTGGACCATATTCTGTAAAACGTCTGATAACTCATATTTATAAATCCCTTATTCCACTCGACTGTCTTTACATCAACTAGTAATGTCGTTACCTCATCTTTATAAAGAATAGCAGTTACTTCATACTATGCATTTAAACAATAAGAGAAATAACTGTGGTTTCTCTTTCCACAGGTACAATCTCAGAAGATATCAAGAGTGAGCAAAATCTCAAGACACTTTTATAGCTGAACTGTGTCTTTTTTATATTTTTATATCAATTTTTGTATTGTTTTGTGTAGTCTTTTTAAACTATAAATGATGTTCATTTTTAGAGTAACACTGTATCAGAGTATTTATATTGTCTATTTTGTCTGCTACAGGGGAGTGTCAATAAACCATGTAGCTCCACGTAAGAACGGAGACTTTCCCGGCGTATGCTCGAAATGAAGTGTTCACGGGTGTACCGCCGGATAGTGTTTTGAAAACACGATATTTTGACGACTCGCTCCGTCGTCTTCATCAGGTGTCGAGACATCTGCACGGGTCGGCTCACCGTCGGATACTGAGACAGTCCAGGTGCCGCACATCCTTATACAGGCCAACTGCTCTCTCCGACTCCTGCGCCCGGCGGCTGGCGGCGAGTAGGCGAGGCTACAGTTGTTCATTACACTAAGACGTCTCAGCGAGGCGTGGAAACCGGCCTTGGCAACTCTACGCAGAGATTGTGGCATGCATGTTCAGCAACTGCCATAAATGGCCCAATATTAACTTCCTCGGCCCACAACGAACAACTGTGGCCCCGCCCACTCACAGCCAGCCGTCGGGCGTGGGAGTCGGAGAGAGCCGTTGGCCTATATAAGGAGGTGCGGCACCTGGACTGTGTCAGTATCCGACAGTCAGCCGACCCGTGCAGATGTCTCGACACCTGATGAAGACGACTGAGCTAGTCGTCAAAATATCGTGTTTTCAAAACACTATCCGGCAGTACAACCGTGAACACTTCATTTCACGTAGCTCTATTTTGGCCTACTATGAACACCCTCCTCCCCCCCCCCCCCACCCCTCCGTGCAGCACATAGCTTTCTTCCCTACTGATTCCAGAAGACATTTTGTAGTGTTCTCTCTTGTCAGACTATCATAAATTACATACGGTGATAATTAAATGATGGAAGTAAATATTTGCATGCTGTTGTGTGTTTTGTACCTCATTTTATCTGTGACTAATAATAGGAATAGAAAGCTAATCCTCCTGTGAAACCCCCCCTCCCCCCATGTAGCCCAGTGTAGCTTTTCAATCAACCCCTCCTCCCCCTAGCCACGTAGTTTATGGATGGTCCCCAAGTTATGGTTGATACATGATGTGAGCTTCCAGATTATTCACCATACGGATGAGGAATTGAAATAAAATAGAAGAGCAGACAAGAACAATATCTTGTGCTGGAAGAGTTTTCCTTAAACTTTACTGGGAGCTAGGAAGGGGAAGGAATTTGGCACAGGAGGGGTTCGCACACGGGACTGACCATCCCCGTCGGCTCTGCTCTTGAGACCCACTTTGAGTAGCTCTTCTCCGATTTCTCATGGTAGCCTAGATGAAGGTGGATATAGAAACATAGTTTGTTCTTACTGAAGAACTGGACAGGTCTGACAATATCAGTTTTGCTGTTGATAAAATATTTTAGAGAATCTTCTGTGAAGACTACCCTCAAAGATCCCAAAATTAAATTCAGTTCATTTCTGAAGAATGTTTAGTGTGTTGTACAGTAATTAGGGAAAAACTACGTCAATCTTTTTTTCACTTGCACTGTTTCACATTGTATTTTCTTAGGTATGTAGTGTTCGGCAATTGGGAATTGGTTCCCCTAGTGGTAGTCTCTTCTTGACGGGGACCTGTCTCCATGTGACAAAATGCCAGAGAACAGCTTTGTTTTTATTTATTCTTCACATGCTGAAAGGTTTCATCACTGTTCTCTTGTCATCTTTCTCAATCATTGCTTCATCCTCATTAACAGTGTATCTCTTCCTTTTATTCTCACTACACACCATCTCACTAGTTGACTATCAGACTTTGGGATATAGACATGCATATTTTTGAAATCTATTTATTTTTAAAAAATGGGGGGGGGGAGGGACTAGTAGAGACAGAGTAGAATATTGTGGAGCAAAAGTGAGATGATCTTCCATGTTTCTCAAGTAAACTGTCCTTAAACTTTTGCCTGGAGGCTAAGTTCTTTAGGGGGCGTTCAAGTATTACGTAACGCTATTTTTGAAGATTTTAGACCCTCCCTCCCCCCTATGTAACGCACCGTAATGTTTTTCTGTACCCCCCCTCCCCCTCCCTAAACATTACGTAACATCCAAGTGACCATTTTTACCTAAAAGTCACAATCATGTTGCACAAAGTACCGGAAAGACGCTAAAATACCTTTGTTATTGTTTTAATCGCGTTTGCAGTAACAATAAATAAAAAAAGAGATTTGTTAAGTAATATTTAATTTATTTAGCCATAAATCAAATATATAGGTATGTAAAAAAAATCAATTGGAATTACTGCTCCTCCGTCCACGGGTTTGCCAGCCACTCGGACTCTTTTATTACTGGCATCCAGAGAGCAGACGAAGAGGGTTCCGGAATTGTTAAACCACTTGCATCAACTTCATCTTCGTCGAGCCAATCGGCATCCTCAGTCAATGCTTCACTGCGGCGCACAACACAAAGAAACTCATTTGCCTTTGTGGCAGCAAGTGGCTGTGGCCGTACTTTACTTTCACGGCGGTCTTGGGCAGACTTGCCATGCACGTAACGACTGTGCGTTTGCACACTCTTGTGGGATGTGAAATAGACCCCACAGGTTGCACATATTCTGTTCTTGAGATCGGATTGCACTGATGGGAAAAGAAATCGTAAGGCATTTGCTTAAACACTTCTAGAGGAGACGACAGATCAATGGACAACCTCAAGAAGTAGTGAAAACTTGCATGATCCTTTGTCTAGCTGACTAGATACCACGAGTTTGCCTGAGGTTTGAAGGATTGGGCAGGGTGGCGGCAAGAAAGTATCTATATTCCACCGAAACATCGTAGTTGTCAATTTTCATTTCACTCCAGACCTTAGCAAGTGTCTCCCCGGCGTGCTGAAAATTGCATTTTTTCCAAATCATCATCAACAGTCATTCCTTTGTCGTCGAGATGAGAATCAAAATGTTCATGCGGCAGGATGACGCCTGACAGTCGTTTGCTGAGGGGGTCACGCGTTGCTCAACTCGGTTGTATGCACTCTGCTCAGGAGCATTAGTCACTATAAACAGGGCGTCCATGTTGTATTTTTTGAACTGTTAAATGGCAAAGTTCTTGACTTTCTGATAACGCGTATTTTTGTCCGGCCCACCATCTACAAACATGACGATCACTGGCTTCACGGTGTTCGATTCTGTCATCATTAAGGGTTTGAATGCAGACACTGATAAAAGTGATTCGAAATCATAATCACGGGTGTTCACTGTAGAGGATGCGTGGGTTCCACTCCTTATGGATATGTTTGTCGGCCCGCTGTAACCGACAGCTTCTTCCTCACCAAAACTGTCAGGATCCACGTTGACGCCGGCGTATACAGACGGAATTAGTTTGTGCCGCTCTGCCACGACCCAGTCACGGTCAGGTAAAAGTACTCTGTATTCCATTTGGATTAAAAGAGGACTCTGACTTTTCACTGCCGTTAAACCTATCGGTACACGGGCTTTATCATCTTGAGCAAGAACAAATACTTGCTGTGGTCCCAGAAGTGACGCGAGAGATTCCAAGGACCTGATTGTAGCAGTGCAGAATTCCCCATCCTCGTGCTTTTTTGCTTCTCTGTTTGTGGTCTTACTAACTCTCTTGAGTGTTAGAAACGAGTAGGAGTAAATGAAGATATGTGCCGCTCCGAGAAATTTGGAATCCCGTCGACAGCCTCTCGTGCAGGTCGGACAGAGTGAGACGACTCCTAATCGTCTCTGTTCGGCGGCGTTCATCAGCGGCGCTGCCATGAATGGCAATGTTAATTATGGTCTCCAAGAGAGCTGGTTGCGAGTCAACCAAAGGGGGCTGCCCGGGGCTAGATCGAGGTATTACTGGAGCAGGATTGTTTTTCCAACGTTCAGCTTTCTCAAGTTTCTCTTTGGCTTGAAATTTTTTTGCACGCTCGGCACTGTCTTTTTTTACTTCTTCATGAACATCCTCTTGGCTGTACCAGTGTCCCTTGCTTCAGTAAGAACAATTATTCTACGTTGAAGTAGGCCAATTTTCTTCGTAAGAGTATCTTGAGCCGGTTTGCTTGGAACATTTTTAGTGATGTTCGAAACAATCGTAGTGGTGTGTGGTTCCGTAGACGGGATGTCCAAGTTGTCCCCATCCCTTCCTCATCAGTAGTCTCACTTCGCTCATCATTCATTTGCTGGCAGTGCTCTCTCTTCCAGCGACTCCGACAATCGATCCCATAACAGATGAATATGCGGATACAGCATCTGAATCCTATAGAAGTGAAAATATATAAAAAATAGGTATTATTGAGGCATGCGATATAGAACATAATACGCATAAATACAGGGTTAATTTTAAATCACCAGAAAGCTCTCGGCCCGTATTCCTATCACTAAAAATAAATAGTGACTTTTGTTTAACGTCTTTTCGAAATTTCATATTTCTGTTTTTTATACAAAACTTAAAAAAATATTTATTATATCTTTGAAATAAATCAGCAAAAGTGCTTTGCCTTTTACATGATGCTTTGCCAAACAGAAGTAAGAAAAATATGACTGATAAGTAATGAAAATTAAGAGTTGGATTCAATTTTTTTTTATATTACAAAAAATATCCATTTTAGACAAGTCGTATCACAAATGTTGTTGCTTTTAGTGATAGGAATTACAGGCCGAGAGGTTTTCGGTGATTATAAATTAATAACCCTGCAGGATAGTGTGTTAAACAATAAAGTGCATATAAAAAGGTTTTGAACGTCGGAAATCTCATTGTTTTATTTAGTAAAATCGACGTAAAATTTTCATATATAATTTATACAACCATCCAAACCTGGACAAACTGTACTGAAAAAGTATACATACCTGTTTTTGTAGAAAAATGCGCGAAGTCGGTGGGACGTTGGGCCCCGCTGACAATAGTGTTGCTGGCGTGCTTGATGTTTTAATAGGTAGCTAAAAATAAATAATACTTTAATGATAATAGTTCATTTATGAAAAAGTTAAGTTTGGTTTATATATTATATGCCTGCGTATACGTAATTGATACATATAATTATATAAGTTATTTATGTACATAGCAGTAAAGTTACCTGTGTAAAATAACTAAGCATTGTTGCTTTCTTCTTGGTGGCCTTCACCATGAACTCTTGTATAACATAATTTTTATGTTCTATAAACTTTTCTTTATTTTTTAATTTTTCTTTAGCAGTTTTCCAAATTTCGTTGGCATTTTTTTGGCAAGTTAGCATGAGAGCTTTTATAGGCTAAGACCAGCTGATGATGAAAATCTCCTTCTTTTGAGGACATTATGGTATAAACTCACTTTGACAAAACTGACAACAGCAATATGCTTCTGTGTAAACACTAATGAATACTGACAATGAAAACAAAATAAAAATGACGTATAGTACAGTCAAGGGATTCCCCGTAAAACATAAACGGAAAGGGTTACCAACTTGGAAGAACAAAAATATAAATGACGTACAATACAATCGAGGGATTTCCCGTAAAACATAAACAAAAAGGGCTACCAACTTGGGAGAACAAAAATAAAAATAACGTACAATACATTCGAGGGATTTCCCATAAAACATAAACAAAAAGGGTTGCCAACTTGGGAGATTTTAATTTCATAATTTTTTATTAAAATAAAAAAAGTTACATAACGCATTGTTCCAATACCCCCTCCCGCCTCTGTAACACACCGTAACATTTTAGAAGACCCCCTTCCCCCCCAAAATTGCGTTATGTAATACTTGAATGCCCCCTTAGAAAATCTACACTTAAATTGCTACACAATACTATACACATTTAAATATTTGAGATGCCACCTAACAAATTTGGAAGAAAAAGATTACATTTCAAAATATTAAATTACAGCAGGATACTGTGAATAATCAGTGAAGTCTTTACTCCAAATAATATTAAAAGGCACACAACAGTTAAGACATATAAAACTGTGGCGAGACTGATGGTTACTTACGGTTCTACAACATTAACAGTACAAGTAATGCTGGAAACTATAAAATTCATTAAAAAAAAAAACTGAAGCTATACAATACAAACAAACAATGATGTGCACACATATAATACTAGACAGACATTAGATTTACATGTACCACAAACAAATACTACCCTATGTCAGAAAGGACCACTACATACAGGAATCAGATTGTTTAATAACCTACCACATAGTATCAAATCTGTAAAAGAAAATACAAAATTCACTTCAGGACTGAAGGAGTACATGCTCGGCCACTGCTTCTACAGTATTGATGAGTATTTTCAAACCAAATGATAGACTTAAATAGTGAAAAATCATGTGTTATTTGTAATTATAAATTTTGTGTCTTTATCAATCTTGTACAGCTATCTTACGAATGATCACAGCATTGATAAAATGCCCGTGAGAGAGAGAGAGAGAGAATGTACTGAGCTCACTGGTTTATAATGCGCTTGTCTGTTGCATAAATGAAATGTCGATATACTACTAGTGTAGTGACTGGAGGCAAGTACAACTGAAACTAAATTAACTACACTAAACAAAACGAATGGCAATTAACTTCCTTGCTTTAGTTCCCTTTTTATCTTGAACCAATCTTAGAGTGTATGCAAACACTGTTGTAAATGATCCTTATTTGTTCCATAGTTACTTCATTGGTATGTCTCTTTTTTATGCTTGACCATATGCTTTCCATTCATTCTTTACCATAGGCCTTTTTATGTATATAGAATTATTATGGTACTAGTGCAAGCCCACGGCCGTTTTTTGTGTATTGTCACGGGTCTAGAATAGTTGCAGTTTTTATGGTCAAAGATTGTGACAGATTGACTTGATCTGACCAAATACAAACTTGACCCGAGTTTCACTTTTAGCGTTAAAAAAATCTCTTGAGCTTGAAGAACTCAGAAGTATTAATATAAGTAGGTATTAAACATGGACAGGGATAATCGTGCTATTGTGTAATTGTTTTAGAGGTCATAGAGTCGAGCTTGCTGAAATACAAACCTGACTTGTATTTAACCTTTAAAGTTCACTCGTTTAAAGAATTCCTCTTTGCTTTGAAAGCATCAAATTTTTTTATTGAAGCTGGACGTTCATAATGTAGTCTTTGGTTTTAGTAAAACCAAAGAACTTAATACAGATTCCATATTATTAAACATTTGAGCATCTTCAAAGAAATCAATAGCCAAAATACTCGATTCTGTAACATATTTGGTCTAATGTCCTCTTTAAACAACCTAATAATTCGGGTACAGTGAACATGATCAAAGACCATTAACGAAAGTGGTCAGTAAAACACGTAAAAAGTAAATAAATCGTAATGTGTAAACTTTGGTCAAGCAACAACATCAGTGAAAGTTTTAATTAAATTGAAAATCAGCCTATGCCAATTGACAATTGGCATTCGCAGTTACTGCAGAGACCGTGAGTAATTTACGTTTTTTTTAGTTTTTTATGTGGCTTACATTAGCAACAAGTTACTGAAAAGCAGTTCCAGGTTTTTTCAGCCGTAAAGTTCATCGATATTTTTTTAACTTTATGGCAATTAATTTGGTAGCAGTTACTTAGGTTTTAAATTGTGGACATATCCTAGAATTTCTTCTAATGTTATCTGTGGAGGCTGTTAATTTGCAAGCGAAGGCTGACACGTGACACCGTTCTCCAGCCAGTAGCTATCGAGGTGGGTGGGTGAGCGAGCTTAGGAAATTCTACAGTAGATTCTTTTGTAATAACACCCTTTCTCTAAGACATGTCCGAGTATAATGATGGCTGCATTTAATCTTCCTGTGCTTTTTTATTTTATCCCACATTGTTTTTATTAAGAAAATGCCCAGCATATTGTTTACCCTACTTGTGTAAGCCCGCATCTGAATAAATTCTCTGATCCCTAATTACGTTCCCTATCGATGTTTTTGAATGAAAATATGATACATTATTGCATGTATGAATACTTCACGATTTATCTGAGACATTTGACACGAAGTTCAACTAGGTCGTACGTGATCACACTGACACCTGCCGAGTGGTTTCTAAATCCGGCACTGAGCTGGGGTGGTGGCAAGAAACTACTGAATTGATAATTCTGGAGAAATATCGTTGTTGTAAGTGGGCAAATATCACCAAAGTAGTGAAAGTGAAAGGATATAAATACTGATAGGCAATACCCAAAATATTTTAGATTTACAAAATACAAGGTAGGATCAGAAAGTTTCCAGAAGTGGTTAATAACAATTTATTGAAAATATGTATAACATTTTCATCTTATTTTCCTCCTCCTGCGTCTACACACTTATTCCACTGTTCGTACAATTGTTGGAAGTACTCCTGAAAGCCATTTTTCGAAAGCTCTTTCAGCCACTTCATTACATTTTGTACCACTTGTGATGAATCAACAAAACGTCTTCTCTTTAATGTTATTTTCAGATGTAAAAACAAGTAAAAATCGGTAGAATATGGAGCGTGTTCGAGACTGCTAACATTGTTTGCAAGGTATTGTTTCACCTTTACAGATCGATGTGACAGGGCATTGTAATGCAACACAATCCAATCATTCCCTGCCCATTGTTCAGGTCGTTTTTGTCGAACTGCATCCCGTAACCATTTTAAGACCTCACTGTGTAATTCTTTGTTAACTGTTTTCCGTTCAGGAATAAATTCGTAATGAACCAAACCCTGGTAATCAAAAAAATCCTCCAACATTACTTTATCCCGGCTTCTGTCGTGGCGAAATTTTTGTTTTCTTGGAGATGTTTTTGACTTCTATTTTGCAGACTGTCATTTCGTCTCAGGGTCGTAAAGAAAACGGGACATCTTGTCACCTGTTACAATTTTGCGCAGGATGCTGTCATCTGCATCGGCCACTTCAATCGAGCTCTTGCACGTGGTCATTCTCATTTCTTTTTGTTCAGGGGATAACATTTTTGGAACCATGTGCAAGCTGGAAGCTGTCCTAGATGATGATCTGCAAGCAAACATGATGCATGTTCAAATCATTATAAAGAATGCCGTGAATACTCCCGTGTAAAATAACAACCTCAGAGGCAATAATATTGATGGTCGTTCACCAGTTTGCATGCACAAGTTGTCAAATGCGCTCAGCATTCTCATCTGCCGTAGAACTTGAAGGCTGCCCAGTCCGAACGTCATCTTCAATTGTTTTCTTGGATTTTCAGAAAGCTTTTGACTCTGTGCCACACAACTGACTTATAGCGAAGATTCGAGCATATGGTATATCGGATCAGATTTGCGAATGAATATGCGATTATCTAACTGGTCGCTCACAGTATGTCGTTGTTAACGGGGAAGCCTCTTCTAAGCTAGATGTTACTTTGGGCATTCCTCAAGGAAGTGTAAATGGACCACTTCTTTTCCTAGTTTTTATAAACGATCTCGGTGACAATGTTAATTGCAGGATGCAATTGTTTGCTGATGATGCATTTATCTATAGGGAAGTAAAGTGCTCTGATGATTTCTTAGAAATTCAGCGCGATCTGGATTTTATTTTGGAATAGTGCGATAAATGGCAGCTTACACTTAACTGCAAAAAGTGCAAGGCAATGCAAATAAGTAATAAAATGACCCCGTTTGCTCACAAGTACAAAGTTAACAATTCAGTTGTCGACACGGTGGATTCCCTGAAGTATCTAGGTGTATAATACAAAGCAACTTGAAATTGGACTTGCACATAACTTCTGTCGTAGGCAAAGCTAATTCTAAACAACGATTCATAGGTCGTATTTTGAGAAGTTGTAATGCTCATGCAAAGGAAATAGCATACAAAACAGTAGTGCTTCCACATTTGGATTACTATTGTGGACTTTGGGATCCATATCGCAAGGGATTGATTGACGTGTTGGAGAAAGTACAGAGGAGAGCCGTTCAATTCGCGACTGCTAGTTACAGTCGTTACGTGTCACAGAGTTGGTACATGGGTTGTGGTGGGATTGTTTGGCGGACAGACGACATAATTTTTGTTTGAATTTGCCGAAGAATATGCGGAAATTATTAATTTACGATTGCAATGATATTCTTCTTCTGCCAACCTATTTAGGTCACAATGACAGGAGGGAAAAGATTAAAGAAATAAGATGCCTACTGATACTTTTATGTATTTTTTCCTTCCTCGTTCTGTTCAGGATTGGAATCCACAGAATTAGGATTGGTGCTTAGCATCCTCTGCCACTAACAATATTTGTGAATCAATGTGATAGATATAAATGCTGTGCAACTGTCACGAAAACGCTTGTGCCACTCGTAAACTGCCGTTTTCTTCATCACATAGTTTCCGTTTGCTTTCGTCAGCATCTCAAGTGCCTCAGAGGGTGATTTCTCAAGTAACACACAGAATTTGATATTGCCACGCTGATCTAAGACGACATTTCACAATCTGATGAAAGAAAGAAACTACGTCTAAAATATCTTGCACTGCATGCACGAAACCAAATTCAACTGCCTGCTTCACTGTAGAGCACCTACCTCAGTAGTGTCAGGGGCTGATCGGCCAAGGCTAGTGGGGATGGGCGTGTGTGTGGATAGGTGTGCTGACGAACTAACCTTCGGGAATTACAGTTCTGCTTGAAGCGTATCTTCTGTTCTTCCAGCAGCTCCACAAGAACCTTACCGTTGGACTGTTTGGGCTAATGCTTGACACCACTGTGGATTGACGGCCACAGATCGAAGTTTAGAAATTGATATAAGTTCTTAGTACACGAAGAATGCAAGACTTGCAACTGAACCAGTTTATTGGGCTCTGACACGGAGTAGTACAGTTTATAGCGTGCCACAAAGTGGATTCCAACTATCACCAACTTATCTAAGCCCTGAGCTGTAACAGTTAATTGTTAGGCATATAGTCGCTCCGGATGCGAGGTTCATGGGAGGGTAGCAGGCTCCTAACAGGTGGCTATCGAAGTATGCTCGACTACTCTCGCCGACTGCCCGACAGTAAAGACTCTACTTGCTAACTAGTACTTCCCAAGCCGCCTCAGCTGACCTACAATTACGAAGGGGACTGCACACATAGGTGCTGACTGCAAGCATGCAGATTCCTGGCTGGTCACTGCTCGAGCGCGCTCAGCATGGCAATGATCGCCGATTGCCGATAGCTCGACGACTGAATATTCCTGTAATTCCCCAAATAGTAATGGTCTTCAAAATGACCTCTTACATACCTCCCCCATTAGAAAAAGGCATTTTCCACAATGCCGAAAAGTACAATATGCGACATAGTTGGATTTCCACTTTGAAGCTCACAAAAATATTGCAACATTTTTAAATATTTATTTTTTAATTCTGGTGTAGGTGGTCGGCCAAGCCTGAAGATAAACAAAGTCAATTAGAATTTTATAACACAGTAACAATAAAACAAGTCATACAAATGACATTAAAAAAATATAATTTATGGAGTAGATGGGGTATGGTCATTTTCAACATGTGCCGTTTAATTTGATTTCGGCATAGCAACTACTATCTGCGTAACGATTCGTATTGTGATATTAGCAATGTTTTGTGCAAGTCTGGCCTTTTATTTCCGGTACAAACTGATTACAATAAGTCATACTTAAAACTAAGATCATCATAATGATTGATACTTGGTTAAATTTAATCACATATTGCTCAGTTTGCAAATATATTGTTCTGCCTTCTAAGGTATTCTAATTATGAACTATGGTATGCTGCTTCTGATAGATTAAATTAATTATGCAGCTTAGGAATGATCGATAAAATCTTTTTTTACTATTTTACACATTATCGCATTCTTCAGGGTGCCTTAATTTGAAAGCATTATGTTTGTAGTATGAAGTCTTGCATGAATCGTATGACAGGTAATTGTCACTATGTTGGGATGCAACAAAGTAATAAGTTAATTATTATGGAGTCTCCTACATATATGCTTACTATTTCTCTTTACAATTATCCAGTAAAGTTTCTGTAAAACATGATTGTTAGGCAACTAGATCAAAAGAACAAGTGATTACCGCAGATTGTTTACAGCTGCTAAAATTACTATGTTTAATTTAACACTTATGACCTGTGGTTCTTACTGAGTAGTATGATTCAAAGTAATCCACAATTGACATATTGCTCTACCCCGAATTAGATGAGTCTATGATTTTAAAGATTTTAGTCTACCAGACAACGCTTACGTCAGTAGTATGATAAAACTTAGATAGGTCTCGTGTGAACGTTAAATTAACATATGGTTCTCTCATCCACCTGCTTATAATTAGTCGAGTACAATAAATATAGTCTAGGACTTTGCAAAACATCATACCATTAACAGTTAATAATTATTTTTACTAGTCGCTATTGCTTCAACCTTATATTAAGGCTTGAATCTCATTTGTTTTATTAGTAACTGCATTAGCTAATCATCAAGAAGTGAATTTAAGCTGACAATACATTACAAGTGTCAAAATTGTCACGATTTCCTAATTTGGTATTTCTTCTCTTTTATTTTCGGGAAATCATAATTTTATAATGAATCTACTACGATAATATACACTTCTTAGTAAAGATAACTCCGTTCTTAAACTGCTTAGTCTGCTGTGACTGTGTTTGTATGGTAGTTCTATGTCCCATGAACAGAAATATGTTTTGAGCAAAAGAAATACATTACATGTAAATTACTATTTGTTATATGCTGCTGATATATTTTAGTGACAAACTGATTGATTACCGTTCTTATTACTAAATTGGTTCTACACTAAAATCATTAACTGTTCTGTTTGCAATACTTATGTCTTTGAAGCGTTGCACCAATCTGTCGGCATATCAGGTTACGCTGCGCGTCACTGGCCGTGGTCTGGCCGCTCGCCTTAACGGCTATCTGCAAAATTATACTTCCGACAGTACCTTGCCTTAAAACTAAACTATACATTATTTTGACAAAGGGGATAAGTGGCTCTCAATAGGGGATATATGACAGCGAAATATCCGGACAAACTGCAAGAACGGTTAACATGGGGTCGACTTTGTCCTTAAACCTGAGGACAACAGTTTGTATCCTGCTGAAGGCAGTTTCTCAAATTCCCGAATATTACGATTGCCTGCATGCAATTTATGAGCACATTTACTTTCTCGCAAATGATATGAATAAATTTATTAATGGTTTAAGCCGTTGCTGGGCTGCGGAGATTATAATGTGAGTTACGTATTTTACTTCTTTTGACGTTTGAATTCCCACTAAGTCCTAATTTACTGCGTTTACCCTCTTCTTGATTGTTGCATATAATAATTTCTTTAACAGCAGTTTTTGATTCACCAGTAAAGCTTGAAAAATATTAGTTACCATTTCCGTGAGTCTATCCGTTACTAATGTCATGCAACTGCTATTGATGATATAGAACTTACACGATTTTTCCCCAGATCAGTGGTGAACTGCCTTTCAATACTCTACTCTAGACAGTATTTATCATTGCAAAACTCGATAAGGTACAAATAATTTCCAATAGCTAGCAACAAATTTTCAAACTTAGTTTGTTCATGCAAGGTAAATGCTACAATTTATCTCTGAAACAAATAGATGGATTCTCCTTAGTAGTGCAATTTGCTTATTATCTAACAACTTATCAGACTTACTTGGTACAATAATGATGCTGTGGTTACGCTCTGTATGTTTAATCACCCCGATTAGTGACAATTTAAAATTGCTAAGAATAGTCACACAACCCTTAATGCTTTCCTTTTAAATTTTTTCCTTTATAATTTGCGTATAGTTCCATACTTCCTAACACAATCTCCTATTTATAGACTTATTTTTCCCAGCTGATTGATTTATTTATGTTACAGTTATGTTACTCTTTTGCGCTCTTATAACTCTCATACAACAATTACCAATAGTCAAAACTTAATACTGCCACATTTACACTGAAAATAACAGCCAATATAGAGAAAGGAGTTGGTATATTTTGCATATTTTCACTTCTGATTCACTTATGGCATCTCATTCTGGTGAAACTCCTGAAAAGTACAAAAGGTATTTAAAAGATGAAAACATGCTCTAAGAATTATTTGTGGAGTAAGCACACATACATAGTTTTTAGACAGAAAGTGATTAGCTTTTCTATTCAATGACATACTTCAAGAAATGTTATTTACGAAACTTAACGACTTTAAAGCCGAATTGAGAGCGTTTATTGCCTCAGAAACCCTTTTCCTCTGTGAAAAAATTTTCTTCTCGGAATTTTGCAACTGAGGAAATACTATATACTTGGTGTACAGAAGTGGAAGATAACAAAGTTGTTCAAAGTTACTAAAATGATGTATGGATCTTCCTTGTGCTGAAACCGTTTACAAATACAGCAGTTACACTACCTTCAAATAGCATTCATATGGAGTAACTTACTTGGGATAATATATATTTGCAGATTACAATGGAGATCGATTGTAATGGGTTTCGCCTAACTAGCCGTTTATTGTTGTTGATGATATTATCAGTTCGTTGTTTACTCCTAATTCACCGGTCTCTCTCAGATTGAAATTTCGTTCTCTTTCCGTTCGTTATACGTAGTTCTCCATTTTCTAATACTTAACTAACAGAGATAACGCCACTTAGTGATGACTTCTGTATACTACAATTTTATTTGCGATTACACATCGACTATTAACTGATTCACCAAACTATTTTGAATGTACAGATTTTAAAACATATGTAACATGGATGTAGGTTTGGTAAAATCATTAGGTTTGTAACCTGATTACATTTATGACTAATGAGGTTCACATAATGGTTATGTCTATAACTTGGATCTGTTGGTATGGGATGAATGTAAGTTTTTTCCATAAACGTATGGAGTTGATGGTAGGCTTTTGAGTACGTATTGTGTCGTAAGAAAAGGTTTATTACTGCTTTTCCCAAGGACTGCACTCGTATTTTGCCCTTTTAACTCGATTGACGAGTGTACACCTTGATGTTGCCCAGACAATCAGAGTTCGCCAATTTCCAACGCTGTGCGGATTTTTTTTTTTTTTTTTACATCACCCATTTTTTAATATACTTGGTGCTCCAGATATTTCTAACATGTGGCACACAGTTTGACTCCTTACATTAAGTGAGTACGTATTATTACTGTGGACACATGATACACAAGCCACAGAGGCTATATTTTCCCTAACTGAAACACCAGAGTTATACAATAATTTCAAATTATTCTTATTCTTCAAAATTATGAACGCCGATTCCGTTCTAGGTACTGTACTTTAGGATATTATCCGTGCATATCTTCAGAAACGCGTTAGATTACATGCCGTTTACTAATTTTATATGGCAATTAAGTTTTTTATTCAATCCTGTCGAGTTCAACCATTCCATGCATCGCGATAAATGTTAAATTTGATGTGGCAGATACGTCGTTATCTACGTATTATGTTTTAACTCGCTATGAGAAATACTTCTGTTTTATATACACTCTACTTTAGTCTAACCATCACGTGTCATTGAGCATCTTGACTAACACAACTGAATCTTTTACAAAAATTTCTGTTAGATGTATTTGAATGATCTCACGGATGATTTTAGAATATGATATGCAATGTTAGCACGTACGATTGACTTGTGGGTATTCGTATAGCGGTGGGAACACGTCTGCACCTCAACCTGAACACGTGAGAAGTCTTAGAACGTCAGCCGAAAGTGTCCACTCGCTTGGTGCTATTAACAACTGTATGTTTCACACGTCTACGACTGCACAATATTTCTGTATAAAATTTAATCCTATATCCTACTGTAAGCTCTGTTCAAATAAGTAACTTCCTGAAAGGTTGCTCTGAACATCCTGAAACTTACGCTAATCCACTAACACTAACTTTTCCCGGCCTAAACCGGTAACCTGCAGATTAGTAGCTCTAATTTTTCCACTCTTCAAACAACTTTACAACAATGAAGAATTGCGCACCAGAACCCGCCACGAAATATCATTCTCTCTTTTTCCCAATATTTATCGTTAATCCAGGCTCATAGCCCTAATAACCCACCCCATTCTGCCTGTCCCGCCTTCAAGTTACCGGCATTACTTAAATGCAAATGGGTGGAATGGAGCGCCTACATCCTCACCAGGTTAACTTCATGGGCTGTACCTGTGAGTTATTTAAGAAATGTTGGCCTCCAAAATGACGCAACTCGCCACACATTTATTTATCGGGTCTGGATCGGTCGGTCCCTTGCCACCTTTTACCGCAAAATATTCCGCTTCACTTTAACATATTGGCTTCCCTGCCACACTTACATTGACACGATGCCCCACCGGTTTCATTTTTTCGTCGGTAATAATCATTCTCATAATTCTTTAATTCATCCATTACTAATTTGACCAGTATTTGCTAGCAATCTCTTTTGAAATTTCCTACTCCGCTCTCTAGCATCTGGATGTTTCCTAACATTAATATCTGTCTTCTAGACTTAATTTTGGACTTACCTGGAGAACTCGCTTCAATCTGTTCATAAACACCGCCGCTGCTATGGCCTCTGAAAATATTTTTGTCCCACTTAAAGATATATCTGGCAGAAAACGTGTCTTTACAACCAATAAGCAATCCTGCTTAACTCACCATTATAAATCCGCTCACCCGCGTCTCCAAATCGAAGATCCTCGCGTTCAATGCCCGATAACTGTTGTAGATTTACTCGCTGCCATAGTTACAATAAAAATTGAGGTCTACTCAACCCTAATGTCTTATTCTCGTCGCCGCCGTTGTCGTCGTTGCTGTCGACGTCTGAAGAGCATCTTATGGCACCTGCCGCAACGTGTAGACTTGCGCCGCCGTGATCTGCTCCGCGTGTTGATTCCGCGCTGAGCTCCGCCGTCACTCGTGCATTGAACCCGCCGTCCGATGTCTCCAGTCGCGTGCTGACGCCGCGTCTCCCGCGTTCATCTTCCAAGCCATGTGTTGATCCAGCCACCTGTCTTCCTGCCACTCCCTGTCTCCTTCAGATGGTGATCGTTTTCTTCTTGCTAATTCGTCAGACTCTATCCACACTGATGTTCCAAAACATCGGTACCATGCCAAAATCCCACGATGACGCCACTTTGTCAGGGGCTGATTGGCCAAGGCTAGTGGGGATGGGCGTGTGTGTGGGTAGGTGTGCTGACCAACTAATCTTCGGGAATTACAGTTCTGCTTGAAGCGTCTCTTCTGTTCTTCCAGCAGCTCCACTAGAACCTTACCGTTGGACTGTTTGGGCTAATGCTTGACACCACTGTGGATTGACGGCCACAGATCGAAGTTTAGAAATTGATATAAGTTCTTAGTACATGAAGAATGCAAGACTTGCAACTGAACCAGTTTATTGGGCTCTGACACGGAGTAGTACAGTTTATAGCGTGCCGCAAAGTGGATTCCAACTATCGCCAACTTATCTAAGCCCTGAGCTGTAACAGTTAATTGTTAGGCATATAGTCGCCCGGATGCGAGGTTCATGGGAGGGTGGCAGGCTCCTAACAGGTGGCTATCGAAGTATGCTCGACTACTCTCCCCGACTGCCCGACAGTAAAGACTCTAATTGCTAGCTAGTACTTCCCAAGCCGCCTCAGCTGACCTACAATTACGAAGGGGACTGCACACATAGGTGCTGACTGCAAGCATGCAGATTCCTGGCTGGTCACTGCTCGAGCGCGCTCAGCATGGCAATGATCGCCGATTTCCGATAGCTCGACGACTGCATATTCCTGTAATTCTCCAAATAGTAATGGTCTTCAAAATGACCTCTTACAGTAGTGTTGCCAACCTCCAAAACAAAATTTTCACTCTGGCATACAACTGCTTGACTGTACACGACAATTCCGGGAACTTTTTGACCCTACCTCATAAAGGCATGTGCTAGATCTATTGGAAGGATGTTACCGGAGATTCAAATAAGTGTTCAGAGATCAGATGCTGAAGTGTAACACTATGCCAAAATACCTGAATGTTACATTAGACAGGTCCCTCACTTGCAAAAGGCACATTCAGAATACAGCTGCTAACATTAAAAGTCAGAACAACTTACTTCAGTGGCTGGCAGAAACTTCATGGGGAGCTGATGTGAGTAAATTAAGAACAAAAGCCTTGGCCTGGGTTTACTCCACAGATAAATACTGCTCTAGTGTGTGGCTTAACAGCTCTCACACCAAGTTGGTGGACTTTTTTCAGCTTCACCAAACAATATGCATCATAACTGGCTCACTTCTACCCAGGGGTGGATCCAGAAGGGGGTTGGGGACTAGAGGGTTCAAGGCCCCCCTCCCCCATAAAAAAATATCTAGGTCCACCCCTGACATTGTAATTTTGGAGACCATTTTTTTCCCCAAGGAGACTACCCTTGTACCGTTGCCTGACTCAAGCTTGCTCTCCCAAACCAAAGTCCAGTCACGCCCCTCCCAAACCAAAATCCTGGATGCACCCCTGCTTCTACCTACACCTATTCAATGTCTGCCGGTGTTCACCACCACCTCGCATCAGAAGGCAAAAGGTCCTAATCAAACTACGGTCCCGAATTCTGAACAACGAGGCTCTTCCCATCCGTGGAGATATTAGGGAATACCGACACGGCCGAAGTCACATCACCTTGCCTGGAAGACAGCTGTCAGTCTTAACATCTAACTCCTTCAGCTTTATAGATAGCTGGATAGCAGAATGGGCATAGTCAACATCACAGGGCAAAGTAAAAATTAGGAATCCCTTCTCAAAAATACCAGGATTCAACTTACCATGTACATATATGTATATTTATTTTATAAGGAAGTTGTTGTTGAATATTATGTCGTGTAGTATCACACTAAATAAATAATAATGGAGATTGAGCCTAGAAGGATGTCTGGTGGCAAGGATATGTTGGTAAGCAAGAGAAGGGAAGACTAACAGACCTCATATTAGGAGAGCTGGTAGACAGTTTTGGGTAGGTATTTGAGGCACCTTGAAAATACGCATAACACTTCTTTTGAATTGTCTATGTACCAAATTGAAGACCTGGCTGAAGGGGATCGGGTAATAGCCAAATTATTAACCTTGAAAATTTTTTTTTCAAAATTGCGATTCATAAATATAAAAAAAAATATATCTGTGGCGTGCTGATGTTTCACAGAATAATATTTACACCTGGAAAAAAATGTTTTTGAAAAGACGGGTAATTTTGGTGTGACATTTTACCTGTTATACGCGAGTTTGAGTGAGCAGCCGCTGTACCGCTCACCTGAGTGTGAGTGTACTGCTCACTCATGCCCGAGTATAACATTCCCGGTCACCAGGCAGGTAAAATGACCCACCAAAATTACCAGTATTTTCAAAAAAAAAAAAAAAAAAAAAAAAAAAATCAGGGTGTAACATCAGCATGCCTCAAATATATTTTTTCGATATTTATGAATGAAAATTTTGAAAGAAAGTAATATATTTCAAGATTAATAATTCAGCTACTACCCATCAGCCAGGTGTTCGATTTTTTACTTAGACAATTGAAAAGAAGCGTTATGCCAATTACCACAGTTCATCAAATACCTTCCCAAAAATGTCTACCAGCACTCGGACTATCGCTGCAAAACAGTTGTTTAAATTGTTCAAGTTGTGGGCATGGCCTAACACTGCATGCTGTATGTTGCCAATTTAAATTGTTTGCCTCATTCTGATGATGAGTGCATTAGTGGTGAAAACTGGTACAGTGGATGCAGGTGATGCGATGTATGTGTGCATGTGGTATTAAAGTATGGTATTATGGATGTCATAAATATAGCACAGAAATATAACAAAAATTTAATTGCTGTGTAATTCTATTTACAATCTGCTGATTCGGGTGGCTATTTTGTACTCACTGTTGTTTTTTTATGTTTATAAATTATGTATCTTGCATTGTTGCTGAAAAATTGAAATTTGTCTTTTTTCTGATGACACAAGCATATAAATCAAAAACTACTGAGATTTCTCTACAAAACAAATAGAAAATAATGTCTTTTATTGTATTAATAATCTGTTCATAGTTAATGGATTTTCAATAAATTTTCATGAAATCAATATCTGCAATTCAGTATGCCACATAGATTAATACCAAACATACATGTGATGATAAGCAATGTGATCTATAGAGACTATCAAATTTCTAGATCAGAATTTTAAGTGAAATGTAGATTCTCTCTGACTTAGGGTCTATGTTAAACGCTGCTGGTGGGAGGATAAAAATAGGTAACCAAAGGGATAGTGAATGCAGGCAGGTATGTGATGGGAAAATTCATAAATGCTAATCAAATAGTTTTATTTTACTTTAGTTGTGCATGATGCTATAAGACATTAACACAATTCAATTATAATTATACTGTAATGAACAATCTAAACACACATATGTACACATATATACACAATGCCCACAACCAGTCACTGAGATAGGATCTCCAGTCACAACCACTACAGCGTGACGTTGAGGCGCTCCAACCAGGGCACCGCCCTCTGGTGTGGCCAAGTACAAGTCATCCAGACTACCAGGAAAGGCACGCAGTGGGCAGTCCTGCACAATGTGAAACCTCACCGCAGTCACAGTACGGAGAATCTGCCCAGCCCCAGTGTAACACACTAATCGGGATATGTGTGTGTAGCTTAAAGTTAGTTGTAGAAATTGTGCAGCTACACTTCTTAACACTATGTTCGAAGCTTTCCTCTACTATTTATTACTTTTTAATTAAAGGATCATTTGCCGTGCGGTCGCCAGTCTGTAAGCTTTGCTAATTGGTTCAGCTACTTTAATTACAGTCACAGAAGATAAGTAAAACTACTGTTAAATACACACACACATGCTAGTTTTCACAGATTTATTCTTCTGAAACTACATAGTCCAAAAGCAAGCCACCAGACAATAAAACTAATCTCGTTCATCAGCGAAAAGTTGCAGATTCAAGTACAGTTAAAGCTGAACGAACAGTGAGTACAAGTCCCGCAAATACTTAACAAACAATCGCCGTGGTGCACGTCTGTAGCAGATTACGAAACACAGTTTATATGCATTCACGTCTCGCTGAACAACTTTCACAGTCCGACATATACCTCAGCTCACATCACACTGTGTCCTTTACTACGGAACATACGTTAAGCGGCAGTACAACATATACGCGGCACACACGCACGCGGACGTAGCCCGTCAGCTCCCGCCGGTTGTTCCGTACTCTACACTCGACAATCCCCGACTGTTCCACCGTGTGCTAGGCGATCGCCCAACGCCAAAGACATTACTTATCTCTCCGATCACACTCTCAACTCAAAATATATCCGTAACGTTCACGGTTACGTTACACCCCCACCGTTGGAATGTGGCAAAAGTCGGCATTGAAAAAGCACCGACTTTTGTCATCACAAACCACTTTTGTTCACATATACATAGAAACATTTTTCAAAATACAAGATTAATGGTTTACCAAACATAAAGTTAAGTCTGGGTGGCTGCTTGCTTACCTTTAAACTAACACAATTAAATACATATTAAGAACAACACACACAGACTGAAACAGCATGAAACAAATCATCAAACCTTTCAATGTCCATATATCCTTGCTTAGATCCATGACATAGCCTATAACCAAGAAATTACGAACTGAGTTACAATATATTTTGACAACAAATTTTTTCCTTTTTTCCTCGATGTACGACACACGCACTGAATTGTGCCTTGATTACTTCGACAGTGCACTGACAGTGTGCCCTGCTCAGGCGGGTGCCTCATTCACTGACTGTTGACACCAACACTGATCACTCCACATGCGGAAAGACTGACATTACGCTGTGCCACATTTAAATCGTCTCAACACTTTACTGTAAGGAAAAGGTAAGTCACAATAACCAACTCCTTCGTCTGTGAGAAAAAACGGTGATACCCTAACCAAAACAAACAGTGTGCGGGTCGCTAATCTGCGTACAACCGCAACAGACCTTTGATACAACAACCGTATAATACTATTGAAAAATAATTGTGATGAACAAACAACCTGAAAACCTAAACCTATCATAACGCTAAATGTTTCCATCATGCGCAGTGAGGTAACTGAAGACTGTACCTCACCCCCTGTACCTAATGTACCTACTTCTTTTTCTTTACAATATTCCTTCCTTCACCAAACAGCATTAAACCCCGCTTCTTCTTACGCTTCTTCCAATTCTCTTCTCTTCTTCCCTCTTTCTTCTTATTTACATTCTTTGCTTCATCGTATAACCATAACTTCTTCCTGCGCCTCTTCCACTCCTTCATTCTTCTTCCTCCACTTATTTCGACATATCTTAACAGCAAATACCATTCTCCAGGCTTCACATAGTATCTTCTATTCTGCATAGTCTCTTGATTCCCATTAATTACCTTCTGTTTTATGGCTTTAAATGATGAATAATACTCATCTACCATCATACCATGTTTCACTGCGAGGTTCCCTTCCGGCAAAGTTTCATGCTTCACTGCTTCTGTCTCCTGAAATGTTTCTTTCACCTCAAGGACTGCTTCTCTTTGTCTTCCATCTTCTTCTACTGACATTATTTCTTCTTTTACTACAGTATCTTTCTTAACATTTTTGTCATCAGTCACACAAGTCTTCTCCGGCATTTCTGGCTTCCTGCTCTCATTCATTACTTCATCGTCCAAATTCCACCTCTGCTCCTTCCAGCTTAACCACTCTTCTAACAAGTCATTACTCTGCGATTCAAAAGCATCTCGAAGACATTAGATACTCTCCTTATTTTCATTTAATTTGGATGCAAGTGATTTGGATTCAAGTGAAATACTATATTCATTTAACTTTGATTCAAGTGATTCATAGAAGTTCTTTACTTCCTGAAGGGAATTCCTATTTTCAGTTAACCCTTTCCTACTGGCTATTGGAAAAAAAGGGAAATTTATAATTTCAATTATATATTTGTATAAAGGTACTTGAAATTAAACACACGTTTTTTTTCAAATTTTTTTTGGAACTCTAAGTGCTAATAACTAAGCCGGTACTTATAAGTACCGTCAGGGACTTTGTGTATCACATGATGTACAGAAATAGTAATTGAAATCAATTATGTTCATATTGGTATGAAATATTTGCCCCCTATATTAAAAAAAAAAAAAAAAAAAAAAAAAAAAAAACAATTCTTTTTGCTCATTCAGACATAAAAGACATTGTAGTGCAACATTTGGAATGTTGTTTTTACTGTATTTTCTTCGTTCTACATACTTCACATCTTCATCAGATTTTTACAATTTAGGGACAGTTTCCAAATCTTACATTGTATTCATTGTAATATACCACTTGTTTTTTTTGGTTTGTATGCTGAAAACTTAGAAAATTACTTTTTCGGCAATTTCACACAGAAATTTAAAAATAAATGTTGTCATTGTCTGACTTAATCATACAACAATACATCAACAGGCTTATCAATGCAGTGGACACTGGTATCATCGAATTATATGGTGGTAAATACAGTGCTACTTATAAGTACCGTCAGGGAGGAAAGGGTTAACTGTGATTGGATGGACTGAAGTGCCATGATAACTTGTTCCTGGAACGTACGTGGCCTCTCCGACTCTGACCCATCATTCCTTTCCATACCCTCACCTTGTGACATATCAACTTCTGACTCACTAGCCATTTTCCAAACACCGAATAGTATTAGACGAATCATAAACTAATATTGAGTTTCAACCACAAGGAACAGGTAGACACATCTACTTCCAAGCCAAAACAATTCACCAGCTCAAATGCGAATGCCCTGTTACCAAATAAGGCATACACCTTTGCGTTAAAACCTTTAATTCACTCAAAAGGCATCAAACTCGGAATTCACCAAAGCTTGATAGCAGAAATCCTCTTACCAACCAACAAGAGATTGCATAGAAGACACCTATCAATTCTACTCAACGTATGCCTTCTTTGGAAATCAACAAAAAAAAAATCTACAAATAAATTCGGTAACAGAAACTGACATAACTTGACCCAAATCAGAATAAAATTATGCTTGCATGCATAAAATTTGCAATCCGCATAGTCAGTTGCTCATTTGAAGATTCATTAATGCAAAAGAAATAATTACTACCGCGGAAATGTGATTCCAATTGAAACAGTATTTTTTTTCCTTATTATTTTAATGTCAGTTTGTGTCTTTCTTTAATTAAAAAAATTTGTTCGCACTTCCCTTTCGAAGAATCTCAGCTGCTGGCCGCTCTGAAGTACCGCGCCGCCCCGGTGTCGAGTTGTTGTTGTTGCTCGGGCGATGCTTCACGTCAGACTGCCTCGCTCAGCTCCGCTCGTGAACGCTCGGGATCCGTCGTTTACTGCATTGTCGTCAGCTCGCTGCTTCGAAGTAACCGCACTGTCACTGATTGTTGTCCTCCCGCACTACTCGCTGCTTCCAGCACTTTTTTTTATATTAATCACTGTCCGTAATGAACAGTTTTAATTGCACCACGTCCTGACATGTTGAGCCCATGTAACACACTAATCGGGATATGTGTGTGTAGCTTAAAGTTAGTCGTAGAAATTGTGCAGCTACACTTCTTAACACTATGTTCAAAGCTTTCCTCTACTACTTACTACTTATTACTTTTTAATTAAAGGATCATTTGCCGTGCGGTCGCCAGTCGGTAAGCTTTGCTAATTGGTTCAGCTACTTTAATTACAGTCACAGAAGATAAGTAAAACTACTGTTAAATACACACACACACGTGCTAGTTTTCACAGATTTATTCTTCTGAAACTACATAGTCCAAAAGCAAGCCACCAGACAATAAAACTAATCTCGTTCATCAGCGAAAAGTTGCAGATTCAAGTACAGTTAAAGCTGAACGAACAGTGAGTACAAGTCCCGCAAATACTTAACAAACAATCGCCGTGGTGCACGTCTGTAGCAGATTACGAAACACAGTGTATATTCACTCACGTCTCGCTGAACAACTTTCACAGTCCGACATATACCTCAGCTCACATCACACCGTGTCCTTTACTACGGAACATACGTTAAGCGGCAGTACAACATATACGCGGCACACACGCACGCGGACGTAGCCCGTCAGCTCCCGCCGGTTGTTCCGTACTCTACACTCGACAATCCCCGACTGTTCCACCGTGCGCTAGGCGATCGCCCAACGCCAAAGACATTATATATCTCTCCGATCACACTCTCAACTCAAAATATATCCGTAACGTCCACGGTTACGTTACACCAGGTGTGGAGAGTTGAAGCAGTTCTTCCTGTACCACATCCAATCCGATTTAATTTACAACAATTTGACCGCGGTAATTTGAATCCTGGTAATTTTGAGCAGGGATTGGTAACGTGCACTATGCCCTGTTGTGTTGACGATGTCCCTTTCGCTGTCCAGCTATCTGTAGGACTGAAGGAGTTAGATGCTAGACAGACAGCAGTCTTCCAGGCAGGGCGATCAATCAATAAGAGATGCTGTTGCTATTTGTAAGATGCAAAGTAATGATAACAATATCACAGAGTCAGTTATAATACTGTTACTTGCGAACTGTTGGAGTATAATGAATGATGTAATAGAGCTTCGTAACTTAAAAATCACAAGTAATTACAGGAGTAGAATCTTGGTTAAAAGAAGCAGCGCTAGACAATGTGATTTTCTCAGAAGGTTATAAAGTGTAACACAGAGATAGAGGAGCAGTTGGTGGAGGAGTATTCATATCAGTTAATGAAGACTATTACATATATAAGAACAAAGACTTTCTCCGCGTTGAGAATGTATGAAATACTCTCGGGTGACTAGCCGAGTCAAGAATGAGTTATCACACGATATTTCGGCAACTAAATTCATTGTCGCCATCTTCGTCAGACAATGAATTTAGTTGCCGAAATATCGTGTGACAACACATTCTTGACTCGGCTAGTCACCCGAGAGCATTTCATACAAGACTATTACAGTTCTCTGGTGTTTACAGATCATGAGCGTTAGTTACTGGGGATAGATTTATAGGGAGATAAAAAAGAAGAAAAAAAACCACACTGCAGGCTGCTTTCGTAGTGGAAGGATGCATGACGAAAAACGGGAAAAACAGAGTTCATGTTCACAGTTCAGAAGTGAGCATCGAAAGGTCATTATTGGTGGGGATTTACGTTTACCGGGTGTCAACTGGGAAGGAAGTAAGATTTATAACGCGAAGGTACAGAGATTTGCAAATACCTTAATAAGGGAAGGAGGCTTTACACAAGAAATAGAGCAGAATACAAGTGGACCGAACGTGTTGGGTATCTTTCTAATAAAGCCCGATGGAAACTTTGTGGGGTCTCAAGAAATAAGTGATTTGGAAGAAATTCTGATGGATATTAGAGGGTTCAACAAACCAGTAGCCAAAATGGAAAGAGATTATAGGTACGTCATAAAAAAAATATATATTACACAACTGAACAGATATTTCAGGGGAAGCTTCACTTTATGGAAGGAAGGAGCCAAAGTGGGAATAATTCAAGGAGATAGTAAGAAGGAGAAAGAAATATTTATTTCAAAACAGAAAAGTAAGAACTACAGAAGGTTTTTGCTATAATAGGGAGGTGAGACAGTTAAAGAGCTGGTAAAGAGATAGTTACAAAACAGAATTAAGAGAGAGCAAAGCATGAGGGAATACTTACAAGGCATTAAGGTGGCCACACACGATCACTCCATCCGTCCAAATGGAGCGACGCCACTCCATTGTCGTGTCGTCTGTGGGGAAACTGATGTGGATGACGTGGACTGTCGGGATTATTTGGAGATCCGGTCAGTCCAATATCCATCAGTTTCGTCCATCGTGCCATCAAGCCGACTGACAGTGTGTGGGGAAAACCACGTGGAATGACACCGAGCCATCACTCCAGTCGGCTCGTGTATGGCGAAACCGCGGTCCAAACAGTTCTCATTCTGTCGCCGACCACCGAGCAGACAACATCAGTGCCTTGAGTGTACTATGCAACATTGTACCATTGCTTTTTTGTTTTGAATCTGCTATAGATATATTTGTTTTGCTACTAGTTAAATATTATTTTGAATGTAGAATTGAAAATAATACAGTTTTAAATATTATTAAGTAACAATTAGAACCATATTATTTTCTTTTTTTACCTTTTTTTTAAAATAATGTCGTCTCAATAAGACTTTGTGCTCGAGATTGATGAGAAGTATAAAGATTTACTGTGTTTGTAGGATCTCTAATGCTGACTACCATAACAAAATATAAATAAATTTGACAATAGATCAATTGCTAATATTATTTAAAAATAAAGGCATAAATGCCAACAGAGAAACCGTGTTGAAAAAAAAAAGAAGATAATTCTTTGCGGTCTTCTTTTTAAAAATATCGTAGTATGATAAGATTAATTTTATATGAGCCTACTTGTTTAAATACAGGGTCCGACAATAAAACCTCCCACATTTCACGTAGCCAGTGTGCGGGTTGTAGTGAGGATACTGATGTGGAGTTTGTTTTGTTTTAAAGAGGTGTACCTGCCATTTTCAGTGTGCGCCATGTCATGGCTTGGTGAGCATCGTGCGTTTGTTGTGGACAAATTTATTTGTAACAGTTGTTCTGAGATTTTCGGAGACGATTCGAACTTGGCCTACATGATCGTGTCCCGCATAGAAAAACTATGCAACTGTGGGTGTCAAACTTTATAAAGACAGGTTCAGCACTAGAAAGAAAACCTACAGGCTGTCGTCGGACTGCAGTAACACCGGAAAATTTGGCGCGTGTGAGTGTGTCTATGCAACATTCACCAATCTTTGGGACACTTAAAGCCTATAGTGTACAAACATCGTCCCACAACACTGCAAGCACTTAAAGAGGCCATTACCCAGGAATTGGCAGCTATTCCAAGAGAAATGACGTGAAAATGTATGGAGAACTTTCTGGATAGACTTTGTCAATGTGTCAACAATGGAAAGCAGATATAATTTTTAAAACCAAATAATTAAAAGTGGCAAAGTATGTATTTTTCATAAATAAAAGTAATTATTCTCTATCATATTTAGTTTTTATGTGACAACACATTAAAATGAGGGAGGTTTTATTGCCGGACCCTGTATGTTGTTTTACAACATGTGACATACCTGTCACTATTTTCGGCCTGCTAAACTACTTAAATTTAATAAATCTGTTTTATAATCATTTTGTAGTATTTTAAAAAGTTTTATTAATATCAAAGAGCTTATTTTTCATAATTTCACACTTATTATTTAATTATCAGCATTTGTTTTCAGTATTCGATAGTTTGAATATCCTTTAAAATTAATTCGGGCTCATTTTATTTAGTACTTGGCATAACTAGATTGTTGTTTGCTTTGCCTAGTTTTTCATTGGCGTGGCTGACTGGAGTGATGGTGTATGTGCTACGCTTTTGGATGTCATCCAAATGGAGCGATCGTGTATGGCCACCTTTAAGATCATCACTGGGGGACCATAAAGGTGGATTTATGTAGGATAATATTGGAGCAGGGGAACTGTTGATAGCTGTTACTTAGAAAACTGACAGGAAGGGAGAGTATTCAGACATTTATCTATAAATATAAATGGCATTGTTCATATGTTTATCAACTTTGGAATGATTTACACGATGTACGTGATTTTTTCCTTCCGCCCCGCTCCCCGCCCCAAAAGGTTCACACTGTCTGGAATAGCTTTAAAGATAATGTCCTCATTCTGACCCGTAGAAAGAAATTATCACTCATTCACAAGAAGACCTGGTTTCGTGTGTATGCCAGATGGCACAGGAAATATGTTGCTTATTTCAGTGGTATTGGAAACCATTTATTATTATTATTACGATTCACTGAAAGTATGTGGCGGGGGTGCATTGTACCTATCCGTAAGTGTAATAGTTTGGAAGGGATACATGGGATATGGCAGGAGGCAGCTATGAGCTATTTTTAGGAACCATCACAGCAATCACCTGGAGCGATTTGGAAAACCCAGATCAGGATGGCCGAAGCGATTTATCGAGAACTACTCCTGTCAGATTTTAAGTTTACTCGCCCGGTAAATCCTTCCTATTCCATATAATCACACGTGGAAAAAATGAGTAAAAAAATAAATAAATCTGCTCTGGCCCTGATTTCTCTTATCTTATTTTTACGGTCATTCCTAGATATGAATGTTGTTGTTAGTAATGTTTGTTTGCTGTCATTCCAAAACAAGTTAGTCAGAAATTTTGCAAAGGGTTTTAAGAAACTTTTAAAGTACGCATAAACGACGAGTTCTATACTATTATTATTATGCCATGATTTGCTAAAAGTGGGTGGAACACCTATCCTGATGTCTAATCATTTGTGCATAGGAAGTGATATATGGGATATGGCAGGAGGTGATCGTGGGCTATTCTGAAGAACCATCCTGGCATTCGCATGGAGCGATGTGGGAAAATCCATATCACAATGGCCAGAGGAGTTTGTCGAGACCTACTGCTATTGGATTCTAAGTTTCCTTGCTCCATAAATCTTCCTATTCTATTCCCTAATTGCTTGTGGAAAAAATGAGTATAGAAATGAATCGGTTCTGGCCCTGATTTTTCTTATCTTATTTTCTGAATCATTTGTAGAAATGAATGTTGCTGCTGGCTGTCATCCCGAAATAGGTCAGTCGTGAATTTTTCAGTTAGCTTTTGTGGAGAGCAACGCCTTAAGTGTTCCAGGTCTTCCCAAATTGACTCCTTCTACATCGTCACTAGGCTTTCCCTCCAACTGTATATAACTGTCGTGAATCGTGAGGCTCTTCTTTAGACCTCTCCGATGCCTCCATTAACCCTTTTGGTGGGGACCCCTTACAGAGCAACAATATTCTAAGTGAAGACACTCTAGTGACTTGTATCCAATAGTTTAACTTCCAGTGTGCACTATTTTAAATTACGACCTAGAAATCGGAGCATAAGCTTTTTTTCTTCTTATGGTTTTACACCTCATCAACGTTGAGGTCATTAGAGGTAGGATAGGACTGGGGACAAAGAACGGAAATGGCGGAATTGCCTTTTGAAGGAAAAATCCCGACATTTGCGTAGAGTGATTTGGGGAAACCGTGGAAAAACCAAAGCTGGATGCCGGGCGGGAATTCCAACCGGCATCCTCCGAAATGTGAGGCCGGAGCGTTAACTGCTCACACACCACGTCCAGTCGGCGCATACGATTGGCCTTCCCAATTACTTTAACCGTATGCATACGTGCACAAAATATCATATTGGCAATTGTATTGTAAGGAATTGTGGAGACTCTTTTGGATGGTTTTCAAGCAGCACCTTTAGCACTTAAGTTGTCATTGAATATATATAACAGTGAAATACCTTGCAACATTTCAAAAACATTAGAAATGAGTAAGTTATACCAGCAATTCAAGATAGTAATATGGGTTGGTTGCACAATGGCATATAAAAATCACTGGAAGCTTTGGGTAATATATATAGCAAGACGTATGTGAAAATGAACGACCATTCAGTAGTTGCTAATATTATTATTAGGTGATTTTTGACTGACATTACCTGTTATTCAATATCAGCTGATGGCAGTGGCAGATCTCCTGTGTAGAAAAACCAAGGGATATATTTGTATATATGCCAAATAGAATCGCTAAAAAAATTGTATTTCTAAGAGCATTGCAATTAAGTTGGTATTGAATAAACTCTCAACATCAGATGGGGTGAAGTGCTTTTGGATCATGTACCTAACTCCAAATGTTTGGGAGTTAAAATGGGCCCTACTATTATATTCAAAGAGCTTTGCTGCCAATTAAAAGTGGCAAGGAACTGTCTACTGAAAAAACTGACGGGAACATCACGGGGAGCTCATCCGGGAGTATTCAGAACTGCGGCCGTGGCTCTAAGCTTTGCACCAGGGGAATACGCGTCACCAGTGTGGGAAGCGTCGGCTCACTAAAAACAAGTGGACGAAACAGTAAGAATCGTTACTGGATGTTTGAGCCCGACACCTCTAACCACGGTATATCAAGTAGCGGATATAGTGCCACCACAAATCAGGAGAACAGTAAAAAAAACTAACTTAGTCCACAGAAAAAGAGAGGAAGACGCAATCAGAAGATCCTCGTGACCCACTACACGATCACAATGAGTGAGGTCCGTAAAGAGTCTTCTCAAGAGAACGATACCCCTGTCAACCACACCAGACTCTGGCAGGAGAATTACAGTGATCATAATCAAGGTCTCAGAGAGGAATTACCGGAGCTATGTAATTTAAGGAGCCTCCAAATGTAAATGCAACCTGAAGAAACGGGGCTGTGTAGAGGACGAAGCATTCAAATGTGGACAAATGCAAACACAAGACAAACTACTCCTCTGCTCACCCTTGGAGTAACCTGTGAATCAGCAGGATTTAGTCTCACCAAATGACAACACTGTTAAAGCACCTGAATAGTGGGACAGGAAGATACAACAACCTGACCATTTTTAGACAAAACTGGGAATCAACAAGACTTAATATGTTTGTGAAAGGACAATGCTGAGAAAGCTGCTGAAAGTTTGAGGAAGAAGATTAGTGCAACCCTGAACACAGAAAAGACAACCTTTGATAATAAAATTGATTGGGCAGGACACATCGCGACAGGAAAAGGTTTCAAAATCCTTCTTTTACTGGAGAGGATGATTGACGGGCTGTACCAGCAAAGTGATGGGATTGTGTTACAAAAATTTGGTCAGGATGATTTTCACTGTGCTGGTGTAGTATGGTACCCACATTAAGGGTATCAAAGACAGGAGTTTTAAGGGGTTCAAATGAAGGCTGCTAGATTTTTCTCTGTAAATTTATGCAGAATTAGACAACCTGTCTGAAAATTTCGCTAATAAAATACGATGAATAGTGACGTTGATTGCTTGTAGTATAATATAAAGTAGAACCACACTTTGTTAACAAATAGTTATTTGTTTAGTGTAAAAGGTACTCATCAAAACATATTAAGAAACAGTTAGGAAAATTTAAAACACACTGTATGTACGACAAAATGACCTTGACAGAATTCAACCAGCCTGAACAAAATGCACACAGCATATCAACATCTCTGTGACACTTGTTGCTGTGCGAATAAAATGTTTACATTGGAATTGTATAGCAAAACAAAAATGTTTCCGTAACAGAAAAAATCTGAAAAGCTACATACTGTATAGAAATGTTTATTGACATCTCTGTGATATCTGCTGGTGCAATCAAGGGACTTGGCTCTGAACTATCTCATACGTGCGACCACTTCAAGCATCAAATTCTGTAAAATTCTTTCTTCATTTATGCTTTTACCTAATTTGAGACCTTGATCTTTAAAATGATACGTCATTTATCGATTTTGGTTAGATATCGAAGGAGATAAATGGCTCGTAATTTTTCTAAAAAGTTGTATAAATAATATTGATACTTTTGCCATTTAAAGGTCAAGTTCCAAAAAATTTCTTTTATAAAATACGGTGTGGCAAAAGCGAGTACCTTGGTATTTAAAATGATATCTCATTTATCGATTTTGGTTATGCATCAAATGAGATAAAAACAGAAAGTTTTTGAAATGATAATATTTTTTTCCCTTGAGGGTTGAATCTGGAGAAAGTTCTTTCTTAAAATATGATATGACCAAAGCGGATACCTTATATTAAACGATACCTCATTTATCGATTTCGGTTATGTATCAAGGGAGATAAATGGCTCATGACACAAAAATGCGTTGCCCTTTAAGGGTCGAATTTTGAAAAATCTGTTTCTTAAAATATGGTGTAACCAACCGAAGGCCTCAGTCTTTAAAATAAAACCTTGTTTATCAATTTTGTTTTATTTATTTGTTGTAAGGCTAAGCAACTAATACAATACAAATAAATATATACAATGACAAGAACGTTGGTAGCGTTCACAAATTGATGTCCAGTTGTTCCAGCCATTCTATGAAGGAACATGTAGCTCTGAAAACATCTCAAAATGGTCCATCATACTTCTGTAGAGGGCATTCCCTGATAATATGCTCCACACTCTGGGAAGGAGCTCTGCAGTCACATGCAGGAGAATTCTGAAGAACCCACTTATACAACATGGTGTTGCATTTCACATGGCCTGCTCTTAGGTGATTTATTTTGACCCACAGGTCTCTATTTAGGTGGAATCCTGGAAGTCCAGTTGTGGGATCTTTAATATCTGGATGTTTCACAGATGCGGAGTTCCAGCTTTGTCGCCATTTTTCCTTGACATCAAAGTCGATTACATCTTGCCATACCGGATTTCTGGATTTAAGACAAGTGGTGGGGGGGGGGGGCAGGTCATTTAGGACCTCATGGATTGGGAGATCCTTTGGATGGTCAGGATGGTGTAGTTTTATCCACTCACGTGCCGTTGCTTCTTGGCGTCTTACCTCTGGAGGTGGTATTTTGCTGATCAGGTGCAACCAGAGGACTGGGGTGGATTTTAGTGAGCCAGTTATTACTCTTACACCCATTCAGATGGACGTCAATTTTTCTAGTGTGAGCACTATGTTGCCACACTGGAGCACAGTACTCAGCAACAGGGTAAACCATGGTGAGAGCGGTTGACAGCATCAGCTCCCCACAAAGTACTAGCTAGCTTCTTCATGATGTTGTTTCGCATTTTAGGTTTCTGATTTGTGTTTTCCAGGTGTTTTTTGAATGTTAAAGAATGGTCTAAGGTGATGTCAAGATATTTAGGATAGAAATTATGTTTCACCCTCTGGTGGCATAAGCTCACTTTGAGCTGCTGATGTGCTATTCTATTGCTCAAGTGGAATGCACATACTTCTGTTTTCATCAGGTTCGGACAAAGTCTCCACTTCCTGTAACATGCATTCAAGGTGTCTAGGTCATTAGAGAGAGTGCTTTCACCTTCCTGTAATGTGACAGTTTGGACGGCGATAGCTAAGTCGTCAGCATAGCAGAATTTATTGCCGGTTGTTTCAGGCATGTCACTGGTGTACAAGTTGGAGAGAAATGGAGCTAATACTTACCCTAGAGGGAATCCATTTTTATTGTAAATGACCTACTTGTCTTATGCCCAACAGTGACCTTAAAATATCGGTTGGTCAGCATATTCTTCAGAAGTGATGTTAGTTTCCTACAAGGTATATGTTTTTTAAGTTTAAGTATCAGTTCATCCAGCCAAACTGTATCATATGCCACTGTTAGATCGACAAAGTCTACTGATGTCTTTAACTTCTTCTGAAATCCAGCCTCAATATATGATGTCAGTTCTAATATTTGCTCACAACAACTCCGTTTTAGTCTGAAACCTGCCTGATATTTTGGTGTTATGTTATTCATTATTTCTTGAATACGGTTAAGGATGAGACATTCTAGAAGCTTATAGCAAACACTTAGTAGAGCAATGGGTCGATAGTTTGAAGCATCATCTGTTGGTTTGCCTGGATTAAGGATCACCAACGTGTGAGCCATCTTGAATTCTGGGGGGATGATCCCAGTGTCCAGGATATCGCTGAAGAAGTTCTTGAGCCAAGTTCTTCCCTGCTTGACGAGATATGTTATGAATTCTGGGAAAATGCCATGTAATCCTGCAGCCTTCCTCATTTTTAGCATTTTGATGGCTTTCTCAACTTCTTTGTGACTAAATGGATTAGAAAGGGTAGGGTTATTTCTAAGGTTTTTATCCATATCAGTCATCTCTCTCTCTCCATCTGTTTCTTCATTTCAGCATCTATTGGGACTTTGTCAGCTCTTGTTTTAATGGGCAATGCCATTTCAGTTGGGGTAATTCCTGTTTAATTATCAAGGGAGATAAATTACTCGAGACAGAAAAAACGCATTTTAGAAATACTGATATTTTTGCACTTTGATGGTTAAAATCAGAAAAATCCATTCTTAAAGCATGATGTGACCACAACAGAGACTTTATTCGTTAGAATGATACCTCATTTATTTATTTCAGTTATATATTAGTGGCTCGTGACACAAAAATGCATTGAAAAGCCATTGATACTTTTTCCCTTTAAAGATTCCAAAAAAAAAAAAAATTCTTAATATATGTTGTCACCAAAGCTGACAAATTACTCTTTATAATATTACTTCATTTATTGATTACAGTCACATATCCAAGGAGGTAAATGGCTTGAGACACAAACAAAAAAAACACACATTTTAGAAATACTGATTTTTTTGCCCTTTAAGGGTCAACTTACAAAAAATTTCTTTATAATAATATAATGTGACCTTGGCGGATAACTTAATCAGGATGGTGTAGTTTTATCCACTCACTTCTTGGTGTCTTCCCTCTGGACGTGGTACCTCATTTATCTATATTGGTTAGATATGAAGGGAGATAAATAGCTCGTGACACAAAAACATGTTGCAGAAATATTGATACTTTTGCCCTTTAAGTGTCGAATTCCAAAAAATTCCTATCTTAATATTATGAAAATAGAGATCTTAATCTTTAAAATGATACTTGATTAAACGATTTCAGGTAGGTATCCAGGGAGATAAATGACTCATAACACAAAAAACAGCATTATAGAAATATTGACATTTTTGCCCTTTAAGGGTCGAATTCTGAAAGATTCCTTTCTTATAATGTAATGTGACCAAAGTGGAGTCTGTAAGCTTTAAAATGACACCTCGTTCATTGATTTCGGTTAAGTATGAAGGGAGATAATAGCTTGTGACAAAAAAATTACCTTATAGAAATAATATATATGATACAATCAGTAAGTGATGTGATATATGAACTAGATAGAGGGGTGCTGGGAGTGTACGAGGTGTATGATGGAGATGAGGCTTGAAAATATATTGGTGGGAGAATTAGAAGCAGTGCACAAGAGGAAATAGATGGCCATGGCCGAAACAGCCTCTCAGTTTCAGGAATAAAGGAGAAGAAAAAATGTCTTTTATTGTTAAGGGTATCTTGGAATAAATTACCAAGGGAATTATTAAGTAATGTACCAAAAACACTGTAATTTGTGAAGGGTAAATGTAGGGAAATACAGGTAAGGGGAGAAATGGATGGAGTGATAATACAACTAGGTTTCTTGATCAGCAGTACTGAAATCTTGAACATGGTTTTGTGCGCCTTTTTTTAAGGTTGTAGAAGTTTAAATGCTTTGAAGACATCAGGACCTTATTTCCATATAGTGAGATGAAGCTGTAAAAGATTACCAGTTTTGTAACTATTTTAATGCAATATTCGATTACCATTTTCATTTCATCCGACATATCTGTGCTTCTCAAATTGCAGAAGAATTAGTGATACTAATTTAGAGGTCGTGGAATGCCGTCAGTACTGCATTCACCACCTCCTCGGATCTTAACGTCTGTCACTGTTCCTTGGCGCGACGTCCCTGAGGGAGTGCGGACCTAACTGCGCGCTGGAATGCGAACACACTTAATTTACGGTAGCGGGAGTCGAAAGGTACCCCGATGTCGAAAATCAGTATAGATCCGAATTACCTGAGCTGAGTGGTGGCACGGGTGTGTGTGTGTATCCCTAACTGACAGGAAGAGCACACAGTGGACTGAAATACTTTCAAGTAATTTAGATTTATACTGTGCAATGTGGGATCACCAAAATCCATCTTTTAGTAATTAACCTCTCCACGTGGTGCAAAAAGGAAGTACAGAACGACTGGAAACTACACACAATTGTTCCAATCTTGGAACCTGGAAAGGCCCCATGAGTATCAGCCTGATAGAAATCCAAAGCACCTCTCTCTCTGGTACATGAAATCTCAGAGAAATGAAAAAAAAAAATATATATATACTCAAATGTTTACTTCAGCATTACGGTTTACTGACGAAATACTATGATGAATTTCAAAGAGGAAGAGGAACTACCAAAGGCATTACTAATTATCCTAAACAATATTTACACATGATTTATTAAAATAGAATAAGTGCTGAGAGTTTTCATAGATATTGGGTGCGTCTATGACAATGTGTAGGTTCCTGTGCTGCTGCATAAGCCAAGGGTGATTGCGCTCCCAAATAATTTCATGTTTGATATCTACACTTTTTTGACTGATAAGACTATCTGCATGTAACATAATAAGCGTATGAATTACCTGAGCTTGGTTAAAATTGGACTGCCACAGGTTCAGTAATGAGTCTGTTCCTGCTTAACCTATGTACTATTGAAATGTTCCTCGAAAAATATAATTAATTCAAAATGCGAGTGATATCCGTGAATACAATTCGTGTGTCAGTGGACTGAATGAATACATCATCACAACACTTAAGCCATTGTACGGAAGAACTTGCATCAAGAATATGTGCTGGGAAGACTTCAGTTGACATTGCTATGGGGAAATGACAGCTAGATACAGGTCCGTATCTAGCCTTTAATAATGCAGATTTCCAATTAAATATGGAGTTGATTTTTTGGGAATGACTTTATATTCTAGACTGGCACCGTTAGTCATATCAGCAATCTGACAGTCGGATTGTCATTTGGACGGTCTCAGGAATATCAGGGTGCTGCCAATTCTCAGTAACCAATCAATGACTAGTTGAAGCACACATTACAGCTCAGTGGAGACTTATAGATAGGTTACAATACCGTCCCTCAGGTACGTGTAATGGAGCATGTAGCATTACCGATACTACAATAACATCCTTGAAGTAGACGTTCCATGCCACGGGCCGGTTAGTACTCTTTTAAGGAAGTTTCCATAACAACGGGAGATACACAGATACTAGGAGATTGCTTAGAGCAGCAGCTAAGGTGAGCTTGCTAGGAAGAAGTCCGATAATGTATTTAATTTAAAATAAAAGAGTGATTTTAATTGTGCAAAAAAAGGGACTAACAAATTAATTATTTGATTAAGCTGCACAAAAGATATCTTCCGAAATAATATAAATAGAATCACATCGTGAATGCAACACGGCGCATTTCTTAATAAATAATACCAAGTAAACTGCTTATAAGAAATGCGACCTGGCTTCCGTTCCAGGACTTGTTTTAAATAATGAGAAAAACTGCATATAGGAAATATGACATGGCGACCATGACAGGACTTGGGTGCTGCAGAAAGAATAAAGAATTACTAAATAAATTTACGACTTTGAGTATATAGCAGACAACAACAAGAAAGAAGAGAGGAGAATCCTTGGAATTTGGAAACACGCAGCGCTACTAGCGGCCGAGCGGGAACCAGCCAGGGATTGTCTCTGTTGAAAACGTCCGCTGTAGAAACTGACAGCGACAAAATACGTTAAAGTTATGTGTTTTCAAGACCTATCTTTTCGAATTTTCTGTATTATTCAAATAATTTATTATATCACGTCATTTTATTGATACTATTTGTGGGACGCTGGGTATTGCTTAACTTTCTACAGAATGGCTAATCAGATGCCAGGTGCAATGGTTATTTGTGATCCTTCGGGTTCGGTAAATAAGAAAGATGAAATAGTCACTGTAAGTGCATTAGAGAAAATACTATTTAGATGGGGAGCATAAATAACAGCACAAATAACAGCACAAGTAACTACACAAGTAACTACACAAATAACTACACAAGTAACTACACAACTAACCACACAACTTACAGCTACACAAACACAATTAAGTCAGGAAATAAAAAGCTCTTACAAGATGATCGACTATCCAAATTTGAGACAGTTATGGAAAAATCTTTTGATGATTTAAGTGAGTGGTTTGAAAGGACTGATAAGCACCATAAAATGTTAAATGAGGAAACTGAGATGTGTAAAAAGAAACCCATTGTAGATACTGGTATTGATAAGAGTCTAGTAATTAGAGGGTTTGAACAAAGTACGAATGCAATTCATTGTGAATCATTAGGTAATACAATTGAAAGTAATGATAGTAGGCCTAATACTGTAAGGGAAAAATATGAGATGAGTAATGTTACAATTAATGGTGATGTAAATCATGTCAAGGATAGACAAATTGTTAAAGAAGGGTTTCACTTAAAAGATGCGTTTAAGCATGAAAGTAACCAGGTGGAAACTTACACGAAGACAGATGAATCAGTAGAAAAGGGTTGTAAGTCTATAAAAATGTTTGATATCAGAGACATCAAAGGAACAGGTGACTTTGATCAGGTAAAAGGGATGGAAGAGACTTTAATGAAGGTAGATGGATCAGGTAGTTTGATGATTTTGAAGGAGGTAAAACTGTGACATTTTTTCCATTGTTGGGGAGAATTATGTTTGTGATTATGAATCAAAGCAGTTAAAGAATAATGGTGTTGAACATTTTCAGAGTTCTTTACATATTTTTGAAGTTGGTTTGCCATGTTACTGTTCTGGCAAAGTAAGATTAACTGTAAACAGAAAGTTGTTTTGTATGAATAACTGGGAAAAGGTGAACTGGAAATATAGAAAAAAGGTTTTCTTTTTGTAGAGGGGTAAGCTATGCTTACTGCCTCATCCTGTGTACAAATTCAATCAGGACATTGAATCTACAACTCAGAAAATGACTTAGTTTAAGATGAATGAAAAGATTTAACACTAGTGCAAGGCACAGGTGTGTAAAGATAAACTCCATCATATTGGAATTTCCTATTATTATTAAGTTGTAGTTAGCATATTATTATTCAGTGCCACAAAACACTTGTAAATAGTACTGATTGTTGTGGCTGAGCACAATTCAACTGTAATGATAGTAAAAGTTTATAACCACTAAGTGGAAGCTGTCACTTACCAATATTGATGATCTCGATCAGATGTGCAGTCTTCGGCTGTTACCACAGCATACCATTACATAAAAGTTTATTGTCTATTAAGACTTTCTTTTAGTAAATATATAGTTTGTAAGGTATACCGGAGCATTAGAATGAATAGAATGAGTGGAGAAGAAACGAGGTGTTACTATGATAGAATAAATGTGTAATGAATTAAGAAGTAAAATATCATATAGAGAGGGTACAACAGCACAGTCAAGACTCAGTTCCTGTAAATAAGGCCACTATCTAGGCATTGCCTTTAAATGATACCGAAAGGTTCGGGATTTGGTTAACACAGGCATAGCTGAGGTCCAGGTAGAACCTTCAAATGACTCTGTTGTTACATCTCATAGCCTAGATATGAATATTCAAGATGAAGTAAAGTGGAGAGAAGTTATTACTTATGGGGAGAATATAATGTAATGTAATGTATTGAAGAAATAAAATGAAGCTGTGATGATGATGCTAGATTAGCAAGAAACAATGGTGTCCCAGTTGTATTAGCGAGGGTTGATTGTACTGGTCCATGGACCAAATATGTGATTTAAATAATGTTGCCGGTTATACAACAGTAAAATGGTTCAAAAGGATCGGTCTTATGAAGAATATAATGTACCAAGGGCAGGTAATAGAATTTATTAATTATTTGAATGGTATGCTTGGTAAACAGGCGGAGGCCATGACAGCTAAAGATGATGTTATTAAATAACAATTCTGTAGTATAATATAGTTATTGTAATTTTGGTTTTTTAAGTGATAAGGACAGTAACTCTGTGTCGAAATGTGTGTTACAGACTATATGCCGTTCCAACCAGTAGCGGCTTATGGAAAACCACCAGGGAAAGTTACCTCAAGACATCGGTCCTCGTGATATGTAAAAATGTGTTATTAGCCAAATGTAAAATATAAGCTCTTCTTACCTTAAAGGTAACATTTACAGGAAAGTTTACCATAACCATTTATAATGGTGGGGGGGCTGTAGCATTACCGATACTACAATAACATCCTTGAAGTAGACGTTCCATGCCACGGGCCGGTTAGTACTCTTTTAAGGAAGTTTCCATAACAACGGGAGATACACAGATACTAGGAGATTGCTTAGAGCAGCAGCTAAGGAGAGCTTGCTAGGAAGAAGTCCGATAATGTATTTAATTTAAAATAAAAGAGTGATTTTAATTGTGCAAAAAAAGGGACTAACAAATTAATTATTTGATTAAGCTGCACAAAAGATATCTTCCGAAATAATGTAAATAGAATCACATCGTGAATGCAACACCGCGCATTTCTTAATAAATAATACCAAGTAAACTGCTTATAAGAAATGCGACCTGGCTTCTGTTCCAGGACTTGTTTTAAATAATGAGAAAAACTGCATATAGGAAATACGACAAGCGTTGTAGTCATCCGTGACAAATCGTGATTGGATTAGACATGATCACTTTGATCCTATGTGGAACAGAACATTTAAAAACCAATAACGTTACCAGCTGGTGATAAACAGTTACTTACTTAATATCCTTCTAGTATAATCAATTTCAATTGTTAGCTGTAAACACTTATCATCCCATTTTGTTACTATAGACTATATACTGGTAAATCCAATTTCCAGATAATGTAATTGGTACATTCTAAAACAGTTTCATCAAAAAAAAAAAAAAATCGTACATCATTTTACTGACTGTGGTTAACTTTTGTCACCTTCCCTTCCCATGACTATTATTACTTTTAATTTCAATGGAGCTAACGCTCTGGTGGCAATTCCCCTGGTCATCTTATTATTATTTTTTTAAAAATTTTCTTTTATAATTGGAGTGTTAAATTCCTTCCTCATTTACTTTGCCGATTTACAAATTTTAATTTTAATTCCTTAAGCGTTTTTGATGAATTACTCATCACTTCACATGGTAGTTTGTTCAATCCCTGACACCCTTACCAACAAAAGAAAATTTCTGTGGTCATGGTCACCTTTCCCCTTCCATGCACTATTCCTAATTCTTTGACCAATATCCCTCCAAGCCCTATTTCAACATATGCCCTGTACATTCCCAGCACTCTCTTCACCCTCCTCCTTTCCTCCAATGAGTTCCAATCCAGCTTCCTTATCATATCAGTTACTGACTGCATCCTGCGGTAATTTGTGCAAAAAAATCTAGCTGCTCTTCTTTGCACACCTTCGAACTGCTGTATTTGATACCCAAAATGTGAGTCCCAAACTCCACCACCATATTCAACCAACGATCTGACCAAAGTTTTGTAACCCAACTCCCTAACTTCTCTGGTACATCCTCTCATAACGTTCTCCAGTAAATGAAGGATTTTGTAACTTTTTCCTACCACCTGCCGAATGTGCTCTGCCCAATTGAGTTTGTTATCAAACATTATGCCAAGATATTTACACTTCAATCTTTCAACACCAATTCTGACCTCCCCCCCCCCCCTTATAATCATAATTAACCTCTAGGTTTTTTTAATCTGACTCTTCTTGGCATTTATCTTCATTCCATGCTGACCTACCCATTTAGATATTCTATTCAGGTCACCCTGCAGTTGATCAGTCTTCACCTGTTTTGATCCAATTGTATACCATTATATTATCTGTGAAAAAGCTAAATTCTGACCATACACTACCCTGTGGCACTACCATATTAATGTATTTCCTACTCTACACTTTGCTTTCTGGCCTTTAAGAATTCCTCTACCCAGCAAGTATCCTTTCCATACAATCAAATACATTTCAGTTTATTTAAAACCATTTTATGGCTCACTCTGTCAAATGCCATAGAAAGATCTGGTGTGGTGGGCCCTTTTGGGGTTGATCCGCGCCACGGGTTTGTCAGGATGGTGTGGCCACTTGGGGAGTGGACTTACTTGTGGATGTATCTAGTACTCCTCTTCTCGCAGATCGGGGCAGCCGTCAGTTACTGGACCGCCGATAGTCTGCTGCCTGCTTGCTAAGAATAATTGCTTTCTCTGACACCACGCCCTGAGGCGAGCAAACAGGAGAGGGAATACTTTGCCTACTGAAATTATTAATGAATTGGTAGACGGTCGACTGCAAGTTTATTGCTGTTGAAGTTTGCGATACATGGCAAGTAATCTCAAAAGCCACAGTCCACTCCGTTGTCGGTTTGCAGAAAAGCACTTAGCGATTAGGCGACGAGCGGATAGCTGGCTGGGTCGGCAAGTCGATGCCCGAGGCGCGCACGATCGGCTCCGGTCTCCAAGTGACCGCTCCTTGCTACATTACTTAAAACGAAGGCTCGGTTGACCTGCTTAGCGGGGCGGCAATAACCTGTCGGACATCGCACCCACTATCGAGCGAATTGCACATTCTTGAAGTGGCGATGCCCGTGCGGCCCCGTAAGTGGCGAAATCGCCTCTGTCATCAGGTCAACGCCTGGGCTGGCGACTCTTGTCACTCGAACAAATTCCTGTACTTTAGTAATAGTTACTATAATTCATTACACCTCTGACACTTGTGCCACACTATCAACTTGACCTCCCTTGTCCAATTCATCTGAAATATCTTGTATATAGCCCTCCAGCTGAATATCTGTGCCCAATGCCATGTTATTGATCTGCATACCATAGACATCAAAAACATACAATATTTACTCAATAATTCTTAGTTACCAAATTCCAAGAAGAAAATTCTTTTCTGGGGTAAAAGCTGTTCTGATGTAAAGTTGTTAGGTTTTACAAGTAAGATTTTATCGCCTGTGGTAGGACTTTGAATAAGGAAGTTGCAGTGAATGTTATTCCTTCTTTTACAATTGACAATGACTTGTAATCTTTCTGATTGTTATATTTATTTCTAGTATTGGATTGTGTATGGCAGCATTAAGATTGAAGTCTTCAGGATTTTCCACAACAAAAGATAGTAGTTATACATATAGTATTGAGCTGGCATTGTTAATATATCTAGATTTCTAAACAGATTCCTGATGCTCAAATAATTCAATTGCTGTCAAGCTTTAAATTTCCCAACTGAAGTACAGGGAGATAGTTGCACCTTTATTGATAAAATTTTGATAACCAAAAATAAATGAAAGAAATATAAAAAAGTTGGAATGACAAATTGTTTGTCAGACCACATTGCAGAAATAACTACTTTGTATTCATTAGAATAAGGAAATACGCAGAAAAAATATTTATCCAAGTTCGGCCATCAGATAACATTTTAGTATAGGTATTAAATAATGGACATCTGAATGAAGATTGGACAATGATGTTTAAAACAATAGGAGTGGGCAGTAAATTCATTTAATTTTCAGCAGTGCAGAAAGTGGTGCTTTCCATTTTATGCAGCTGGAAGCCCAAGGCCATTTCAATACACTAGAACCTTACAGTAAATTCAGTTATTATCATTAGATATTTTTGGACATTTATAATAGGGGCCTCCCTACAAAACTATTTCCAGTCAGTCAAAAATGAGTAAGTAACAATTTATTAATATTATTAGTTAATTGCAATGGAGCATATACCTCTGAGGCAATTTCCCTACACAGTTAATTTCACATTTTAACATTGTTTTATTTATTTATTTTATTTACCTACTTTTATGATTTAAGAATTTTAATATTAAATTCTTAGAGTGTTTCTTGTAAACTGTTTGGCACTTCTCTTGGTAGTTTATGCCAATCCCTGACTGCCTTATAAATAAAGCAATTTGTCCTATCTTTTTATCACATCTAACTCATATATTTGATACCACAAAAGTGTGTGCAACATTACTTCACCATACTGAAGCAATGGTCTGACCAAAGATTTGTAACACAATTTGATCCATTTCTTGGTACTCCCATAGTCACCCTCTCCAATAGATGAAGGCTTTTTAAACCTCTCCCTACATCCTGCTTCATTGAGTGTATTATTTAATTTAATTGTGATGGAGCAAATGCTCCAATGTCAATTTCTCTAGTCATCCATTTACCCTTTTTTTTACTGTCGTTATTATTTCTATCTTATACTGATCAGCCAGAGCATTATGGCCGCCTACCTACCTACTATCGATTTAAACCCGTCCAGGTGATAGCAGCTAGCAGCGTCACCTGACGAGGAATGACTGCTAGTCAGACACACGCACGGTGCATGTAGTATCAGTGAACTTGTTTAGAATGGGGAAGACGTGTGATCTATCTGAGTTTGACCACGGGCAGATTGTGATGGCCGAGAGACTCTACACGAGCGTTTCAGAAACTGCAAGACATGTCGGTTGTTCGAGGAGTGCTGTGATTAGTGTCTTCATCAAATGGAGAAACCAAGGTGAAACCACGTGCAAATGTTGAGGAGTTGGACGGTCACCCCTCATTACAGATGTCGGACGTCGTAGGTTGGGCGGACTGGTAAAACAGGACAGGCAGCGAACTGTGGTGGAACTAACATCAGACTTTAATGCTGACCAGAACACAAGTGTGTCCGAACACACAGTGCACCGAACACTCCTAACGACGGGCCTCCGCAGCCGACAACCCACAGGTGTGCCAATGTTAACACCACGACCTCGAGGGGTGGGGGTGGGGGGGGGGGGAGGAACCTTGGCAATGGATGGAAAATGTCAGGAGGAGGACAAGAATTTCGAGCACCTTCTGTACACTGTGTCAGAGGGCCTGTAGGGGATGGCGATGTACCAAAGATACTCGCAGTTAGAAAACACTGATTGCTAACAGTGGCTACGGTATCACTTAACACCGCACGACTGCATCTACAAACAAGCGAGGAAAATAATCACTCCAAAAGAATTCCACAACCATCAGATAGATTTAGTTTCTATTTATCGTGTGCAGATTTCTCATTTACTACTACAAACTTTTCTTCACAATGATGAAGGTGAATTTTGTATTGTGCTTCAATTGGCTTGTAGAAAATTGTGTTCCTTTTATTTTTCATACCTGGACAATGTTTCATTTAGTGCCAGGATATATGAATAATAATAAATCTATACCAATAACCTTACTGCCTTCAAATGTCTGTTGTTTGGACTAATAGTTATACTGATATGTTCAGTCAGAAATGAGTTCATATATTCTGGCAATACGTGAATATGTCATAATTTATAATACCTAGGAGTATGGGGGATAAAGGAGACGTAATTCCTGAAAAATTCAAAATGAAGATGAAAGCAAAAAAGACTGTTTTGTGTTGCTTCTGCCCTCCTCCCTTCAACTCTGGTGAGTGTTGGCTGTATTATATCTGTCCTTTCCATACAAAAAAGACATTAGCTTTTTCTATGCTATGGCTATCAATAATTACAAGGTAAAAATATTATTCACACACATTCTGGAATTAAAAATAGCAAATAATGTTGTATAATTTCGGAAGGTTCAAGAAATGTAAATATTTTGGCATTACATTTGATAGCAATCTTAACTGGGCAAGACACATTGAACAGGTAGTAGGAAAAGCTTTCAAAATTCTGCACTTGTCGGAAAAAGTGAGAGAAGTAAGTATTACAAAACTTTGTTCAGGCCATTGCTTGAGTATGATTGTGTAGTATGGGAACCACATTTTGGTATCAAATACAGGAGTTGGAGAGGGTGCAAAAAAGGACTGCTAGATTTGTCTTTGGAAATTACTGAAGAACACAGTCGGTAATAGATATGATAAAAGAGCTCGAATGGAATTCATTGGAAGAGAGGAGAAGGATGAAGAGGATCGTGGGAGTGTACAAGGCGTATATTGATGATAAGGTATAGAAATATATTGGTGTAAGAATGAAAAGTAATGCTTGGAAGGGAAAAGATGACCATGACCACAAGCTGACAGTCAATTTCATGCACAAGGGTGCAGGATGATTATCTCTTCTAGGTAAGGGTGTTGGGGAGTGGAATAAGTTACCAAGAGAAATGATGATTAATTTACCAAAGATGATGAAAGAATTTGAAGTTGAAGTTTGTAGACGGCAAATGTAGGTGTGTGCAGGAAAGGGGAAGATTGGTGTGTAGGGAAATTACTAACAGAGTGTGCGCTCCATCGCAGTTTTAATTAAATTAAATTAAAACAAAGGCTTAAGTTGGTAGTCAGTTGTGCTAACAAATTTAAATTATTTAGCCAGCAGCAAGTTACTAGTTTCAGAGGTATGAGTGATTATGCATTGAAGAGCAAAGGAAACTGGCATAGCCATGCATATGCAAACACACAGATACGTAAACACTCAGAGTACGGTGCTGCGGTTGGCGATGCCTATATAAAACAACAGGTGTGTGGTGCAGATGTCTGATCGGTTGCTGCTGCAACATTGCCAGGTTATCACGATTTGAGTGAGTTTGAACGTGGTGTTATAGTTGGTGCACGAGGGTTGGGGCACAGCATCTCCGAGGTAGCGATGAGGTGAGGATTTTCCCGTACAACCATTTCACGAGTTCACCGTGAATATCGGGAATCAGATAAAACATCAGTTCTCCAATATTGCTGGGCCAGAAAAACATCCTGCAAGAACAGGAACAATGAGGATTGAAGAGAACCATTCAACGTGACAGCAGTGCAACCCTTCTGCAAATTGCAGATTTCAATTCAGGGCCATCAACAAGTATCAGGGTGTGAACCATTCAATGATACATCATCGATATGGGCCTTCGGAGCCAAAGGCCCACTCGTTTACCCTTACTGAGTGCACGACACAAAGCTTTATGTATCGCCTCGGCCCGTCAACACTGACATCGGAATGTTGATGATTGGAAATATGTTGCCTGGTCCGAGTGTCTCATTTCCAATTGTATCGAGTGGACTAAGGTGTATTGGTATGGATTTTTTTTTTTTTTAACTGCTTAACGTCTCCTATAACAACTAGGTCTTTAGAGACGGGAAAGGATGGGGGGCAAGGAATGGGAAGGAATTCGGCCATGGCCTTTTGAAGGAAGCATCCCGGCATTCACCTGGAGTGATTTGGGGAAACCATGGAAAACCCAAATCTGGATGCCCGGACGGGGATTCGAACCGCCGTCCTCCCGAATGCGAGGCCAGAACGCTAGCCATTACACTACCACGTTCGGTATTATTGCTATGGAGACAACCTCATGAATTCGTGGACCCTGCCTGTCAGCAGGGATTGTTCTGGCTGGTAGAAGGTCTGTAATGGTGTAGGGCGCGTGCAGCTGGAGTGACACGGGACCCTGATACGTCTAGATACGACTCTAACAGGTGACACGTACGTACGCATCCTGGCTGATCACCTGCATCCATTCATGTCTTTTGTGCATTCTGACGGACTTGGGCAATTCCAACAGGACAATGCAACACCTCACATGTCCAGAATTGCTACAGAGTGGCTCCAGGAACACTCTTCTGAGTTTAAACACCTCCGCTGGCCACCAAACTTCCCAGACATGAACATTATTAAGCATATGTGGGATGCCTTGCAATGTGCCGTTCAGAAGAGATCTCCACCCCCTCGTACTCTTACGGATTTATGGACAGCCCTGCAGGATGCGTGGTGTCAATTCCCTCCAGCACTACTTCAGACATCAGTCGAGTCCACGCCACGTCGTGTTGCGGCACTTCTGCACGCTTGCGGGAGCCCTACACAATATTAGGCTGGTGTACCAGTTTCTTTTGCTGTTTAGAGTATAATCCCACAGTAGAACAGCACTTTTTTTAAATTAATTATTAATCCTATGTGGACCACTAGACACGGTCACTTCTGGTTGGGCTTTATGAAAGTAGGATTACATTAATTTAATTGCAATGGAGCACTTGCTGCAGTGACAATTTCCCTATACACCCTTTATACCCCTTTCCTTTTCCCCGTCTACTTTTGCCCTCTGCTGAGGTCAAAATTAAAAGCTTTTAGCCTTTTTGGTAAGTTATTCATCATTTCTGTTGGTAATTTGTTCCACTTCCTCACCCCCTTACCCACAAAAGAAAATTTTCGCAGTTTCTAATTCCCCACCCGTGATAGAACCGGATTTTTCAGATCCGGAGCATTTCTACTGTTGGAGGGATGTTGTGCTGCCATCTGCCTATGAAGCATGTGACTATGATCTGTGTGTGAAAAGTGTGTTATTGTTTATAAAATGTGTGGTTTATGAGGTGGAGATTGGCATTCATCTTGATGACTGTGGGAAGCTACGACCAGGATTCGAACCGGGTCCCACCGTACCTCACAGATCCGGTGTGGTGGCGCAGTCACACTGGCAGGTCTGTCTATACTATCATAAATAGCAAGTTACAATTTATGGATACTGCACGTGATTCAGTTCTGTATACACTTTTACATCATACAGTAAAAACAGTGTATAAACACTTCTCAGAAAATTTTACACATCGGAAGTCCAAAATTAATATACTTTTTCTTATGGCTTTACGCCTCTTTGACGTCGAGGCCATTAGACGCGGGAAAGGATGGGGACAAGGAACGGGAAGGAATTTGGCGATTAATTCTCTGGCCTCGCTTTCGGGAGGATGTTGGTACAAATCCCCATCTGAGCATCCAGATTTGGGTTTTCCGTGGTTTCCCCAAATCACTCTAAGTGAATTATGGATGCTTCCTTCAAAAGGTGAAAGTGAAAAAATCACTGCTAGGTTATCACAATCATTAACGAATTTGGAATGGTAATTATGAGCAGGAAAATGCTTTAAGGCAATGAAACTGAGGAAGCATAAGAAAATTCAAGCCAGCACTTACAATAGATGAGAGCGACAGGTATAACAATATAAAACATTTTCCTGCTCCGTATTATTGAATCTATCGATAAATAACAACCGGTGCATCTGTTTCTTATGTTTTACATATTTCGTCTCTTACTGAGGTATCATCAGCAATGATTCTCTATTGAAATGTTCACTTACTTTTACAATTTTGGTGACATTATTTTCATGTAATTCTTAATTTCCACAATCAGCTTTTTTTCTACATGCCATTTAGACTGGCATTAGCAATTTCTGTAGCTGCACATTTCTACTTTTTTCACAAATCTCAGTACTTTTGGAGAAATCTGTTGAACTAAAATAAGTTTTATTTCATACAGTGTGTGTACTGGCTTGTAATTGTGAGAAAAGCAGAAATGCGTAGCTACAAAACTTGCTAATGCCAACGTAAATTGTAAGTAGAAACACAATTTAATTTAATGTAATTGCAATGGAGTGCATACTCTGGTGCCAATTTCCCTACACACCCATCTTCCCCCTTCTTATACCCACCTACATGTGTCCTCTACAAATTTCAACTGTAAATTCATTCAAGGTTTTTTGGTAAATTATTCATTATTTCTCTTCGTAACTTATTCCAATCCTTGACACCCTTACCTAAAACAGAGAATCTGTCCACAAACTTGTTCCTGAAATCGAGTGCCAGCTTGTCGTCATGATAATCATTTTCCTACCATGCATTACTTTTCATTCTTACACCAATATCTTTTCACACCTCATCACCAATATATGCCTTGTACACTCCCATGACCCTCTTCACCATCCTCCTGTCTTCCAATGAATCCCATTCCAGCTCCTTTATCATATCTGTTACTGACTGCATTCTGTGGCAATTTCTAGAAACAAATTTAGCAGCTCAACCCGAAAGTCAGTTAATCATGAACAAATCTAGCGGCCCTTTTTTCGCCTTCTCCAACTCCTGTATTTCATACTCAAAATGTGGGTCCCTTACTACACTACCATATTCAAGCAATCATCTGACCAAAGTTTTGTAACCCAATTCCTTTACTTATCTCATACATCCCCTCATCACTCTCTCCAACAAGTGCAGAATTTTAAAACCTTTTCCTACCACCTGTCCAATGTGTCCTGCACAGTTAAGCTTGTTATCAAATGTTATGCCAAGATATTTACATTTCAAGTCTTCAGCAAGCATTTCTTTCCCCACCTTATATTCATAATCAACCTTTAGTTTTTTAAGCTGACTCTTCTGTGCATTTATGTTCATTCCATGTTTACCAACCCAACTAGATATCCTGTTCAGATCACCCTGCCACTATTTATAGTCCTCTACAATTTTGATCCCTTTATATAGCATTATGTCATCTGCTAACAATCTAATTATTTATTTATTTATTTATTATTATTATTATATCGTTTAGCCCACTAAGGAGCGCGTGGAACCATTAATTTGCATTGTCCTTCTTATTCTTCTTGCTGTTATTCTTATTTTCCCAAAACCTCCTCATCCTTTTGCTGTGGGCTTGGCGTCTCTCTTGTGTCCATGCATTTCTGAGTTTGAGATTTTTTGATGTAAGGCTCTTAGGGGCAAATTTATGTGAGGTGATCAATTGTCTATATTTACTGCGTGTGGATGTCAATGCGTCAAGGCTGGCTTCTGCGAGGTCCTTCTGGGTTTCTACAAACCAGCGTGCTTTGTTTTGTCGCGGACCGTTGACAATGTGGAAAATTTTCATGGTAAGTCGTGAGTCATCCATTCGTGCTATATGTCCATAAAATTTCATGCGTCTTTTCCGTGCAAGTGAGGTGAATCTTTCGGTCAGTGAATACAGTTCTTCTGAGCTTTTGCGCATCCAGATGCTATCATGGATTTTGGGACCGAATATTTTTCTCAGTATCTGTCTTTCTATTTTTTCTATTCCTTTGACATTTACCGTTAATGATGATGTCTCCGTCGCATACAGTTCTCCTGGAAGAACGACGGTGTGGTAGTGATGGAGTTTGGCTTTGTGGAAAGCGATTTCTTATTGTACGTATTCCAAGTAATAGCATATGCTTTTTGCAGTTTTTCAGCGCGGTTCTTGTGGGCTTCTTTCTCAGTTCCAGTATTCCCAATAATTTCTCCTAAGTACTTAAAGTGTTTAACTTGTTTGATAGTGCCATATTTGGTCACGAGTGGCTTCAGGTTTGTGCTTTTGGAGTCCATATATTGCGTTTTCTCATAAGAGATTTGGAGGCCGGTTTTGATAGCTATCTCATGAAGCTTCTCTACAGCATGTTTGGCTTCCTCGACAGTTCATGTAATTACTGTTAGATCATCCACAAAAGCAAGGCATTTTATGTTTATTCGTTTATCCTTTGTTCTCATATATATTCCAGATATTTCTTTTTTCCATATGCTAATGATCTTGTCTAGTACCAAGTTGAACAGGGGCAGTGATAACCCATCCCCTTGTCTTACACCAGTTTTAATTTCAAAAGATTCAGAGATTTCACCCATAAATTTCACTTTTGAAATTGTATTTGTCAAAGTTTGTTGAATTAAAATAGTTGTTTTATTATCTACTCCATATTCACGTAGTATATTGAACAGCGTAGTGCGGTCAATCGAATCATATGCTTTCTTAAAGTCTACAAAAGTTACCATTGTGCGGGTTGACTGACGATGTTGGAGTATCATTTTAGGTTCCAGATCTGTTCTGTGCATGATCGGTGTGGTCGGAATCCTGCTTGGTATTCACCAGTCTTGTGTTCTGTATGCTTCTCCAACCTTGACCGGAGGGCACAAGAAAGTACTTTATAAGTGACTGGCAGAAGTGAAATCCCTCGAAAATTGTTTGGATCGGTCCTGTCTCCTTTTTTATGTAGCGGGTGAATTAATGCAATTTTCCAATCTGCAGGTATGACTTCGGTCTCCCATATATTTGAAATAATAGCGTGCAGCCGTTCAGTCAGTAGTTCACCCTCAATCTTGAGCATCTCGCCTATTTCTCCGTCTTCCCCTGGTGCTTTGTTATTTTTCAACTGAAGTATGATATTTCGGATCTCACCCAGTGTTGGTGGAGCTGAGTCATGGTTTGGGGAGGGTATCTGGAAATGTAGTTTCTCTTTAGGTGGTTCACAGTTGTACAGCTTCTCGAAGAACTGCTTCAGAATGTCACAATTGGCCTTTGTGTTGGTTTCAAGCATACCATCAGGTCGACGGAAGCAATGACTTGGAGGTTTAAATGTAGACAGTTCTTCCCGGAAAGTTTTGAAAAAATGTCTTGTGTTGTTTCTTTTGAAGTCATTGTCGATTTCCTCTAAACTTTTAATGTGGTACATACGTTTGAATCATCTGATTATTTCGGATGTACTTTTCTGTGTTTCTAAAAAATCTGCCAATTATCTGGTGTTCGGTGGCTATTCCAATTCTTCCAGGCTTCGATACGTGAATCCAGGGCTTTATCGCACTCTAATGTCCACCATCTGTGTTTCCGTCTCCATGGAGGCTGGCCAAGTTTCCTTGCTTATTCTTGAATGGTATCAAGAAGTTCGTCCCATGCCTGTGTGTTTGTCTGTAGCAAGTGTGTGAATTCCTGTGCATGTTCTTGCATGTATTCTGGATCAATGTGTGGGTTTTTAGGTTTTTGATATAGTTTCCGATTGGGTTTGAAACGAACTTTGATTTGTAAAAGATAATGGTCGGACTCTATATAACCCTTCCGTACTCTCACATACATAATTTCTGGAGAGAAGTTTCTGGTAATCGCTACATGATCTATCTCTGGTATTCACCTATGTGGCTGTTTGGTGATTTCCAAGTGGTCATCTTCTGAGGAGGCTTCTTAAAGTGCGTGGACATTAACTGAAGTTTGGCCATTTCACAGGTGTTTATCAGGCGCTGTCCGTTCGCGTTTGTCTTTCTGTGCGCTGAAAAATTCCCGATTATGCGTCTGTATTCCTTTTCTCTGCCGATTTGTGCGTTAAAGTCTCCGAGGAGGATCTTGACATGGTGTTGAGGGATTTTGGCAAGTACTCTTTCCAATTGTGACCAGAACTTCTCGATTTTGTTTATGTCGGGTCCACTGTTGACTGGGGCATGTGCATTCACCAGTGTGTAGGCCTTGTTAGCATATTTTACTGTGAGCAGAGAGAGACGTTCCGAGGGTGATGAGAAATCTACAACCGAGTTCAGAATACTCTTGTGCACTAGGAAAGCAGTTCCAAATACTCGTAAGTTACTATTAAGTAATTTAGTTGCGGGTTTTCCCTTATAGATGCGATATCCACCTGAGTCAAAATGATTGGAATCGCAGAACCTTGTTTCTTGTATTGCAAGTACAAGGATCCTAAACCTGTCACAGGTATCTGTCAGTACCTTAAGTTTCCCTGTTTTTGTTAATGTCTGTACATTAAGTGTACCAATAAATTGTACCTTTTTTGCTTTGAGGAGGTTTGGGAATCTCCGACCCTTCCCTGCATGATGCCCTGGTCCCCCAGAATCCGAATGACCAGGTTCGCCGTCGCTGTCTTCAGCTCAGGCCTGAGATAGTAGCTCTTTTGCTTGTGTTTCCATCATGCTAAATTATGGTTGATTTTTGCTGGTGGGTGTGAAATCACCCAGGGTGAATGAATCGTTTTATTGATTCACTCTCATCGTACGGATTGTTAGTTCATACGGGCAGCTGATGTTTTGCTGTGGTGTGTTTGGTCCGCGAGAGCTATTTTATTTCGCTCAAGTCCGCTGGTAAACTGGTGAGGACCTCCCTATCCGCCACCTGGGACGCGCCATGTGGGAGTATCACCTCTCCCCCTGCTACGACAGCGTATTAGGTTCGTGGGAACAATCTAATTTCTGATACTAAACCATCAACACAATTATCCATTAGTAATGAATAGTAATGGTCCCAACATGCTACCCTGTGGCACTCCCATTTTTACTTTGACTTCTTTTGATACTACATTTTCCGCCCTGACTTCTTTTTCTACCTCTTAAAAATTCTTCTACCCAGCAAATCACTCTCATCCACTCCAATGGGTTTTACCGTATTTTCTACCATTTTGTTGCTCACTCTGTAAAAGCCTTTGAATGATCTAGTGCTACACTATCAATTTGGCCTTCCTTGTCCATCTCATCTGAAATATCTTGCATATATCCCACCAACCAAGATACGCTTGGATATCATTGCATAAAGCCATGTTGCCTACTTGGAAACAACTTACACTCCTCACATATATTTCTGATATAGTTGCATATTAATCTCTCCATTAATTTACATACCACTGGTGTAAAACTGATAGGTGTATAATTTTTTACTCTAGTTTTTACCAGCACTGCTTTCACACTTTTCCAGTCCTCTGGTAAGCATCAAGTATCCAGACAATGAGCTGATTGTACAATGACGTGTAACAACATTCCATCATTACAATTAATTGAACTGAGTGATTAACTGCAATGGAGCACATGCTCTGGTGACGGTTTTCCTCGTTATCTAGTTACCCTTTCTTAGTATTTTTTTACATTATTTGTTTATTTATCAATCTTGTTTCATGGATCCCTGCTGATGAAGGACCTCTGGGATGTGAAACATGTCATGGCCAATACACATACATACAATATGAGTCATAATCATAGTGAAAACAATCATATGTTACAAAGACAAATAAAGAGAACAAAAATAAACATTAATTTTTACAACTGAGCATTGCAAAAGGTTATATTGAAAACAATTAATTATTTGGTTCAAATTCTTGAATGGTGTAGAAGGAGTTGCCAATAAGATAATCTCTGTTTTTCTTGAAATATATTTTTATTATGTGCAGACTGTTTTATATTCTTGGGAAGTTTATTAAACAGATGTATCCCAGAATAATTAACTTCTCTTTATACTAATGACAGAGATGTTTGTGTTTATTGCAAGTTATTTATGTTTCTTGTATTGAAATTGTGTACCTGTGAATTAGATGTAAACAGATTACAATGATCTATGACAAAGCACTTGAGAGAATATATATACTGAGAAGTCATTGTAAGAATATATAGTTTTTTAAAAAGTTGTCTGCAAGAAGTTCTTGGTTTTACCCTACACAGCATCCCAATAGCTCTTTTCTATGCTATGAAAACTTTTTTTTTTACATTGTGAAGAATTTCCCCAAAAAATTATGCCGTATGACATCACTGAATGAAAATATGAGGAGTAAACCTGTTTCATTAATTTTAGATCTGCTGTTAGAGAAAGTGTTTGTATTACAATTTTAATTTGCTTCTGCATGTTTGGTAAATTATTCATGATTCCCCTTGGTAACTTATTAAATCTCCTGACACCCTCACCCTCATAAGATGCTTTTCGCACTCTCTTACGTGTGAAATCGAGTGCCGATGTGTGGTCACGGTCATCTTTTCTCTTCCGTGCACTGTTCCTAATTCTTTGACCAATATTGCTTCAAGCCCCATCACCAACATATTCCCTGTATACTCTCAACAGTCTCTTCACCCTCTTCCTGTCTTGGAATGACCCTCAATTCAGCTCCTTATCATATTATTTACTGAGTTGGTCCTGTGGTAATTACCCCAAACAAATCTAGCTGCTCTCCCTTGTATCGTGATGTAACCCTCCACATCTCATGCCGTATGTCCCCCTCCAGTCACGAGCGATATCTTTGCCAAAACACTGCACACAGCTTTTGTGCTCCGATGTCCATGTGGCCTTGCAGTGGCGGATCCGGGGGGGGGGGCTAGGAGGCTAAAGCCCCTCCCCCAAAAGCACCAAGGTCACCCCCCCGAAGACATGGATTTTTTTTTTTTTTTTTTTTTTTGCTCTACTGTTTTTATCAGGGCGGCATTCTGGAAAAATGTGAGATGTGGCACTCTTCTCTACTGAACTTTCAGTTGATACTTTCAAGATATTTACAATTTATGCTTTCTACAAGCAGCTCTTCCACTGCCATGCAAGCACCCAAAACCTATGTTTTCCTATTTGTGGACCAAATATGCTGGGTGTTTTTGGCATTTATCTGCAACACATGTCAACCCTCCCAACCATATTTCCCATCCAAATTCCTAAATAGCTGTTCACTGTACTCTTGCCTTTTAGTGCTGTTATACAATGTTATGTCATCTTCAAAAAATTTAATTTCTTACTGTGAAACAACAAACTCAATTAATAGAAATGATCCGCTCTCACTACCCTGTGGTACTTTCACTTCTTGGTACTGTATTGCCCACCTCTTAAGAACCCTCACCCAATTTTTCATCCGAAATGGCTCATCGTCAAAAGCCCTGGAAAGATACAATGCTACATACACTATCAATCTCACCTCCTTTGCCCATTCATGTAGAGCATTTTTTTTGCTTAGGTCTTTACATATTATCTATAGCGCAGTTATTAGAGGTGAGGAAGGACAGACAGCAAGTAATGGGAAGGAATTTGTCCGTAGACTTTGAAAGAATCGTCCTGGGATTCACAAGCAGTGATTTTAGGAAACTGGAGAACCGAGATACAGATGGCCGGTTGTGGATTCAAAAACGCTTCCTCCAGAATGCTGGGCAAGAGAATAATGAAGCTCAGACTCCTGAACTAGCTCATACATAACATATCCTCATCACTGATCTTTCCTAAACCCACGTTGCTGACATACAAACATTTTTTTTTTTTCCTTTGGACATTTCAAATGCAGCTGGATATCAACCCTTCCATCAACCTGACTACCACTGAAGGCTAAAGCAATTGGTCTATAGTTCTTAGTATGATTTGTCAGTCCTGTCTAGTACAACTTTTTTGATTCCTATAATGTTTGAAATGTTCACACGAATCATGGGTATACAATTTCTTGTAACTATATTCATCATGTCTGTAGAAGAAGTTAAAGTTAGTTTATTGGAATCCCCTCAAATTTAACACATGGCTTCTAATTGTTACTTAATATGGTGGCAATGCCGTTTATTTCTTACCTTGACAGATTCCGTTGTCATATGTTTAGAAAAAATTACTAGATGTCCAAAAAATTATCATTGATACAAAACCACTTCTTTTTTATATATATATATATATATATGTGCTCCACCTGGATAGAATGGTCCATCAACTCTACACAGTGACAAATAAGGATGTTTGAAATCAATATCTATGTTACACTTCCTAGCCTAGTATGCTTAGCAAAGTTGAAGGCAAGCTCCTATGCATGTGAGAATTCTTAAAATTCAATGCCAGGATGTTCATTACAGACCTCAGACATGCAATGTTTTGATTTGAATTCCAACCCCTGAGGCTTGAAGGAGGAGTTTCTTACTCATAAGGACACTAACTTCAGTACAGTGTGCAAATTGCTGAGCAGAACTGTCGCAAAATCTGGTAGCTACCAAGAATAACTTGAAAAAATCGAGAGAAACCTGCAGCCGTCCCTCATCTTCAACGCAATCCAAAAAACTCTGTAGAGATTGAGAACTGGTGTATCTCGATGGAGTTACATCTGAGAAGTCGACCCACAACACTGTTGATCTGCAATAAACTCGAAGACCCATTCACAGAGGAGCGTCTGCAAACCACATAGCTCCATTTCGACCTCCTGTGAAAACCCTCCTCGCCCCATCATGTGGCTTTGCATGGCATGCAGCTTTTTTTCCTCTTGATTCCAGGAGATATTCTGTACTGTTTTTCTCTTTTCAGACTACCGTAAATTACATATGGAGATTAGATTATTAAATGATGCAAATATACCATATATTCAGATGCTTTTTTGCGTTCTTTACCTTATTTTAACTCTGACAAATAATATGAATGAAAAGCTACGTGGTTTGGCTCCCCCCCTCCCCTCCCCCCGGCCACATAGCCCAGTGTAGCTTGCCAACCAACCCATCCCCTCATCCCCCTAGACTGAGTCACGTAGTTTATGGATGCTCCCCAGCGAATGACGAGGCCATCCAGGCTGCTGTGTACTGCACCTTATGTGGAATATAAATCGTTACCGACTCTGGCCTATATGATATAAAACTGCTAAAACGGCGGTTTGTATGTTGTAATGTTGCTTTATTGTATGCTTAGTTTGTTCCTGAAATTGTGTTAGTTATAATTTCTCTCAAACCTGTAGTTTACAAGTAAAAGCGGTGGCTTGTGCATGAACAAATAAATGCCCTGGTAGACATTATGAACATAAAACAAACCGTTGCAAAAAAAGTGCAATACAACAAATGTTTTGACTTTGAGATACGCTTGCATTCAAACTAGTGTATTTTACAGGAATCCAAAGATCCTGATTAGCAAATATTAATGAGCAAACATAAAGTGAGATTTTTGCATTACACACACACAAAAACAACCTCATTAATCATGTTCAATGAAAAATGAGTAATAGTTTGCAGACAATTTTATTTTAAATATTGTCATTCTTGTGTATGAACAGATTGCTTAATGTAGGCCTACATAAACAAATTCACTATTAATGAAATTGTAAATTCGAACACATCATGATCATATATATAATCTTTTCGCGGTAGGCATCGACTGCCATGTAGGTTCGTGTGGTCTCAAAGACAAGCTGACAAGAGTTTTTTGCCGGCTACGCATCATGGAGGAAGATCCTTCCTCCATGCTACACATTGGCTGGCCTCTCTCGTAGCCGACTAACCTAAGCTGGCGATCCTACCTATATGGTAGTTTATCGTGGAGTGTACAGGGCATATACTGGCGATGAGGCATGGAAGGGAAAAGATGACCATGACCACAAGCTGACACTCGATTTCAGGCACAAGGGTGTGGGAAGATTCTCTTTTTTAGGTAAGGGTGTCAGGGATTGGAATGAGTTACCAATAGAAATGATGAATAATTTACCGAAAACTTTGAAAGAATTTAAAGATAAAATTTGTAGAGGGCAAATGTAGGTAGGTGTAGGATAGGGGGAAGATGGGTGTGTAGGGAAATTGCCACCGGAGCCTGTGCTCCATTGCAATTAAATTAAATCCGAACCACGGAGCGTCCTAGTATCATAACATTAGCAAAACAAAGAGGTCACGGTGAATAATTCAGTGTGAATCCAGGATTCCGTTTCTTTACTCGCCATTCAAATTTAAATTTGTCCGGACTTATGCGTCCCACCAGGTCCAGTGTAATGGAATCGAGAAAAGCAAGCGGACGGAAGCAGAGACAATATAGACGGAACCGTCGCAGAGGTAGCAACAAGCGGGGATGCAGCGCTGCGGTCGACACAATCATAACTATTTTAATTATCATCTACTTCTCAATAGATCCATCACCATATTTTTATTACAACTTTTATCGTAATTGCCTTATTTACTGTACTTTGAAATCACTAAATACATTTTGAGAGCCTGGCTGGAAGAACTGTGACGAATTGAGAAGGGAAGAACAACATAGTTAAACAAAACTTGTTTCTTTAGATATTCTTCTTACACAGCGCTATAGAGCTAATTTAAACAGGATCCAGATACCCATATGAAATTTAAAACTTTTCGTCGTATATTTTTAACTGACAAGCAGTGGTCTTCAGTGTGGAAATCGCGATCTTAGAACGGAGAAGTCTGATAAATAGTACGTCATCTCTGGTTTCTCGCCCTATAGCGGTTCTGCGTTGAAGAGAAATCGGGATAGAGAATTGTGTCTAAATGATTTATACCTGCATGGAAGACAATTTGTTTACGACGTCGGTTTAGCCGTGGATTTTAAGACGCCGCGTTCGTATCCGGAGGATCCATTGTTCAATCCCACGATCCACGAATTTTTTTTATTTGTATTTTTTTTAAATTTTTTTATTTCTATTCGATCTTGTAATCATTGGTCAACGGAGACAAACAAATAATAGTCATGTCTGTGAAAAGTAGTGCATGGAAGGGAAAAGATGACCATGACCACAAGCTGACACTCGATTTCAGGCACAAGGGTGTGGGAAGATTCTCTTTTTTAGGTAAGGGTGTCAGGGATTGGAATGAGTTACCAAGAGAAATGATGAATAATTTACCGAAAACGTTGAAAGAATTTAAAGATAAAATTTGTAGAGGGCAAATGTAGGTGGGTGCAGGATAGGAGGAAGAAAGGGGAGTAGGGAAATTGCCACCGGAGCCTGTGTTCCATTGCAATTAAATTAAATTAAATGTCGTCTTCACAGGCGGCAGATTTCTTTGACGTCGGAACTCAAAAACTTTTTAAATGGTATAAACGGAAAGAAGATGAAGGTATTAGTATATGGAAATAAATACATTTTAAAGATATTTACAGTATTTCTCTTCTTGTTAAAAACGGGCTACATTTAAGAAATAACCCCTGTATATATATATAGGGTGATTTAGGAGGAATGGTAAATATTGAAAGAGGTTACAGTATGAACAGTATTGACCAAAAAGGTTCATGTAAACACGTGCCCGATTTCCATTCGTTTTGGAGAAGTAGGTGTTGGAAAGTAATCCGTAAATTAACGTCACAAAATGACCAAGAGCACAAAAATAACATACTAAAGTACTTTGCAAAAACACACGCATATTTTACAAAAGTTTACATTAAATATTTGAAAAATCTCATCATCGATTTCATTACACTTTGGAGCTCTCTTCGCAACATTACGTGTAGTTCTTCTGAGTACGTCTTGGCCTACTTTTATGAGGGTAGCAGTGTTTACAATGCGAACGAGGTATTCGTCTCGTGTTTACTTTTTCTTTGTACGCTTCGTTTTTCAACCATACCCACGCACAAAAATCTAATATAGGAAGGTCCGGCGGCGGTCTTGGTAGCCAATTAACATGACCGGCGCGGGCGATCCATGTTTTTGCATGAGTAAAAAGTATTTCAATAAGTTATTTCTGTGCCCATGATAATTATCTGAGCTTTATTTTATGCATAACCCAGCACCTGAATCTCCAAAACGAATGGCAATCGGACACTTGTTTTTATGAACTTTTTTACTCAATATTGTTCATATTTCCACCTGCTTCAATATATTAGGATGTTATAAATAAGATTCATGTGGAGAAGTAGAAACCTGAGGGCTGAAAAGGATCCTACACCAACCCGTTCACTCGGCATCATCTGGGAGGAATGAAAAAGTTCCTAAAAAAGTAGTAAAAATTAACTGTATCTAGAAATTAAAGTATTTTAGTCAAAGAGTTAGGTTGTCTTTGACTTACAACCAATAACGCAAAATTTTGGAACCCAATTTAATTATACTTCTTCTTGATAATTATTACTCATTATCTTAAAGATTCTATAAAAATAGTATAAAATATATTACAGTTAATGGGTTTTGTTCGCAATTTATTTTATTACTAAGTTTAAAAGTTTATGGCTTTCGCGTGAACCAATATTTTAAGGTGTATTCTATCGCCAGCCGCTCCATACAAGAAATAATTCTTTTTATGAATTTATGGTTTGCAGATTTTATGGTACTGAAAATGTAGTTGTAAAATTAACATTCAGGGATGACTATAGGAACCAGCCTTATACATATGTTTCTAATTTTCATTTATGAAAATAACAGAACAAAACGTAAGGTATGTAGAATCTAATTTAGGACTAATTTTTCAGTAGGCCAGTAAATCTACAATACTAGGGGTGAGAAACAAAGTGTATTAAGCGATTAATGACGGCGAAGAAAAATTATTCAGAATATACAGGGAATCCTGCAACCGCGAGTCGGTCATCTTACTATATGACAAAATTTTATTTAGGTAAAAGTCACCATTTTCGAAATGTTGATTTCTTAAATTTTTTCGATACAGTTGTTCAGTTTATTCCATGCCATCTCCACAAATTAAGGCTTTTTGAACCCTGTTTTTTTTAAATTTATTGAAGGATGTTTGAATCATCTAAAACAATGTTCTTTTTTTCTTAAAACGTTAAAGAAATTCCTTAAATTTTTTTTAAAAATTATTATCATCATTTTTTTACGACTTGTTTAAAATGTACAATAGTCTCTTTAGCAGATTGAACTACTATAAAACAATCATTTTTAAAGGAATATTAAATAGTTATGCCAGTTAAGATTTCTAGAAGGTTTTTTCAATGTTTTAATAAAAAAGAACATTATTTTAGATAACTCAAATATCTTTGAACAAAATTTAAAAAAAAATAGGGTTCAAAAAGTTTTAATTTTTAGAAATGGCATGGAATAAACTGAACAAAATCACATGTTTCGAAAAAAAATATTAAAAAAATCAATATCTCGAAAATGAGACTTTTACTAAAATAAAATTTTGTCACATAGTAGGAAACGAGGTGACCTACGTGCGGTTGCAGGATTATCTTTTCATTGCTGGACGCTGTGTCAGTAAATATCGCAAACTACGTCGCATAGCCCCTCGAAAATATTAATCCTCTGATTTCGTCACAAAAACTTTTGATAGCAGGATAGGACCGGCGGTGTAAATGAATTCCATCACAGCCTTCCCGCTGACAGACAGAAAGTTCGCTCTATTCTTATTGAACACAGTCTGGAGCAGCTACAGTTGAAAAATACAGTAATGCAACTTTATTCATAATTCTAATATTACGACCTCAATTCTCATCGTTTTTACTGCTTAGCATGTGTTTCCATCTCTTAGTCGTTACTTTGTGCCGTATACTCTTTGATAAAACGTAACTGAACATAAATCTAGTTCAGACAGTATTTTAAACCGACACCAAGCACTTCGAGCTTCATGGAAATAATACATTATCTGTTTTTAGTATAATTTATTATATTTTCATTTGTTCCAGGCAGCTTTTTACGGCGTTGTCGAATTCAAAAAACCAATAATGATTCGATATCGACCTCCAGGGGTCCAAACAAATTTGGGGGCCCACGAATTGTAAAACGGGGTCCGCCCACAGTCATATTCAATTTAGACTTGTCGTTTACTTTAACAATTTCAACTTTTTAGTACATATGAAATGGAAACCTGATATTATTTATCTAACGGATTTATTTACTAAATTTAAGAGATAAACTTGCAGTAGCAAGGTGACAATCGGAATTTTATATAAATGAAGTCAATAATTTCAGCTTTTTTTGCCAGAAATTAATCTATTCAAGCAAAACGTTGGACATGTGAATTTTCAAAGCTCCAAAATTTGTGATTGACAAACGTCTAGGATGACGATGGTTTGGCCTATTTTCAACATTTAAATGCCCTTCACACTGACTCCAAAGTCATATTTGAGGGCTTTTTGACTACGGAGACACCGATCAATGCGGTGCCATTGAAGAATCGAATATCAAGAAAAACTGATCGAAATAAGCACTAACGAAACTCTTAAGATGCAGTTCATCGATGGCTGTCAGAAAGATATGGCTGTTGATTATTCTGCATTATCGACTATAAAAAGAAAGCTTTTGATAACTTCACTATCTTCATATCTCGAGGTAACTGGTTTTCGCACAGTATCAATTTTGCTAAGAAAAAAATAATGGGTTACAGATAACTGAAGGAGCGAAACCTGAGGCTATTTGTAATCAAATATTGAACGTTAGCTTCATCCCTCCCATAAACAGCATTATTTATGTATTTTTAACCTTATTGTTTTATTGTATGTAAATCGTAAGAATTTGAGTAAGTTCTGATTTGATTCGTTTTAAATCCAAATATCCATTTGATTTTGTTGATTTTTAAGAAGTTTTTTTTAGTTTTATAATTTATTATTTAACTTTTAGCTAGATTTAATATTTAATTAAATGGTGATGGAACGCACGATCCGGTGGCAATTTACCTGCACACCCATCTTCCCCCTGTCTTGCACCCGCCTACATTTGCCCTCTACAAATTTCAACTTTAAATTCTTTCAACGTTTTTAGTAAATTATTCATCATTTCTCTTGGTAATTTATTCCAACCCCTGACAATCGATGTTATAATAATTCCGTTACTGGTTTATTTCGCCAGAATATTTTCAACGTTACTGTGCTCTGGTTTTTGTCAGAAACATGAAAATAAGATTTTTAATTCAATAATTTCAGTTAAATTACGAATAAAAATTGTAATTACTTTTTTGCAACAATCCTATCAACGTGAGCAGCATTGTGTCTGCTGGAAAAATCACGTTTAAAATTTTTAAGAAAATTCATCATTCGGCAAGTGATCTGTTGAACAAAACAGTTCGAGTACTTCTGCCATAATAATTTGCAATGATTGTCCTCTTTCATTGTTCTGACACAAGTTTTTGTTGTTGTCTTGGGTGCATTTCGACCCAAGGCAAACCGAATGTAAATCAGAACGCAAATTAATGTACCGATAACCGCGTATCATTAATCTTCAATTGACAAAATTCGTTTTTAGCGTAGCCTTACAACTGGTAGAATATACCGATGAATCGGCTAAGGCACCAATGAAATCAAAATAAATACAGAAATTCTCGTATTAATGCTGTACAACAGAATATCAGTTGTCGTTCTGGTCCAGGTTACAATTTAAGTTAACAGTAACCTCACCTAATCGAATCATTTAGCTCACTCGCAAGAATACATTCACCTGATCGCTATCTCTGCTAGAAACAACTTTTCGGACTAGTATCATAGAAGTTGCCGTTGAGGTAAGAGGTGTATTTCCTTTTGTACGCAAGTTTTTTTTTTAATTTATTTATTTGACCTTAGGTCTTGAATAGACCATACAGTCAGCCTGGTAAAGTAACAAGGTAATAATATTAATAGTATGTAAAAATATGCAGATATAATAGATACATTAAATATGTAGGTCACTGTCTTTGATATAATCCTTGATGATACTATAGATTCTGTTGTTATTTGTAGCGAGTAGTACTGCAATGTTAGTTGGAAATGGCTGCTGTGCTCGCACAAGAGACTTGATGAATGTTGATTGCTGTTGTTGAAAATTGGAACAGTTGAAAAATAAGTGATTAAGGTCCTGTATTGCCTGTCCGTTGCATGTGCAGTAAGGTGTGTTTACCGCCTTGATGCGAAAAAGATGACTACGGAAGGCGCCGTGGTGGAATCTCATACGAATAATAGAAGTAATGTACCGTCGTTGAGTATTCCATCTTGAAAACCAAGGTTTTCGTGGAGGGTAGGTCTGAACTAGAGCGTACTGTCGGCCTCTGTATTGTTTAGATACATTCCAGCTCCTCGTCCATTGGTGGTATGCATTGCTGACCATTGTTGCATGATAATCTGTTGTATTGCTGGGTGTTATTAAGCTTCGGCCCGAGCTACATGCCTCCTTGGCTAACATATCTACGTACTGGTTATGCCTAATTCCAGAGTGCGCGGGTATCCAGATATAATTAACGGTGCAACCGCGTTGATTAAGTTCTACGGTCTGTTGAACTATGCTGATGTTGTGTGTATTAGTTCGCTGGAGTATAAGGGGTATGGCCAAGGAGCGAAGAACACTAAGTGAATCAGTGATTGGTAGGTGACCTGGAAGGCGGAACCTCTGAGCGTGTTGTGTCTCGGGGCAGTAGAATGCACAGCCTACCCTACCTGTCAAAGGTATCTTTGACCCATCGGTGTATATCTGAACTGAAGATGGCCATCTAACAGATAAATATTCCTGACAAAGTTGTTGAACTGGTTGACAAGGTTGTGAATACACCGGTAGGCAGCTTACTGCCAAAGGGGTCACACATTGTTGGTAAGGTATGTCGTATATAGTCGTCATTTCCTGTTGCTGGAGGTCAGGGAGGAGTGTTGATAGGTACTCAAGACTTTGCAACAGTGGATACCTTTGGACAAATAGACACCGACCTCTCTTTTTCACTAGCTGTTGTAGGTTGATAAGATGCCGGAGAACTGGTGAATTTTTGGAATAAGCACGTGTCAATAAAAATTTATTTGACAGGAGTTGTGAGCGAACATTTAAGGGCATTTCTGCTGCTTCCAAAAGAAGCGCATTCGTAGGTGTGGATGTCATAGCTCCCAGGCAAATACGAATGCTCTGATACTGAATGCGATCCAGTTTGTCAGGGATAAATTATAAGGCGAAGTGATGAAAAATTTAACAAAAACACTGGAAGAATTTAAAATTAAAATTCATAAAGTGAAAATGTAGGTGGATGCAGTGGCGTACCTAGGGTGGGGCAGGTAGGGCACGTTCCCTGGGCGCCGCTGAAAGGGGGGCGCAAAAATTGGCAAATTATTAAACTTAAAAATCAAAATAAACCAACAATATAATTCATATTCAAATATTCCCACGCATTGCTGGTGAGCTTTCGTGAAGCAGCTACAGGGAGTAAGTAAACAGCGAATCGTGTAAGTTTTTGGTAATCGGAACACGGAAGATATATTGCATGCTCGGTCCATATTTCCTTGAATGTGCCAAAAGTAGCGGCCCCTGCCCGGCGCCTAATCTGGCAAGTTTTGATCTAGGGATATAATAAAACCCATACTTTCTCCTTTGGCTAATTACTGATATTATTGGCGTGGTTCAACTGTGCATTTTATTTGTATTGCATTTGTCGCTAGCGATCGTCAACTTACTCGATATAATAACTTAAATTAGTCAAAAATAAGTGACCCTACATACATTAATCAACTGAAATTCTATTTTCTACAGTAGATAATTTTTTTTTTTTTGCTGTCATCAGTCTTTAGACTGGTTTGATGCAATCCTCCATCCCTTCCTATCCTGTGCTAACCTCTTCATTTCTACATACCCGTTACAACCCACGTCCTCAATTATCTGCTTCATATATTCTAATCTCTGTCTACCTCTACAGTTCTTACCTTCAACTGTTCCCTCCACTAACAAATTAACCAATCCAGCATGTCTCAAAATATGACCTACCAGCCTGTCTCTTCTTTCCGTAAGCTTCTTCCATAAACTTCTTTTCTCAGCCATCATTTCCAAAACTCTTTCATTTCTTACTTTGTCTGTCCACCTAATTTTCAGCATTCTTCTGTAGCACCACATTTCAAATGCTTCAAGTTTCTTTCTTTCTGGTATTCCTAAAGTCCATGTTTCGCTACCGTAAAGTGCTGTGCTCCACACATAGAGTTTTAAGAAGTTCTTTCTAATTCCTAGATCAATATTTGAAACTAAAAGGTTTCTCTTTTTCATGAAGGCTCGTTTTGCTAGTGCTATTCTGCTTTTAACATCATTCCTGCTTCGGCCATCGGTTGTAATTTTGCTTCCCAAGTAACAGAACTCACTCACTTCTCCTATTGCATCAGATCCTATTTTTATGCGCGATATAAACATTCATAAGTGACATGATCTCGAATCCAACTGTGTTTATTTACAGTGAAATTCATTTGAATACCGTAATAATTAATAACATAAGTACAAAACACCCGAAATCCTAAATATAATTTGTAGGTAGCGTAAAACACATTGAAGATAGAAAATATTCGCTCAAAATAAAAAGAGTTTTTCAGAATCCTAGGCAATTGCTAAAAAAAGGAAAAAAATACAATACATACAGCCCAAACCCAAGCTTTATTCAGGTAACTGTCGTGAAGTGTGGGAGACAAGACAACCCCCTATCTTTTATTTGAAAAACAACCTATTATTTATTTATTCCAGGTTATTTCAAAACCCTCACTCATTTCGCAATAAGATCAATACAATATGGACTAACTGTTTTCAAAGAAACAAGAGAATGGGGATGAGGGACGAAATAAACGAAAATTGCAGGAGGAAGTAACACAAAAATCCAGTAAGTACCTACTTCAAGAACTCCGCTATTGGAAGCTCGACATGTTCTAAGGAGTTGCCTACCTCAACATGTACAGTAAAAATCCAAGGTATCCAACACTAATTTATCACAAGACGAGGAGGATGTAACTTTAGATAATTTTGAGTGTGACGAGATTAAGAACAGTGAGGTTACCAGTTCTAAGGCTACTGAAGAATTTGAAGAAAACATTACTAATTTAGTGGGAGAAATACATGGTGGGGGGAAGAGGGGGTGATACATAGGAAGATGTTTAAAAAAAAATCATACCAGAAGTAAAAATACAGCATTATATTGGACTTCTGCACTTTGATAAGATTACCATTAAATGATTTCTGACAGATGGTTTGAAAACAGAAATAATTAAAATGGGTTCAAAATATGTTAAAAATACTAACGATCATTTCCTACCTACAAGAAACCTTTTGCATGATAAAAGTTGTTTAAGAAGACACTACGAAATCACGGTGGAGAAGTGACTCGCTCACGGCTAGTCTATTCACTACCTAAAAAAAAAATATTGCTTTTTGTATCTGTTGTACATGAATGGCTCACTGTCCATTAATATGCGAAGAATCATGGTGAGTGCTTCACCAAATGGGAAGAAACTGAAAGAAATTTTGCAGCAAATGGAGGGAATATTGACGCCGAACTTTAGACCCAGATCGATACAGAAAAATAAAAACTGGTGTAACGTAATGAAGAGAATCCTTCACTGCATTAAATTGCTTACCATTCAAAATCTTGCATTACGAGGTCACAGAGAGTCATTGAGTGCATGCGATAGATCCAGATCCTATAACGTTGGTATTTTTTTTATTTTTTTGAATGAATGAACAAAGCTTCTGGACATATTTGACCCCGTCATGAATAACCATCTTACTCAAGTTAAAAATCATCCTATAACCCCATATTACTTTTCGTCTCGTGTTCAAAATGAATTCATTCACCTGATGTCGACCACTGTTCGCCAAAGTTTATTGCGAATCGTTCGAAAATAAAAATATTATAGTCTCTTGTTTGACTTTACGTCTGGACTATGCACATCGTGAGCAGATTTCAGACGTAGTGAGATACGTAGAAGTTGATAGTAAATGATTACGCTTTAGAGCGTCCTTTCTCGGATCATCCAGATGAGTCAAAAGGACGCTGGAAGCTTAGTTGATGAAATCCTTAATCAGTTTGAGACAGGCGGTGTGGCTATAAGGGATTGTCTTTTACGATGTTATGACAGCGCTGCTGTGATGGCTGGTTACTGAACTGGAGTTCACAAAAGAATAAACAAAAATAATAATCTGGCGAATTACGGTATTCCTATACTCAAATTGGTTGGTGTGCTTGCAGCCAATCAGGATACTACAATGGTCACGTTTTTTGAAACTATTTGTGTATTCTTTCCTTGTTCACTCTGCTGGTGGGAAAATAACACAAGAATTTCTTGCCAGTGATTGTAAAATCAGAGTCTGAATTTGGAGTGCAGGGATGGAAGCAGTTAAGCCTGTTAACATATACATTGAAGATATACTGAAAGTTCTCAAGACATGACAGACGATGGCAATCAAACTAGTGGAACAAGAAGTGAGGCAAGACATCTATATATAATCGTTTGTTGTCATACAATTTTCCGACTTTGTTAGGATTTTGGAATGATGTACTCGCTCATGTTCACCGTGTTCAAAAGCGAATCCAGGATCCTAGCATGAATTTTCGTGATGCTCTTAGATATAAAAGCCTCCTAGCCCATTTTACTTATGAAACAGAGGTTGAAAGATGCTGGATTTACTGCTAAGGAAGGAACAGAACGAGTTCTGAAGGATGGCTGGATTGTATAGCGTGTGAAATGAAGGAAAAGTTCAATCGTCTGCATGAAAACGACGCCAGATTTGGGTTTCTCCTAGATATTAAAAATCTGTGTTACAAGACTGATGGTTGTGACCATTTAAAAAGAAATTTTTGTTGTTGTGATTTCTATGGTTAAATAGTTAAACGAAGAAATATTGGATGTTCGAATGGTGTTATCGACAAAAAAATGTAACCATAAAGAGATCTGAAGAGCTTCTTGAATTCATAGTTCAGTAGGAGATGAGAGCGTTTTTTTTTTTTGATTCGTACATTTAGTTAGATTATGCTTACGATTGCAATATGCATCGCAAGTTGCGAACTGTGTTTCAGTAAGCTAAAACTAATACTTTCGTATTTGAGGGATACAACGGGCAAGAAAGGTTTGAGACCTCGCTTTGCTCAGTATAGAGCGAGAAGAAACCGAAATAGATTTCGAAAATGTTATTAATCTATTTGGATCGTACAAGCAAGGAAGGTGCAAGTTTAAGATAATTAAATTACCTTAATTTTGTTCTAAAACAGAAGATAAGAGTATTCTGTAAGATTTATGATTATTTTATTTAGTGTATCTGTTTGTTTTATATTTAGATAATTCACGAAAGGGCGCAACTTCGATGCTTGCCCTAGGCGCCATATCCGGTTGGTACGCCCCTGGGTGGATGGAGAAATTGTTGTAAATATAGTGCCAAATCTAGTGGCTGTTAAATGATAAAAAATTACGAGATCTTGTTTCGAACCAAGGTCTATACAGTGTGTATTGTCTTCACTTTCTGAAACAGAATAATTTCTCTCTGTGTTATGGATAGTTGGTTTAAAAAAGTAAAATCACATGACTTGGCCATTACGCTAGCCACATTTTAGTAGGAAACCTTCTGCTTACGCAGATAGCACCTCTTTTATGTTTTACGTCATAAAGTAAATCATACATATTATGTATTTTATTTTAGTAAAAATTAATACATGCCCAATGGCAAAGTAATCTGATTTTTACTTTTTTTTATTAAAATCAGCGATCCATTACGCTGAGAGAAATCATTCTGGTTCACAAATTGAATGCACCTGTAGTGTGTACACTTGGTGTGGAACAAAATGTCATAACTTTCTATCAGTAAACAGACTCGAGACCCTATTTTTACAAGAATCGTTTCTGTGGGAAATCCAAATAACTTAGTCCCGTATGCACTGAAATGATGAAGAAGAAACAGTACAATTCTATATTCCAAATTTCTGTAGGTGAGAGCAACTCCTCCTATAATGAATAAGTATATGACAGTGGCATTTAGAATTTTGTCTGTGATATGGTTTGAAACGTTCAACGTATATTCTGATTGTAGATTTAAAATCTTGTTTTTATGATCTTAAAGCAAACTGCGTGTCAAAGAATAAACACGGCAAATCATTATCATTTCCAGTGATGCTATTGATCACAAAATTTTTGTCATTTGTTTTTACAACAACTTTATTGGCCACAACCAAAATTTTTTATTAATTATTTTCGGTTCATTAAGGTTTTTACAAAATATTTGTGTATTTAATCATTTAAATCATGGGGTCGAGAGTAGCTTGGCTTATTAGAAGCGCAAGAAGATTCAGGAGACAGAACTTCTATCCAGTAAGGCAAATGGCTACGGATCAGGACTGTGGAGGGACCGAAATTGACAAGGTAATTAGTATGTAGGCCTCGATAAATATTTATAACTATTTTATTTATATATACAGGTAGCAGCAGCAGGTACTAGATTCTGATTCTGTGTCAATGTTCTACGAACTACAATAGGATAAAGAAAATGTTTTTGGAATGGGAGTATTAATTTAAGCCTTTAATACATATTTCTGATTTCTAGAACAATAAGTATATAATTTATTTTAATATAATGAAGCTTATGTCGGCTTTCGGATAACATCAGCTTTAGAATCCTAATTTCTCAGTTTAGGGTATCAACTAAATTTCTGAAGATGGGTTATATATGACGTGAAATTTATTCCTCACAGCGGTCGCATCGGTTCAAGTTTACGTCGCGATGCACGACGTTGCTAACTGAAGATAAAATGATTTTATCAATGCGCGTGTGATGAGACTTTGAATTTGTAGCGCCAATATTAGCGGAGATTGTGGTTAGGTTGAAATTCAGCATGAACGAGAATGAAATTGTACTTTCTTGTCACAGCAAAGGCACGAGGAATTTAGTTATCAGTTATTTAAACAATTTTCATAAGCACTATATCACGTAGTGATGTATCGCGACGTAAACTACTCACGTCGCATCAATAATATTGTAGGTAACAGTATTATACCAAAAAAGGGGACTGGACCACTTTCACCAACCACGCGAAATTGGTATTATGCTCTTGAAATTTGGTTTAATTGCTTCGTTAATATGCCGTCTTCACATTTTTCGCTCTTGTTTTGCGGAAAAGTCACCAAAAGTTAAATTAAAAATGCCGAAATATGAGAGGCTGCGCAACTGCGAAATGCTATCAGCACTGCTAAAATAATATAAAAATTATAGTTACAGGGATCATATCTACCCAAACAGTTTCGGGGTGGGGTGGGACTTTCTCCACCAGCGAAATACTGTTACTGACCTGTTGAAATTTGGATTAACTGCTTCCTTATAGTGTCCTCTTCACGTTTAGCACTCTCCTGGAAAAGTCACCACGAATTAAATTAAAAATGCCGAAATATGGGATGCTCCGCAACCGCGAAATGTTAGCAGCACTGTAAAAATGACACAAAAATTATCGGTACAGGGATCATATCAACCTAAATAGGTTCGTTTTTGTCATAGTGATCTTGGTTAGGTTGAAATTCGGCCTGGACCAAGAGTAAAATTTTACGGGTAATTTGTTCTGCGGCAGGCCATATCGCAAACCAGAGACATATTGTGCATTTGTTTATAACGGAAGCAATCGATTATCTCTGACTAGTTATATCGATTCCAAGATGGCGAGCCTTTTAGTACTGCATTTCGAATAAAAATTTTGTATCTGTTAATTTTATGCGACGTTTTGCAACGGAGTGAAGCTAAAACGGCAAGAAAATATTACAACAAAGAATTAAACCAACATTTCAAGAGATTATCATTGATTTCGCAGCGCCGGCGGCAACTAATAGCAGCGCTGCAGTGTCATATTTAGGCATTTTTAATTTAATTCGTGGCGACTTTTCCGGAAAAGGAGAGTGTACAACGTGAAGAGAACATTATAAGGAAGTAGTTAATCCAAATTTCAACAGGTCAGTAACAGTATTTCGCTGGTGGAGAAAGTCCCACCCCACCCTTTTGTCATAGGTTCAACAAGTTAATACCAGTTTCGCGTGGGTTGCCAAAGTGGTGTAGTCCCCCCAAAAAACCACGGCGTCAGGTCTACATCGCGCCATACAGCGCGGGTGCGTTATCAGTTCATAATGAAACTGTATGGTGGAATTAATTATGACATATTATACTATGCGAACTAGGAATCTTGATGAAGACAAAGTTGTTATTGCCCGAAATGTATTACACGATAAATTTCATGTGATTGGGAAGGGTGCTGTGCAAAGTACGGCCAGTAGAAAAAACTGTTATTTCTCGATGAAAATGTGATTAACGCGTTCCTTAGGCATTTCTATTTAAGAAAAAGTGTACGCGAAGCCGATAAAACAGGTAGGTAAGAAGTAATATAGTGAAAATCGTCGGGTTACGTGCGGTATTAGCCGATGTGTAGCAGCCATTTTTACCGCGAATGTGCTATTCCTCAACCTGTACACGTGTTGATTTTCAAAGAGCTGTATTGGTGGACGTTGTGGTTAGGTTGAAATGCAGCCTGGACCGCCAAGGAAGAAGCTAGTAGTATTTTCAACCCGAATTAACAGTTTTTTCTACTGGCCGTACTTTGTACAGTAACCATTAGGAATTTCTAGATAGTTTGATTTTATAGAAAACCTCTATATAGCTAGCTAATATTGACTAAATGACAAGTATCTAATTATGCAAAGTAGAATTACAGCTCCAGTTGGAACTACTTATATTTTACTAAAGTAATGAAATTGTTAATTAAGTACGATACTAAACTACTGTACTAAATGGCGTTGGGATAAATGGAGAAGGAGATTCCGTTGTAACTAATTACATTCCTCGGTGTGGACTGACAATGCAAGACGTATAATTTTCCAACAGAACTTGGGTTTTAACACACCTTGCTCAAGCATGTGTTATTTTCAAGTAGAAATTATGTTGTAAGCCACCGTAGACCATTCCAACGGTCAAGCGTGAATTGCAACCTAAGAAGAGTTTAAAGATAATACGTCTTGCGGCAGCACTATCATAAGCTTGGTGCTGCAGTTTGATGATGAATTCTTATGTAACTACGCGAAACAAATTGAAAGTAAGTATTTTTTTTTTTTTTTTTGGTATCTCGCTTAGAGATCGAATGTCAAAAGTCAGTTATAGGAACAGTTCCTTGTCCATTGGTGACGTTTTTCTTCTCATGCCCAACGAGTAGTTACTTGTGGCTTTTACAATTTTTTTGGTCCAGGTGGCATTCAACCTAACTACCTTAATATGGTGATACGATATCTTGTGAACTAAGCAAAATATGAAAAAAATGTATTCTTTACATTCGATTTGTCCCGTAAAGTTACAGACGAACCCATAATCGAATTTGGCTTTGGCGAAATTTTTCTTCTGGTCCAGGCCTCATTTCGATTTAACGACCTTTCTTTTGAGACAGTATATCTCAAGAACTAAGCGAAATATACAAAAAAATTTCTTTCTTACTTTCGATTTGTCTCGTCGAGTTACATACGAATCTATCATCAAATTATGGCACCACGGTTATCGTCTTGCCATTGACTACCGTAGTGTTGGGAATGTAGAAGCTAACCCTGCGCGTTGCGGTTTTGACATAGGTGGTTACATCAAAGGTTGTATGAAGATTTATAGTTAAATGAATTGCAATATTTTGATGTATGCGAAGTAGGGTTCCTGATATAGCTAATGTAGTCGTATTTGACATCGGATACAGTTGGAACTACTTAGATGCTACTGAATTAATGACGACAGCAATTTCGAACTGCGGAAATTAAAGGAAATCAAAAATAAATAAAGGAATCCTAAGCTTTATGGTACATCACGTAGTATTAGTTTTGGTTCTGGTACAGACCGAATTCAGCACGATAAATATCGAATGAACATCAGCAGCATGGCGAATGTGGGAGCAAGTTCAATTATTAATGCAACTAAATTCCTCCCTCATTATGCTGTAACAGCGTGTCTAGTTGTCATTCTGGTCCAGGCTACTTTTGAACCCAAGCACAACCTCCGCTAATATCGTCGCTCTGTCTCAAATGCGAATACTGTAACGCGAGCTAAACTTGACTCGCGAATGTTATTATTGGAGTTCGCGATGCATTTAATGTGTTTATTTGTGTCACTACTTCTAAGGAAATATTATTATATTGTTTTGATATTACAGACTGTTTTGTGGAGTGGCACTGGCATAACCTGACGTAATAGCTTGTAAGATATTATTGCCTCCAGTCATTATATTTTTCAATGGCCTATGTTGTATGCCTCGAAATTTCGTAAGTTTTTTTGTTCACTTTTGATTTTACGCCTCGTCGACATCGAGGTCATTAGTGGCGGGATGGGACTGAGCACAAGGAATGGGAAGGAATCGGCCATGACCTTTGAAGAAGGCATCCCGGCATTCGCCTGGAGTGATTTGGAGGAAACCATTGAAAACCCAAATCTGGATGCTTGGACGGGGATTTTAACCGATGTCCCCCCGAATGCGAGCCAGAGAGTTAACCGCTCACCCACCACGCTGGTCGAAGTTCCTCAGAATATATTGGTGTCATCCCTGGATGGTGACGCAATTGTAGTAATGAACCCACAAGGAATTTTCCTATAGTTTTAAAATTTCTCACCAAGTGTGGTGGGTGAGCGGTTTAGCTGTGGCCATCGCATTCGGGAGGACGGCGGTTCGAATCTCAGTCCAGGCATCCAGATTTCGGTTTTCCATGGTTTCCCAAATCACTCCAGGCGAATGCCGGGATACTTCCTTAAAAAAGGCCACGGCTGAATTCCTTTCCGTTACCTTATCCCTGTCCCAACGCGCCTCTAATGACCTCGACATCGACAGTCGTAAAACCATAAGTAAAAAAAAGTAAAATTTCTTAGCAAAGAAAAGTACCTTAAACCTAGAAGTACACGGAGGCTGTGATAACCACCAGCGGCTACCTCATGTATTGTATTAGAGGCGTGTGTCCCTATACATATATCACTCTGCAGCGCAGACCACTGGCCTCGTGCGCTATGGTGGTTGCATGTCGGTAATTGTGGGAGTGTGCGAGATATGGTGGTTGAAAGTGATCTTCGGAATCTTCTAGCATGTAACAGAATATTCTTTAAAATACTCAAATGTTTTCGAATTAACTAGAATGTTCTAAAATACGACACATTTTTCAGCTATTAATAAATATACATAATTTATATGCAACATATTTAGTGTGAGAACCGATTTTGACGTGTGATTCTTTGGCTGGTTGCTGATTTGACAGGGAGTAACATAGGCTACGTTTTATCCTGGAAATATTCAAATTTCCGTGCGAAAACACAAAAACCTTCAGTATTCTTGACAAACACGAACGAAGTCGTGAGCACTGGCTAGTATCCTAAAATATCTTTGACTTGAGCGGACAGCAATGAACGTAAAGTCGTTCGCATGTCTTGTTCATGCGATATGAATTGCCATGTCGCAGCCATGGAGGAAGGAAATATATGGAGGAGAAGTGACGTTAAATTGGTGAAGCAGGTTCGCGCATGCGCAGTGGCGGCAGCGGCGATATTGCGCTTCCAAACAATTGCGATGTTCCCAGTATATCCCGAAAACTAAGCAAGATATCGAAAAATTTTATTCTTTATTTTCGATTTGTCTCGTCCTGTTACATAAGAATCGATCATTAAATTTGACTTTTGCGAAATTTTTCTTCTCCATTTCAACTCAAGACACCTCACTTTTGATACAGTATATCTCTAGAACTAGGTGAGATATCGAACATTTTTATTCTTTATTTTTCATTTGTCTCGTCTTTTTAAATAAGAATCCATCATCAAATTTGACTTTGACCAATTTTTTCTTCTGAATTTCAACCAAAACCATTTCACATTTGGGACAGAATATCTCGAAAACTAAGCTGGATATCAAAAAATTCTATTCTTCATTTTTTATTTGTCATATCGAGTTACATAATAATCCATCACCAGATTGCGGCGTTACCTTTATCCTACAGTCCCCTTGAGATTTTTGTACATATTCCCCGTGTCTGTATGGAAGCGGCCATGCCCCCTCCACTCCAGCCATGCCCCCCCCCCCCACTCCTCCTCCGCCCTGCTTCACTTCAATGCGTGGTGGAGGTCTCTTGCGTCGTCTCCATATATTTCCTTCCTCCATGGTCGCAGCTAGTTAGTCGTGGCTTATCGCTGGCACACACACTCGTGCCTGACGATCTGCGCTGCCAGTACAGCCAACTTATATTATACCGCTGTCTCTTTGAAATTATACAGAATGAAACCCAATTATACAAAGGGGTCATCCATTGATTACATACGTGAGTGAAAGTGCTGGGAGCAAAAAAAGTCCACGAAAAGTAAACAATGTATACATTGATAAATTTTGAATAACAAAAAGGAAATAGATATGCAGGAAGGGTTGCCAACTCAATGAAACAAAGGGCAAACACTTTCAAAAAGGTGCTGGAATGTACTTTACTTTTAAGTGCTCATTTTTGAATCCAATTATACAAGGCAATCTGTTATACAAACAGGATACAAGAGGTAACCAAATTATACAAGTTTTGTATCCAATTATACAATCTGGCAGCCCTGCTGACGATAGGTTTGCTTGCGCAGTCTCAAATGCAAAACGGAGAGTGTGTGGGGGCAAGTCGATCGACTTAATTGTTGTGTTGCGTCAATCGTTTGGCTTGAAGACATGAAGAGTGCTCTTGATTTTCAGTGCGTGTTCCAACTTGTCGTCGAGCAACAAGGCGTGTGTGTGCGTACTTCCGTCTTGGATTCCATTTTGCATGACGGATATTAGATTAATGTCGTGGGAATTTCTCACTGAATTTATTGATTTATGCAGACGATGTAGAAAATCAAAAGTAAATATTATTTAAACAAACAGAAAAAAATGCAATGTTGTTGTAGGCCATTTTTCCGCAGTTGCTCAGTAAATTAATTAATAAAATGACGCCAATGCAACTCAGTAAGAAAATAAGATGGCCACCGAAAACAAGCGAATTGTAGAAGACGCAATGTTTATATCCTGTACTCTGTACACAACAGCAAAGACAAATGGTTGTAATGGAAACATGCTTTGGAGAGAAAGCAAAGATGTGTGGTTACTATCCTGAAATCGACTAATGTAAATACTAAGTGTAAATAATAAGAAAATGTATCAATGTTATGTCAAATAAGTTTGTGAACCTAATGTAAATTTTAAAATAAATTCGTCGCTGATGATGCCTCGACGAGAGGCGAAACGCGTACGACAATAAACCTACATATTACAGTTGCATTGGCGTCATTTTATTAATTAATTAATTAAAACAGAAAAAAGTTGCACATGATATTATTATCAATAAATTGAAATGAAGTTGATCAATAGGCAAATAAAGAAACAGTTAAAAAAATGAATGAATTAAGAACTTGCTTTCGAAAAGAATAGAAAAAAAATAACGGATCACGTAGATTTGGGTCTGGTACCGAAGACATGGAAGCATCAAATTTTCGATATTCTGATATGCTGCTGATTCTTATCAGTACAGTGAATACTGTAACGTCTACCTGTTACTAAAAAACGCAATGTAGCACCAAGACTTTCATGCTGTGTTGCGGCTTATTGCGTTTCTCATTCTAGTGTCTTAGGTTTTAATACGTGGAGTCACCATAGCCAGTAAGGGAGCGTGCACAAAGTACGTGGCTCGGTCGAGGGGGGGGGGTTGGCTGGAAGGCTACGCTGGGCTACGTGGGGGAGAGGAGGGGGGTTCCGAGCCAGGCCACGTAGCTCTCCTTTCATAACATTTGTCACAGTTAAAATGAGGAACAGAACACACAACAGCTTGTGAATATTTATTTCCCTCAGTCAATTATCGAAGTATGTTTCTTCGTTCATGCGAACATTATTAAACCAATCTTTAGGTTCTCGCTTCCATTCTTTTAGTAACTTGATATGGCTTAATTCTGTTCTCTTAAATAACCAATGTTTTGACCATTTCTCTCAAATTCTATTCTTTTCTTTCTTTTTTATTATCAGAACAATAGCCGCAGCAACAGCTAATTTCTGTATGTCAGCGGTGTATACATTAATTCGCAACTGACAGCAAAATGAAGTAGTGAACGAAGGGACTGTGGGCTCAGCCGAGTCTCGTATTTTACATTACTGTTATTGAAATTTTTACATTAATTAGTTATTTTTGGAGTCGGTGCCAGCTGTCAGATCGCGCAGATCGAATTACTGAACTTTATTTGGTGTTCGAGGCGAACCGAGAGTACGAACAAAAATTCCAAATATTTTACAGCATGTCGTGAGGAAGATAGTTTTATTGCGGGAGACAGTTTAGGGAAACAAATTAACGGTATGTCATCTGTGGCTCGCCCTCGTTGGTTATCCAGGCATATCTCTGGCGCTACAGTGTTAGTTGGTAGGCTGCATCATGCAGTGAACACTTTATAGTTAGCATAATATTGGTGTATCATCTATATGTTTCAGTTTTGATGAAAAATGTTTCTAGAATTAATTGTAGGTAAGTAGTAACATAATTTTTTATGTGTTATTGTTATTTATTATGGTTTTTATCTTTTTGTTTTTCTTGCTTTGGCTGACATCGACTCCAAAAATAACTAATTAATGTAAAAATTTCAATAACAGTAATGTAAAATATTGTCCATTTAAATTTACTTTCTTCTAAGCAAGGTATAAAGTTATTTTAAATTTTTGAGTGCCCGTTTTTGAAGGCGGTTTTAATGTTTTTTAAACAATTATTTTATTTTTAAATTTTTGGTGGTATAATAGTTAATTTGTATTTAAATATGCCGCAGCAGTTCTCATTTTGCGAACTTCCTGGAAGCTCAGTGGTTAAAGTGAATGCTTTTCTTTAAAAAAATCTGTCATTACAACAACTTTCAGAATGGGGGGAATTGGATGCTGCGTTAAGGAATGTCAGTTTACATTTGATCCAGGCTGTGTTTGGATCTAATCATAACATATGTTTAAGCTGCTGCTCGATAGTCGAAACATGTAACATCTGGATATTAATACATACCACATACACAAATCTGTCTCCGGCATCACACAGAAAATATAGATATTTAATTGGTTTTCACAACGTAAAAGCTCGGGGTCCAAGTTGAAATCTGAAGTACATGTTGAGACATTAGGACATATACATTTTATATATATTCTGCAATGACTTAAAAATAGCTTAATTGATTTTGACGGTACTTAAAACTGCGGATTTTGTACAGAACATTGGGAATTATAAACGATGGGGGTAAAGGAGAAGAGGGATTGGGCTTTTGTATACCAAATGTAGACTGTATTTTCTGATTGATTTAAAGTATACGTTTGTAAATATCTATTGATATCAAATAAAAATTTTAGGTTTGTATAAAAAAATAATTAAGGGGTGTGGAGGTGAAGAGTAGTTTGGTTTTTGTTAAGGTAGTGTGGAAAGTATTTTTCTCTTTGTTTTAAAGTATATATGTGCAAAGTTCCATCGAAACCAGATAAAAACTATAGCTTTGTGTAAAGAACATTTACAAAAATTAATTGGGGTAAGGGAGTGAGCGGTTGCATTTTGTAAACAGAATGTTTCTCTTTGTTCTTAAGTATACATTTGCAGTGTTCCATTGAAATCTGATGAAAACGGTAGGTATCTATAAAGAACATTGGAAATTAGGAGGGGTGGGGGTAGAAAGGGAAGAGGGGTTGGGTTTCCGCAACTTAATTTAAACACAATTGTTATGTATTTTTTAAAGTATACGTGTGAAAATTTTCTTCAGAATCAGATAGAAACTGTGCTTTGTATAGATTAAAGGGGTGGAAAGGGGGGGGAGAGGTTTGGCTTCTCTAAATTAAATGCAGACAGTATTTTTCTGTTTGTTTTGAAGTATACATGTGCATACTTCCTTCACAATCAGATAGAAACCGTAACTTTATGTAATGAACATTGACAGTAATTAAAGGGGTAGAAAGGGGAATAGGGTTTGTGTTTTTGTCAAAGTAATGTGAGTAGTATGTTTCTTTTTCTATTTGCTTTAAAGTATACACATGCGAAGTTCCACCAAAATCGGATTAAAATGTGGATTTGTACAAACATTAAGGGACGTAAAAGGGGAGCTAAGGTAGTTTTTTTTTTTTTTTTGTCAGAAATCTTCTCCATAAAAAAATACATATATGTGCCAACTTTCATACAGATCGGTCAAATAGTGTGAACTCTAGTTTTTCAAAAAGAAAATTGACAAAAGTCAAGGGGTGGAAACGGGGAAAAGGGTTCAGTTTTTGCAAACGAAAAGCTGACATTATTTTTTCTCTTTGTTTTACAGTAAAAGTTTCCTACGTTCTATCTAAACTGGATAAAAATTGTGGGTTTGTATGAACATTAAACGGTTTAATGGGGAGTGGGGTTGGTTTTTTGATTTTTTGGTCCGAAACCTTCCTCGTGAAAAAATACATATAAGCGCCAAGTTTCATGGTAACAGGTCAAACGGTGGCGACTGTAGCTTTTTATTAAAAAAATTGGCAAAAATTAAGGGGTTGGTAGGAGGGAGAGGGGTTGAGTTTTGGCATACCAAATGTTGAAAAGATTTTTCTGTTTGTTTGAAAGTATAAATTGGCAAAGTTCAATCAAAATCAGATATGAAATATAGGTTTCTATAAAATTAAGGGGTGTAAAGGAGAAATGGGGTGGCTTTTTTTTATTTTTTGGTCTGAATCCTAGTCCATGAAATATTAAATATATATGACAACTTTAATGGAGATCAGTTAAATGATGTCAACTACAGTTTTGTATAAATAACATTGGCAAAAATTAAGGGTGCATAGGATGAGAGGGGTTCAGTTTTTCAAACCAAATGTTGACAGCATTTTTCTCTTTATTTTTGACTATACATGAAATCGGATAAAAAATCGGATAAAAAATGTGGGTTAATAAAATTAAGGGGTGTAAAGGGAGAGAGGGGTGTTTTTTTATTTTTTTTTGGTCAGAAACCTTTTCCATGAAAAATTACATGTATATGCCAACTTTAATGGAGATCAGTTAAATGGTGTCGACTTTAGCTTTGTATAAAGAAAATTGGCAAAAATTAAGGGGTGGATAAGGGGAGAGGTGTTCGGTTTTTTCAAACCAAAAGTTGACAGTATTTTTTCTGTTTATTTTTTACTATACATTTCCAAAGTTCCATCAAAATCGGATATAAAGTGTGGGCTCGTATAAAAGTTAAGGGGTGTAAAGGGGTAGAAGGGGTGGTTTCTCAATGAAATTCATATGGGACCACTTTGGAGGTATACTCTATCCACTATAAAAATTTCATTTAAATCGGTTCAAAATTATCGATGATATCGCTGAACTTACATCAAAAAAAAAAAAAAAAAAAAAAAAAAAATCAGACGAATTGAGAACCTCCTCCTTTTTTGAAGTCGGTTAACAACGGTCAAGACCTGAGCTGACCGCTAGTGTGAACGAGCAACGGTCAGCTCAGGTCAGATCAAATGGGCGGCGACCGTGTGAAAACTATGCTCGTAAGAAATAAAAAAAAGAGTAATAAATAAAAAAATAAATGTTTTAACGGTATGTTATTTCTGTTTATTATAAAGTCGGCAAACGTTAATGTAAATACAAATATTATTACACATTTTAGTATTGCCAAGATACAGATGCTGTTTCTGAATTTTAAAAAAATACTGAGTATTTATTTTTTGAATCAAATGCTTCTGTACGAGCGTTAGCACACAAACAAAGAATATTTGTAAAGCAGGGTTTCTCTCGCTCATCCTGAAATTCACTTTTTACATGAAATGAAATTTTATCCTTCCGTAAATAATTGTGCAAAATACTTGTTAAAATTATGTTATCGATTAATCCTGGAGCAGAATTAATTTTTCTAACATAAATTCGAAATCTTTGAGCCCTGAAATATCAAAAGCATTTCCCACAACTCGTCTCGCACAGTATAACCGGTAGTTAGCACTTTTTTTGTCTTGATCTGTTTGCGCTTGAAACCCTGGATGCACCCAGAACCATCTTTTAGATCTCAATGTATTTTTAGCCTCTTGATCCAAAATCATTGCGAGTTAATTGACGTTGGAGTAGTAAACGGCATTGTTCACTATGAGCAACTTAAATGAAATGGCCTCGTCTACTACTTGATGTGGCCTGACCTGAGCTGAGCTGACCTCGTATAGTGCAAACCACTGGTGTTTGTGTATGATGGTATCCTAGATTAGCTGTCGGTAGCTATGGGTGTGTGGAGGATATTGTGTTTGAAAGTGGTTGACGTAGGGCATTTTCCTGTTTCTATCAAAGACGTGTGTGTCCCTATATTTAAAATATCAGCCAAAAATACCAAGGGCAGACCACTGGCGTTTGAGTGTGGTAATAGCCTGGAGTCTTGCATCGTGCGCTATGGTGATTGCATGTCGGTAGCTGAGGGGGTGTGCGAGATATGATGGTTGAAACTGATCGACGGCGTATTACAGTTTCAGCCATAAATACCCATCGCGTATCACTTGTGTTGGTGTGTGGTTTTAGCCATCGTGCACTATGGTGGTTGCATGTCAGTAGCTGTCAATCAGAATTCTTTACAAATACGAAGTGGTGAGCACCAGCTAATTTTGTCATGTAGTAGGACATGATGTGAGCTACCGCAGGTTGCATGATTACCCTCTGATTCCTCGACACCTGGTATAAACATATACGAGACTTGCCGCCCTGGCATAAGCTCCATCAAGTGCAATTAAATACGGATTCACGCCAAACTGTTGTTCATTGCGTGTACACATTATGCATTTTAACAATAGCGGTGCTGCAACCTGTTCGCCCAGGTTGCATCAACACTGGATGAAGCCAACACAGAGTACCAAATGTGTGTAGGGAACACATTGCTACTGCTAGAATGACAATTTTAGATTGACAATTCTTGTAGATTCCAGAAAAAATAAATGCAGACTTAAGGAAGTGCTACAAAAGTTGTGCCCCCATTTTCGAGCTGTTAAGGTACCAGTGTGAGGTTGTGTTGTGTTCCAGAAAGGAGTGGTGTTGGGAGCATACATCAACGAGTGCGGCATCAAGCTGACTCCAGCAGCGGAGTGCATCAACTCCAGGTCCGGAGGCAAACTGCTGGACAACCTCGAGCCGTGAGTACCTTCTTTCTGTTTATTGGTCGTTGCAGCCGAGAACTCGACAGGAATATTCCAACAAATACACTGGAATACCATGCTGATCCTTAGTTTGCTTTGCGAATTCAGTTCCCGTTGTAATGAAATAGCAGTGATAATACTACCTTGATCTGCGTATTAAACATACGTTAGTACGTGTTTCAGAAACTCGATAAACAGCTCGATGGAAGGTAAACATCTCAATAGCAGAAGTAGGTGTTTGCCGGCCTCGGAAGCGCAGGGACTAGGCCCGCCGATAGCTGTCTGAACGCCCGTGTGCAATACCGATTACGCCGCCCAGTGGTGGATCTAGCAACTTGCCGCCCCTTCGAACATTATTTTGCCGTTCATTGTTGCCGCACCCATTGTCGCCCCCCTGAAGCAGCAGGTGAGCTACATAAAAAAAAGGTCGCCGCTCCATAAACTGGCCGCCCCCTATATCCGTCGATTACTCGATTTGCCGCCCCCCTGGACGTGCCGCCCGCGTGCGGTGCACGCATTGCACTCCCGCTTACGGCGGGCCTGGTAGGAACCACGTGCCGCAGGTCGTCGGTTCGAGTCGGGCCGAGGGCATGAGTGTTTAAGTGTTGTCGTGTCCGTGCAATAGTGTCTTTGGGAACACACTTAATCACAATGTACTGAAGAAACTAGTACATTGAAAGAATCATGAGAATCACATTGAGCTAAGTATCCTAAAGCCAATAAAAAAAAATAAAATAAAAGTATGGCGTTTCATCATCTTCTCTTTCCTTCTTTTTGCTTGATTCGTAGGGGTATTTATCAGTCATATTACCAGCTTGCTAACCGTGTCATAGTCTATGGGGGAGCGGATGTGTCGGCACCTGTCTGCGAAACGTATAACTATGGTGTGTGTGTGGTAAGTGTTTTTTACATTCTACTTCTTATTTAACAATTATCAGGAAACGATAGTTCCATTCGGAGCAAAGCTGTATGTTTTTACAAAAACCCGGATCCTACCGGGGATATGTTTTCCTGCGAATCAACATTAATCTATGACCAGCAACAAGTTTTAACCGTCATGGTATTTCATGAAGTCCTCCAGTACAAAAGCTGATTAATGTGCGTACTGGCGTGAGTCCCGCTGAATGCAAATCACGCATTATATCTCATCTGTTTGTTTTCTTATTTATTTTTTGCACCCACTTCACGAAAATCAGAGTTACATTTCTACCAGCATTCATAGTATTCCTTCCAAAAGTTATTTCAATTTCTTGTTTTTGTTTTTGCTTGACTTCTCACAGTGATGGAAGTTAAAGTCGTCAGTGTTTTAGGAAACTTTCCTTCAGATAATCTTCTGAAATCGTCTTATTTAACCATTTCGCGTACATAATGGTATCTTTTTTTTATTATTATTATTGGTATTTCGCTAGCAATAGAATATAGCTGACTGAAGATAAATCGATTAGCGCTTTATAGCAAGGCTGCCCAAACAACTTTGGAGACGGGGCCACAGTTTCGATTCTAAGTTACCCTGCGGGCCACACAATACTTACCCATAGTTACAATAGACATTTGAATATAACACAGATGTAAGTAACGCAGTTTAATTGCAAACAAAAAGTAGGAACCACCAATGAGCCGTTTGCGGTGGTGTTTAAGCTAGCATATTCTACACCGCGGGCCTAGGGTTGGGCAGCCTTGCTTTATAGTTAGTATTGCATCGTAATTTTGTGTCACCCATCTAATGCTTCCACATTTTTGCGACTAGGAGATACAACTTGTTTTGATGACGTTATCAGAGCGCATTGCAGCAAACACACAAATTTCTTAGGAAAAAATCAATCTCGCTCCGCCTTTTGAGTTTAAGAAAGATAAAATTAGAGAAATAAGGTGCCGGACTGATTCTTATATGAATTCTTTTTTCCCTCGTACCATTAGAGATTAGCTTTGGTGCTGAGCACCCTCTGCCACCCACAATTTTTGTGAATTGCAGAGTATATATGTAGATATGTAGATGTAAGAACACGATTATGGTGATAATACGCGGAATGAGTTTTATGTCAACGTCACGCTACAGACCCCGTCTAACTGACTCGACACTGGTGAGACCGCAGTGACCATGTTGAAGTGTTTAAGATTTCGCTGAGAATAATTAATTATTTTTTACCTGGTTGGCTGTTCTTCTTGTCGGGAGCCATTAATAAAATTAGGCAATTTTTTGTATCGTGTGTTTTCCTGGCTTTTTCTTAATTTGATAATCTTTAAAACATTTCTCTCTTACTTCAGAAAAATAATAGATTATACTAACAACAAAATTCACTCTTCTTCATTTGCAGAGCATATTTTAAACATTTCTTTTGGATTAAAGTACATCATTTTGTTTCATAACACTTCCAGAAAACAACGAACGAACAATTGAATTCTTATTCTCTTAATATTATTACTAATGAAGATTTAAAAAAAAAAAAATAGGTAACATTTTCTTGGCATACAAACATCGAAGTAACTGTATTCAATTTTGAAACGATTCCAGTTCCCACTATTTCAACCCCTTTGATTTCGTACTGAATTTGTTCAAACAGAACCTGAGCAATGAACGTTTGCGCTGAAATCTGTAACTATCTTGCTTTTGGGCGGATATCCCAATTTTGTCACTGTTATTAAAAGTGGTTGCTGTTTACAACTGATGTGTAGAATACCGTTCTCGTGTTACTAAGACATATCAGCGTGTCGTCCTTTACACTAACGACGTCTGTCGGAAGGCATGTGTTACTGTCGCATGTAGTCTGAAACCCGCCAGCTTATCCAGAGAGAAGAGAAAATACTATAGTTTCATTTACATTACTATTTCTAATTTTTTAATAAAGAATGTAAGTATCTTAAACTTTGAGTTTTTATTCAACATATTTAACTTTTATCAAACACTTAAATTGACTTACAAACGCTGATATTCGTTCTTAGAATAATGGAATACTGCATTACAAACTATTTGTACTTAGAAAAATTCTCTTTAAGTTAAATTACAAACACTAATATTCACACGCTGAAAATTTACCAGTATGTAGAAGCTAGTAGTAAAATTAATACTTTGAAAATAAATAAATAAATTTGCCGTGCATTGCAAACGCAGATACTGATGCTGAAAAAGTATTATTTTCACAGTGCTTAATAGTTATTCATGCTACGGCTTTGATAAAACTTTTTCAAACACTGAAAGCAGAACTAGAATTAATATACAATTACTTACACGACAGTAATGTTTCTTTTTGTAAAAGATAAAATCGTAAAAACTATATTCTACATTGGAAAACATTCACACCCCAAAAACTATTTATGATATATACAACTATATAAACTGCACAATATGTACACTAACACGGATAAGCGTTATATTTCGTCTCCATTCACACACATATAACAATCCACGTACTCACTCAATGACTGTCCCACATACATGTGCCCCCCCATGGTACTGTTCCAACCACGTCGGGGGAAATATAATTTACATCGTCCAGTCGAGACTGACAAAAGCATTTACACGGTTGAGGTCATATATTATTTTATATTGTCACTGTATTTTTGTTCACTTATCATCTGAGCAGTTTATGTAGTCTACCATTTGTAATTTTGTGGTGACAAAGCCAGTCGGAAACTTGGCCAGTCTCGATTTTTGGCTCGACTCCAGTCGAAATGCTTACCCTTTAGGCGGAGACGTGTGAACTGAACAGTCAACGATCTGTTCGCTTCAGCTCTGATAACACGGATAACTTTTTCTTTATGGCCGATCGTCGTTAAACTATTCCGGTGTTGAAGCCTGAATTATCAATTTCTTCCGTATTAGGCTTCATTACTTCAAAGTCGGAGAACACATAAAAGTCTCTGAATACATATAAAGCAATGAAGTCGGTACACCCGCAATTTGTAAAAATGGAGAATACTCATTCCAACATTGACAGGCATATAAAAAAGCATCCATGCCATCGACATGTTGAAGGCCACGAAGTCGAAGGTAATCACGCGCTTAGAACTGAGCTGAGCTGAGCTGCGTGTTGGCGAGCACCGCGGTGGCCGAAACAATGGTTGGCCTTGCATGCCATTTCTCACACCGAGTTTAATAAAAAGTACCGCCTACGCAAACGACTTACTGTGCAGTGGAGTGAAAGGCTTGCTCGCATCAGAGAAAGCATAGTCCGTGGAAGCGACCGTAGGCTACGGTGAGTTGCAGGCCCCGTGGCACGGAAGATAGTGGCTCGGGCACAAATTTCTGCTACAACTTTTCTCCACTAATGCATGATGATTATATCTTCAGGACAATTAAAGTTTAGCTAATTTGACTGGGTGATCTTGAACGGGAAATCATCATATCATGAGAACCCTAATCGCCTATTACTGGCTTTCTAAATTCATCTATAAATTTTAATTTAAACTCTGTAATAAAACCTCCAAGAAGAGGGCGCTTGAAGGAAAAGTCCTTCCAAGATCAGGAAATGACAACATACCATTAGCCAAGCCCTCTGAAAGTACAGCAAGCCACAGTGTCTGTGTCTTGCCGGGCAGAGTATGAATTTACGAATTTGACGATGGTTGGCTGTAGTGACGTTGTGGTGGTGTTGGTTGGCAGGAGCATGCCGCTGGAGAAGGGCCGCGGCTACCTGCTGCAGGGCATCGACAGGAGTACCCAACCGTGGTGCTGGTGGGGCTGGGGCCGGACGACGCCGCCTACAACCACCTGGAGGGCATCGACGAGTTCCGCGAGAACATCCGCGTCGCGGCGTCGGTCGGCGTCCGCAAGATGCGCTCCCTCGAGATCCCGCTGATCGTGGTGGACGGCATGGGCTGCGCGGAGTCGGCGGCCGAGGGCGCCTCGCTCACCGCCTGGAGGTTCCAGGAGAACCGCAACCCCGACAACAAGTTCGTGGTGCCCGTGCTCGAGAAGTGGCCCGAGGACAACAAGTAGGCCGTTACATACTGAGATAACTAACTAACGGAAATAAATGTCCACATGCTGTTGTGTGTTCTGTACCTCATTTTAACTGTGACGTGGGCTGCCTCGGAACCCCCTGCCCCCTCCCATTCCCTCACGTAGCCCAGCGTAGCTCTGGAGCCCCCCTCTCACTTGAACGAGCCACGTAGTTTATGAACGCTCCCTCAGCCCTTGACTTGAGGAAACTGCGTTCCCTGATTCAGATGCCAGAAGTAGAGGTTAACAAAAGTACCCGTTTTTAAAAATAAAAGTGTATTAAAAAAAAACAACAGATTTACAAAGATGTTTTAACTAAGTGAATAGAATCGAAAAAAGAGACAACGTTTACTGCAGTAATAAATGTTCAAACTTATTTAATTTAGTTTCTCGACTGTTTGGATTTCAGCACCCCACTGGATATGCGAAATATTATTATTCATTTTACAAAATACACAGTCGCTTCAGTATTAATTTTAATACAATATACTTTGAAAGAGAAAATAACAGGCGGAATCTCTACATACATGAATCTGTGAGGGGCCTGCGTGTGACTGGGTTGGATGCGCTATGTCGTGAGGCCCTAGAGCACACTGCATCACAGACAAACACACGAGTCTGTGCATTCTCATAATATTGCTTTAACTGCGTTGATTCTTTTATTTAATTTTCCGAAATTATGTTAAAATCCGCAGAAAACGTGAGTCAAACTACTGCATCAAAGGTTAACACTCCATTAAATTCCGATGTTTAGTTAACGGTAAAGATTACTACTACACTACATTACAAATCTCAGACGGAATGCTGGTCAAGGTTGCGTTTCAACCTAACCGCAAACTGCGGTAATATCATCCCTAAAATCAAAGCTTCAATCACGCGAATTAATACATTCACTGTATAGTATGTTAGAGTCGTGATGATTCGCGATATAAACTCGACCCTAAATAGTCGCGGGTTCTTACACCTTTTTTTATTATTATTATCCACGATTCAAATCGAACTTTGAACGGCTGACACAGTTACATGCGGTAGAAATAATTACGCCAAGTCAAGCAAAGGATATTAAAAATAAATCTTAACAACCTATGTTATGCCACGTAATATTAGTTTTAATTGTGCTCAAGCAAACAATTTGAATCACTCCTGTCCGCCGCTGTACCGTCAAACGGCAGTTGTAATTATGACGCAGGCTAAATAAACAAAGTATCCACTTTCCTTTCAGTATTCTGACAATTCTTTTACTAGCGGAAGCTTAACTAAATTGAACCGTTATTAAATTACGTGGATAACCTCGACCAACATGTCTGGCCGTTCGTTGTTAGTCCCGCAATGGAGGCAAGCAGCGTGACACAGCTTGATGGTCGAGGCTACACAGGGACCAAGATTACAGATGTTACATTAATTTTTTTTTAAAAAAATCTAGAATATAAGAAATGGGTTAGCAGTTATCTATACATGTCAGTTTTTATGTTTAAATAATGTTTGTTGTGACTCGCAGGGAGTCGTGGGACAGAGGCGTGTTCAAGGCGGAGTGCCAGAACATGGCGCGCTACCTCAGCGACATGCCGTCCAACCAGATGACGCCTCCCATGTTCTGCGAGGTACGACACAATAAGTCACTGCAATACCAACGTTAGGCGGGATACATTCATTTTGTATACGATGTAAACAGGTCCTAGGTTGTTATGTGTGTTTAGAAATCACTATTCATCTATTTTGAATACGTTTTTATCTAAATTGTTGATTTAAGTCACTTTTTATTTCTTTTAAAACTTTATTTCAGCGTTGGAAAGCTGTGATTAGTGGAGCGCTGTGACATTAGTGCGTGAATAATTAATAGTGTTTTTAATCTGTCTCTATCGCGTGCTCTTATCGTTTGTTTTATCTTAGTAAGTAGGCCTAATCTTTTATATTGTTGTTAAAACGTATGACACAACTACAATAGGCAGCTCCTTATCTGTCGGTCACCAGTATCAAAATTTAACGTGCGAGCATCACTTGCTAACCTCGTACACCTGGGTCTCTGAAACGATACAGAAAACACGTTTCGAACATTCGATTCTTCAGTAAGTTATCCTCGCATATTTGTACTATCATTACATTACCCAATATTTGCATTTAAAGGTTTATTAATTTAATAATAAGTAATCTATTTTTCTTAGTACATATATACATAGACTATAATAAGGCCGCGCACCGTAGATGGCTACAGATCCTAAACGCGGCCCTGACTATACCACTGGTTAATGATCTCTGCATACAGCGAGCTACACTGGTTTAACTGTGAGGGTGGACACACACTCAGTGTGTACGTGGAGGCGAGTGAACGCAAAGCAAAATGCGGACCACACGTTTTCGGCTTAGTTATAGCGTGTGCGTCAAATAAAACGCTTGTGCTATTTTGTATGGAACATGAATCAGTCTATCTCGGATTCTTTAAAATTATCAGAATTATATAAACAACCCTATTCCTAATGATTACAAAAATAAAATAAGGAAACATGATGCCTGGAACGAAATCAGTGATATCTAGAAATGTGACTCAAAAGACACGTAAAAGAAATCTCAATTGGGATCCTTTAGTCGTTAACGTCCAAAAACCGGAAAATTCATTTAAAACTGACTCTATAGCTGATGTCATATTTAAACCGACATGGTTTGCTTTTAAAGACATGTTATTCTTACGGGATAAATTTGCAGCAAGGGATAGAGAACATACTAGCGTTTTGAAATCTTCTGTCCAATCTGCTGCAATAACGTTTCAGAGTCGGTAGACTTCATTCTGCAGAAACTTTCAAAAAGTCCATATCCAATTTCAGCTGTAAGATCGTCTATCAAGTCTGTCCCTCCATAGTCCTTACACATTTCTACTGTCGAACAAAGAAGTGATGCACCATAGTCAATATGATGTCCTGCGTCTTCGTGTTTCATACTTGCCTCCCTAATAAATAATAATGTACGACGCACTAGCAATGATTAAGTCATCTTCTAACGCCATTTTTATGGTAGGTATAAAAATATTTTTACGGCATAAACCCGCGAACATGAAAGAATGACAAACAACGCATTCCTTCGTTGTGATGTGGACAACAAGTAAATTCTTAACAAACGCCGCACGGATTCGACCGCATCCATTGGGCCGTATGCGGTCGCTTAGTGTGTACGCTAGCAGCCTCTGTTCCCGGTGCTGACTCAACGCTCCAGTTAAATGGGCTCCACCAAACCTGGCATTACAGCAATATACAACGGGAGGCTGCCGACTGTAAAATTCATACTGTGCGTTATAAACGCCCATGCCCAGAGGTGTGGTGTGGCAAAGCAGTAGCATGCGCTTCTTCGCCGCTATCGAGAAAATCGGCATTGAATTACTTACGGAGCCACAACCGCATAGCGCAGACCACTGGTGTTTGTGCGTGGTAATAGCATAGAGTCTCCCTCCCATCGTGCACTGTGGTGGTTAGTCTAAATGTCGGTAGCTATCAATCAAAATCCTGAACAAACACGAACCAAGTCGTGGGCACCACCTGTAATGCATATAATACATTTTTTAAATGCCGTTTGTTGAGGAAAAACTGACGCTTTCCAACTTTTTTAAGTTATATTTAAAAAATGGAAATATTTGCTGCGACACGTATGAAATACGAATGTCGTTACTCGACCGTTATAGTTGAAGGACAGATGTTGGTTCTCGCACCAGGGGACGGGTCGCCGTCGGCATTTAAAAAAATTCTTATATGCATAATTGCTGAAACTGACTGCCGAGAATTAGCTATATACATATCTATATATTAATACGCTAAGCGAAAACTTTGGAAACATTTTTCAGAATATTGCGCGCACGGAGAAGTGTGAGATTTGGCATAGTTAAAGTTTATATGGGGAAGAAGTGCATAAAGCCAAAATGTACATATAATATGTGTTAAAAATACATTAAATTAAATAAAATAAATCATTCGTTGTATACATTCAATTGTTTTTAAGTGGCAACGACACTTAGCGATTCTGCCAACATCTGTGATCTTTGGTCAACAGTAAAGAAAAATAAAAATAAGCATAGTTAAAACATGTTACAAATACATTATTAAATGAAAAATAAATTCGCGAACGTGTGTGTGAGTGAAATCGGATCGGAGTCAACTATGTGACGTGTATTTCCAACATTGAGATACTCTGTGGTCTTTGGTGAAACCAAAGAGTCGAGCTTAATCTCTGAATTTACATAGATTTAGATATACGATGTTACAATGATGCAGTTCAAATTGATTTAGCTGTAATATGATGGAGAGCCACCATTGAATGAAATCTGATAGTTAAAAAAAAAGTGAGTACATGAATAGCAGCAAAGTCTTTATATACTGATTACGTCGGAACCTACAAATATTGTCCTGTCGGTCTGAAATTTGGTACACACATTCCTTAGGCGATTATATTCGATATAAAGTGTATATCGTAAGCTTCGAATATGTTGAAATGAGGAAAAATCACTCGAAATTTGGGTAGATGCATACATGTTATTACGCAAGAAATACACGTTCATAGCTGTTGACATTTATTCCACGTGTTTCTAAGTCTTCATTATTGAATAAAAACTGCTTTCCACATGCAAATTGCAGATACATAATAAGTAGAAAATCATGTAACATTTACGATTTCTCTGTGCGGGCTGACATATTGTTTTTCAGTGCTAAGATATATTGCATGGCATGGCAACTAATAGCAGTTGTGGTTAGGTTGAAATGCAGCCTGGACCAAGAATTAAGAGTAAGAAACACACAGAAATAATATCGACATGTAATAACGTGTATTTCTTGCTTAATAACATGTGTGCATCTACCCACATTTGAAGTGATTTTTTCCTCATTTTCACGCATTCGAAGCTTACGTTGGAATGATACCGATAGGACAATCTGTGTAAAGTTGCAGTTTACTCACCACACGGTTTTATCGCGACTGAGTGTACTTTCAGCGATGTGCTTTGTAAGCTACCTGAGACATCAGTTTTTTGTTATAATGTAAACAGTAGTAGTTGTAGTAATGAACTTAATGAATTATGGTCGAATTTCGACCACTGGACGATCTCTAGTTTCAATAAATACATCTACCTAAACTATTATAAATCTGCTCGTAAGTAAGCTTTGTGTGTCTCTTTATTTCAACGGATACCGCGCGAAAACTACAGCAACAATTTGGATGGTGTTTTCAAATTTTTAGAGCCAACTGTCGTAATTAAAATCTGCGTAAATATGTAATGACTTATATGTACCGAGGTATAGAGGAAATAATTAAATACTTTTCTAGACTTAAAATTAAGAGATACGGATCGCACTGTAATTGAGACGTTCACTCCTTGCACAAAAAACCAAAACAATATCATACTGCTTAGAATTCTGTTTAAAATTTTAACATCAAATATTTAGTTTTTCAGTTTTCTTGAGTGCAGCAAATAAATTGAACTCTTGAATCAGATGTAGTAACCATTACTGACACTTCATTTACTGTAAAAATGATGCATTTGAAGCGTTTGACCAAAGACGAATATACTGATCTCTGGATTGTTATTATTTTATTAGTCTTTGGTTATATATTCCCGGTTTCATGAATTTTGATAAGTATAACTAAATGGAAATCGTTACTCAAATCACTACATAATATATTAACTTTTCAATAAGAGTAACAGAATTGCAATATTTATGGTAAGTAATTTTTGTGCTTAGTATCGATAGTACAGGGTTTTCACCATACCGTATCACCACAATTTGATAGTGAATATTGATTAACAATTATATTGCTTACCGGTAGTTCTCGAGATATCGCAAGTCAAAATCAGTTAGGCCTATATGTACAGTTCCTTGTGCCTTTGGCGACGTTTTTAATCTGCTCCAGGCCGCATTTCAACCTATACACAAGAATAAACTTTACATCACAATGTATTACTGCGCGTGTTTTAGTACTCTTGCAGTTCAAACTGGAGTAGTATTATGAAATTAATTGTTATTATTTATGTGTGTACTTTGAGTCTTGAAATAAACAATTTTGTCATTACCAAAAATGTATTTAGCGTTGCATTTCATGTGTTTAGGTGTATCTGCATCGTTTTATTTTGAAACGGTAACATCAGTATAGATTGTGGTTATGTCGAAATGCAGCCTGAACAATAATGTTCGTGGAACAACAAAAGGCATAAAGCATTCAATTATTGTTAGTAAATAATATGCAGCTTTAATGAGTGCCGTGTTAGTTACGACGTGTAATCCCCAATGCCGAGCCCATATTTCCGTCTGCCGATGACGACATAATTTTTTCTGGTCCAGGACTTATTTTAGTATAACCATTTCAATTTTGATATACAATGAAGAAAGATGGATCGAAATTCAGGTGGGTGCGTAGAAGTTATAGGCAAGAAATACATGTTATTACCCATGGCATGAGAATTTACACATATGGTATTCGAAAACTTGCCAGTAGTTTTAGATTCGTTGTTGTAAATGCTATCGTTGGTGGCAAAGATATTTTTATAAATGGCCGCTGAATGTACTGCAAAAACTATCGCCGAACGGTAACTTTCGTGTTGCCTTATGTCTAAGGTATATATATATATATTTTTTTTACATTAATAGGGACTTTCTATCCTGCGGAAAACGTGTGCCAAATTTCTGACCGAGAGGACAACTGATTCTCGGTACGTCCTAATTGGACCGTTAGCGATAATATTTCACGTAGCTTTAATTTCTTATTTTTCATATACAATTTTGTGTTAAAATATAAGAATATCAGAAACAACTTTTGAACTATAGTATGAAAACAGAATCTATGGTAGTAACTAAAATAAAGTAAAAATCTTTAAATGAAATCTATATTTTTTGCCTCCCCAAGTTAATATTTGATACTAAACTAAAAAAGCTCACATTGTTTCCATACACACCAAGACACCCGCGGGCAGAGCATCGGGTAATACTAGTTAATAAATAAAACTGATCGCCACGGGCTTATGAGGCAGGGAGGTCGCACGCTGCGCCACGCACCCCTTCAACTCACATTACACCTGTGGCCATGAGCCTAAACTATACACAGTATGAATCGAGTCTTGTAAGAGCTCACTCAGTCTTTGTTCGGTATCATACGTTTTCGATGTCAAAATGATTCTTTGTTGGTATATCTCGAAAACATCATCGTACAACCTACAGGTGGTGGATACTCTGCCAAACAGATCAGCACTGGTGCTCTGGATCCTCCCCCCACTGGGCGACGACGAGCTTAGTGGAGGGGTGGGCAAACACAGTGCTTACAGCGTTCAAAATGAGTACACGTTCCAGAAAGCGATTGGCATATACTGTCATCTCCCAGTAATACATTTTCTTACTTTTCTGTCTGTTTTGCTTACAGAAAGCAATGGACTTCGTGTGTCCGTGCGGCGTGTTCGTGAGGATTCGTGAGAGTGACTGGATCCAGATGCAGAAGATGGGTGCCTTCCTGCACGTGGCAAAGGGCTCCGCCGAGCCCCCGCTCTTCATCGAGATGTCGTACTGCGGGGGACCCCCCGACGAGAAGCCCATCGTGCTCTCTGGTGAGTCCAGTAACAGCCACCTGCCGAGTCGGCGCGTAGTCACAGCGGCGGTGCGTCATGTCGTGATGTGTCGCAGGCAAGGGCATCACCTACGACAGTGGCGGGCTCTACCTCAAGAAGTGTCCCTGGATGAAGGAATTCAAGGCGGACCTGTCGGGGGGCCGCCGCGGTGATAGCTGTGATGCGCGCAGTCGGAACACTCAAGCTGCCCATCAACGTCAACGGTAAGCACTCCATATCGGCGAGCCAGTATAACAGAGCGAAGGGGGGCATATGTAATGTGACGAGAGTACGGGTGTGTCTGCAGCCTGCATCCCCGTCTGCGAGAACATGTTGAGCGGCATGTCCATGAAGCCGGGTGATATTGTGATGGCGAACAACGGTTACACCATCCGGATCTGCAGACCTGACTGCGAGGGCCGCCTGGTCATGGCAGACGTGCTCACCTACTGCGTCGTGAAGTACAAGCCTCAGGTGCTGGTCGACGTGGGCACGTACACAGGTATAGCGAGCGCAACGGCAGGCGAGTGTTTATAGCAGTATCCTCGCTAGTGCACTGGATGTAGCTCGCTCGCTCTGTGATTTGCAGCCAGCATGAAGGCTGCTATGGGAGGCGCGGGGACGGGAGTCTTCACCAACAGCTGCGACATGTGGCACGAGATGCGCAAGGCGGGTGCGGTGACGGGCGACCGCGTGTGGCGCTTCCCCCTGTGGGACCACTTCAGGAGGCGCGTCCTCACCCTCACTGAGGCGGACATCGCCAACCACGGGACGGGGCGCGGCGGCGGCGCCTGCAAGGCCGCAGCCTTCCTCAGTGTAACCACAACTTACCATACATTTTATGTTCTAATATCAAGGTTATACAGTTCCTAGGAGTGGTTTACCTCTTGGTGACAATGTTGAATAGTTTATGTCCATTCGACTAAACATTACGCTGAAGTGTCTCGTCAGCAGGTGCTCGGGGAATGTCAGCAACTGATATCCAAACATGTGCAGGAGTTCGTGCCGTGCGGCGACTGGGTGCACCTGGACACGGGCAGCTGCGGCATGAAGGCGGAGACGCCGGACTGTCCGTACCTGGAGGTGGGTCGCATGACGGGCCGGCCCACCAGGACGCTCATCCAGTTCCTCTGCCAGCTCGCCTGCGACCTGGAGGAGTGCGTCGACGACCCCCCGCCACCCCCCGACCACTACCACAGCCCCTAGCGGCCACGCACGTCTCCGCAGTTCTGTAATCATTTTTGTGTTGTTTGTGTACCTCTTTACACTATAAACGGTTTTGATATGATTTGCAATAAAAGTACTTAGTCCAGTTCTCTATCGTTCAGCTACCAGCGACAAATGGTGCAAACTCGAGGTGGGTTCCCACGACACGCCACAGTGTTCATGTTTGCCGACTGGGCGACGGGTAAGAGCGCCCGCTCTGGGTAGTCGGATCGGCCCGGCCGGCAAATGCGCGGGTCGTGGGAAGCCAGCTTCATCGACGGAAGGACTTAATGAAACAAAACATACAGCTGTTAAAAGAAAAACAGACCTCAGTCTGCAACAGCTTGCCTTCATTAAGAGCTATACTTTTGTCTAACGGGTTGAAAACTTTATTGCTCCTAATTCCCTTCTTCTTAATCGAGTTTAAAATTCGCAGTAAAGGGTTACTTCATTCTCTGAAATTCTTCTTTTATTATTGCATAACCAATCCCTTGTATTACAATACACATCTATTATTAATATTAACAGATCTTTCTTGTGATCACAAACGCGCGTACGCGATCGTCACTTGTTCGAACAAAGAATATAACGGAAATATTAGCATTGAATATAAAATAGCTCATAAAACCGTAAAAAGTAATGGTTTTAATAAAGCATTCTGACTTCATTTCTCGCAATTGCTTAGCTAATACGATTGTCATTAAATATCTCCATAACCTTAAACCTGTAACATATCCCTGTGACAGGGATATTTCTGGGCAGAGAGTATAAGAAAACAACGACATTGTAGAGGACATATTTTAATTATTTCAGATTTTTTATTCAGCTTTGAATTTTTTTTTTTTTGTAACTGCTTTACGTCTCTTTTTAACATCGAGGTCTTTAGAGACGGGAAAGGATGGGGGGCAAGGAATGGGAAGGAATTCGGCCATGGCCTTTTGAAGGAAGCATCCCGGCATTTGCCTGGAGTGATTTGGGGAAACCATGGAAAACCCAAATCTGGATGCCCGGACGGGGATTCGAACCGCCGTCCTCCCGAATGCGAGGCGAGAACGCTAACCGTTACACCGCCCCGCTCGGTCCAGCTTCGAAAGTCTTAGCCTCAGTGGCGTGCCTGCGATCAAATGCAGCCTGCGGTGAGCTCAGCATTTTATGGCGCACGCGGCTCAGTTCACCTCGTATCGAACAACTCTGCGAGTACGGTAGTACCCGCCGAATGTTTGCTCGGGCACATTATGCCGCGTCAAGTCCGCAGATGTATTTTATTTGTGACTGTTGCAATAAATATAGACTAGTAGCGGTTTCAAGTATTTCATTCCGCTATAGTATAATAATCCTGTATGATTCTCCGATCGTATGCTGCCCAAACTTAGGTATCAGCAGAAGAAGAACTGAAGTTACAAGAAAAGAAGAGATGCTTCGCAAGTCGTAAGCAAACATTAAGAAAACGAGTATAATTAAAGTATAGCATACCAACCACAACTATCCAACAAATAGAGACAATATAATATCGACTCAATATACATATAAGCAACTAATAATTAATATATTAATCTAAGTGAAATACATACTTTTTTCAGAGTTCCAGCCATTTATTTCTTAACGGTTGATTAATTCAATGGAATTATTAAAAAGTGTCCTTAACTTCAATTTTGCAACATAATCTTTGGATGCAGTCTTCTTCATCTTCTCGTGTCGTGTCTGTGAATGCGATGGCTTTTTAAGTAGCTGATTGGACGTCAAATTGAGATACATTTATTCCAATTTGTGGACAAGGCAGCAAATGTACCATTGTTTCTCTCTCTCCGCACGAACATGTGGTATCTGGCTGTTCTCCCAGGTATCCCCAAGTGGCAAGAGTGTCTTTGCAGCGGCCAACTCCAACTCGAAGCCTGTTTAGCGACTTCCATATGCGCCATGGTTGTTCAGACCTAGGTGGTAGACCATCTTTTGGCTTGATCCACTCGAAGGCTTGTTGTAATCTCTTCTCCCAAGCCAGTATTCTTTCATAGCTTGGAGCTCCAGTTGGTGGCTTTGAAGTTCGCATGAAGCTTGATCGGGACTTTAGTCTCGATGGCGCTGGTGTACCCCATGTAGGGGATGTCGGACGTCTTCATTCACTTTAAGCCTTGCCACGCTGGTGGCAACTTCCCGGCGTATATCTCAGCTAGTACCTCCACTTTGCTCACATGCGATGGGCTGAGACAACCTGTGATGTGCCGGCATGTTCTGTCGAGCGCAACGTCTACTGCCTGCATGGCTGTATTTTTGCCGCACAGGACATGCATACTCTGCTGCGGAGTAGCATAATGCTAAGGCAGAGGCGCGGATGACGTTTGGCTTTGCTTCCCAACTAGATCCGGTCAACTTGCTTAAGATGTTGCTGCGTGCTGATACTTTCATCTTGACATTGCGACAGTGGCTTTTTAAAAGTGAGACCTCTATCAAGAGTTACGCCCAGGTATTTTGGATTTTCACTGTGCAACAGAGTTGATCCATTCCAGGTCCCATTCAGCTTTCGCTTAGCGATTTTTTTTTGCGCAAGTGAAATGCACAGACTTGTTTTTTTTTTTTTTTTTTTTTTTTTTTTTTTTTTTTTATTTGGCTTGAGGTTATTCTGCTTGTAGTAGGTTCCAAGGGATTCAATAGCTGTTGTAAGTCTAGCCTCAAGTCTAGCCTCAACGGACTCACCGAGCGGGGCGGTGTAACGGTTAGCGTTCTCGCCTCGCATTCGGGAGGACGGCGATTCGAATCCCCATCCGGGCATCCAGATTTGGGTTTTCCATGGTTTCCCCAAATAACTCCAGGCAAATGCCGGGATGCTTCCTTCAAAAAGGCCATGGCCGAATTCCTTCCCATTCCTTGCCCCCATCCTTGCCCCCCATCCTTTCCCGTCTCTAATGACCTCGATGTTAAAAAGAGACGTAAAGCAGTTAAAAAAAAAATCAAAAAAATCAACGGACTCAAAAGTCACATGTTGAGCAGCTAAGGCAAGATCATCAGCGTAGACAAAGGACGTACAATGGTTGCCCAGGGGTTGATCATTGGTGTAGATGTTAAATAAAGCTGGAGCAAGAACACTTCCTTGAGGTAGTCCATTTTTTGGTTTGCGTGAACGGCTTTTTAATTCTGAAAGCTGACGTAGAATTGCCTATTGCTGAGAAGTTCGTAGAATATTTTTGTGAAACCGAAATCCCGGGTCATGTTGTAAACTTTAGGGAGGAGTTTTTTATTCTGATCGTGTCGTAGGCTGCTGTCAGGTCAACGAAGACTACTCCAGTTACTAAACCCTTCACTATCTTGTGTGAGGTGTAGGACTTGGTCTGTGCAGGTGCGGGCTGTTCTGAATCCGGCTGGTTGGGGTATCAGTTTGTCTTCAATAACAGGTGAGAGGCGTTTTAGAAGCATCCTCTGAAAAAGTTTATAGACGTGGCTGAGGAGTGATATCGGGCTGGTAGTTTACCAGGTTTTAGTAGTGCTACAACTCGAGCTTTCCTCCAGAGCTTTGGAACTGTGTGAACATTCATTGAACATCGCGAGAATCCATTTAACTCCCCTCACCCCCAGCTGCTTGATCTGCTCAACGTTGATGTGGTCAACACCTATAGCTTTTCCTTTTTGGAGGGCTTTAATGCAGGTTGTTATTTCTTTGGAAGAGAAGGGGGCACTAATGATGGAATTTTCACTAGTGGTGTCACAGACGATCTTGGTTCCTGTGGTCCGGTTATTGCTTTTGCTGGATGGTTTGCTATTAAGAAGTAGCTGGAGCGCAATGTTGTCAGGAGGGATGTTGTATAACTGCGTGGTTTGACGAGGGTCGTGTGTGAGTTTTTTTTTAAGAGTTGTCCACGCTTTTTTGCTATTATGAGTCATATCAGTGTTACTGATTAGGTCAGTCCACGTGTTCCAATTGCCTGCATTAGTAATTCCTCACATTCTCTGGTTGTTTCAGAGAATGGATCTTCCTCAAGCAGATGACAGTATTGATTGTACAAGTCGGCTTCACTGGACTGCAGTCCAGGGATGTAGTTCGTTCTGCAGCCTCGAGGGATGCACTGTCGCGAAGCTTTTTGAATGATTTTTACAAACTGTCCATAGTTACGTGGATCTGGAGCTAATTGTGATATTTCCTCATCAACGATTTCTCTAAAAAGACTCCACTGTGCCCTTTTAAAATTGAAGTGTCTCTGAAAGTCATCGGTGAGATAATTTGCTGTACGCTGCACATAATTGGCTTGTGTTGAATGAAGGACTTGCTTCTGATGTGATTACTAACGAACAAGAGATCGGGATTGTAACCTCTTTTCCAGCGGCTGCTGAGGAAACATTCAGATTATTTTGTGTCATGGATAAGAGTCAAGTTGTTGGACTCTGCCCATAATCCTACCACCAAGCCATTATTATTACTTTGTGCGTAGCCCCAATCGACATGATGACTATTGAAATCTCCGATGTAGTTAGCGTTATGAACACAATGATACAGTGTTGCAGTGACGGAAGTACCATTTTATTAGTGTTAATAATGAGTGCAAATCTATCTTACTACATTTTTTAACATTGTAACCCACAAAAATGTTGATAGGGATTCATAAACACACAACAGATGCCTCTGAGTTAGCGATCGCACTAATGGCCAGCTGACAACGCTGAGCATGTTTCACAAATTAAATACTGCATCTCAACGTCTCATTACTTTCAAATACTGCAAAACACTCACTTACGAATGCTACATCGACTATAAGTGGATCACTACCACTCGTGAACTATCACAGTGTTTGAATTCACTGCTGTCCAACCTTACAGACTATAAACACTGTCCATTATAAAAGTGGTGTTTAAAATGTTACCTGATTTAACACAAGGTTAGAGAGCGTGTAGGGGGGAGGGACTGGCTGGAAAGCTAAGCTGGGTTACCTTGGGAGAAAAAAAGGGGGGGGGGGTTTGCGAGCCAGACCACGTAGCTTTACATTCATATTATTTGTCACAGTTAAAATGAGGTTCAAAACACACAACACCAAGTGGATACTTATTTTCGTAATTTGCAATAGTATGACAACAGAAAACAATACAAAATGTCTTCTGGAATTAATAGGGGAATAAGCTACGTGGGGGTAGAGACAAAAGCCACATCGGGCTACGTGGAGGGATAGGGGGGGGGGGGTTTCACAAGAGTCAAAAATGGAACAACATGGTTTATGGACGCTCCCTTATTGTAAAATTGGGAGTTACTAATCACATACATTGAATTAACATTGCTATCGGAGTTGGTATTTACATAAACTTTGTTGATTAACTACCACAGTTCACTGGCATTCAATTGATCAAGACCATGAGTTACTTGGGGTAGATTTCTGGGGTAATAAAAAAGAAAAAATCAGGGTGTTGGTTGCTTAACGCAGTGGAAGAATGACAGATGAAGATGAGGCTCTTGGGGAGAAATTAAATTCTTACTCAGATTTCAGAGGTGAGAATAGAATGGTCATTATTGGTGGGGATTTAAATTTACCAGGTGTTAACTGGGAAGGAAATAAGATTAATAACACACAGGAACAAAGATTTGCAAATACCTTAGTAAGGGAAGGAGGATTTATACAAGTGGTAGAGCAAAACACTAGGGGGCCAAATATTTTGGATATATTCCTAATAAAGCCCGATGATAACCTCGTGGGGTGTCAAGTAACGGAAGGAATAAGTGATCATGACGCAGTTCTGATGGATATTAGAGGATTCAGTGAACCAGCAGCCAAAACTGAAGGGGGAAATAGGTACAATTATAAAAAGGCACAGATTTCAAATTTGAAGAGATATTTCAGAGAATGTTTCAGCAAATGGAAGGAAGGCACAAGTACAGTAGAGTCAAGGTAGGAAGAGTTCAAGGAGATAATAAGAAAGGGGGACGAAAAATTCATTCCAAAGCTGAATATAAAGAGAAGTAGAGAACCTGTGTACTATAATAGGGAAGTGAGGAGGTTAAAGGGGTTGGTACGAAGAGAACATAACAGAGTTAAGAGACAGCAGGGTAGTAGGGAATATTTGAAACAACTAAACAAGGACTTAATAACAGCAAAGAAAGTGGCTAAAGATGGGTTTATGAAGAGTATTGTCAGTGCAGGAGGACCACTGACTGATGCATCTAGAAATTTCTATGGCTATATCAGGAAACTGAGGGGAAGGGAGGGTGTAGAGATGCACTACAGATAATGATAGAGAAATAGTTTACTGAGGATTTGAAAAAGGCAGAGATTTTAAGTACTGGTTTAGTGAGAGCATTAGGGACAATGAATCAGAAACGGGAAGGTCTAATTCGGAGAACAAGCTTAACAATACGATTAGAAATGAAGATACTAAAAAATTTGAAATTCATCCTGAAGAAATTCATGAAGGAAATAAGCAAGCTGAAAAAAATATAATGGGGCTGGTGCAGATAATATTACTACAGATATCTTAAAGGTAGTCGGATGTGACATTGTACCTTATCTTGAAATATTATTTAAATTGAGTCTGGATACTTGCTGCTTACCACAAGACTGGAAAAGTGCGATAGTAGTACCGGTACATAAAAGAGGGGTGAGAAATAGAAGTAGTGTTAATACCTGCGTCCGTTGCCAGTTTTTCCCCCATGTATTTCATATGGACCTGCGTCCGTTGCCAGTTTTCCCCCCTCCCCCTCCCCTCCTTGTAACCTGATACCCTTCCGCCGACCTTGAAACCCCCCCCCCTCCCCGCCGCCCACGTCGCGCAGGTGTTCGCCAGACCACCCACGTCGCGCAGGTGCCACGTTGTTACGGCTCATAAATCGTCTAAATGGCTTTATTATTTTTTTAACCTCAATTACGGTACAATATTCACTTTAGTATTACATTCTTGTGGTGTGACGTCACGCGGTCAGAGTAATAAACCTCAAATTCAATTCGAAATGCCGTATATAATTCGCTTCTGGGGACCTTGGTTCAATATTTTTTTTATAACACAATTTATAATTTTAAAATAGCGTTATTACATGTCAAGTAATAAGGATTTTTTCTGGCCGTTACAGTGGTATTTATCCGAAAAAGATCGGATAAGTACTTTCCGAGATATGAATTTTAGTATTAGCGTATGTTTTTTAAACTCTGTTTCATTCTAAGGGATAGCCGCCCGATACAGCGCACCTGCATCATAAATATTATCTGCCGCGCCACCCCTTCCCGGCCTGAATTTTAAGTAGCCGGCCGCCGCGCCGCCGCGCGCAGCTGCAAGCCATTAATTATCGGGACGCAAAGCGCTTCCCACGCTATCAAAGGCTCCCGCGCCGCCGCGCCACCCTCCCGGCCTGAATTTTAAGTAGTCGGCTCGCCGGGCCGACACTCATAAATATTCCCTTATCCGCGCGCCAGGCCTCATAAATACCACCTGACCTCCTCGGAAGGTGTGTGTGTGTGTTAAAAGCTAAAACATTTTTTCAACTTTCACGATTGTGCGGGAGGAATATAATTTACCCCGAGAAATATGGCCTTAGATTCCTCGGGAGATTAATGTCGCCAGACAACACAGGCAAAGCGTCGTGTTCCCACGCCAAGCGCTCCCCACGTACATCTGGCGCGCAGGTGTGCCCGGGGACGCAGTCTTCCCACGCCAAGGCTCCAGACTCGTGTATAAATAGGGCAGAGACCTCCCTTCAGCCATCCAGTCTTCTCTGAGCGGCCGAGCTGAACACTTCGATCATCACAATGTCTTCTGAGGATCTTAGCTTATTCGCCGATATTGGTAAGTAAATTATTGTTATTTAACTTGTTTTTCTGACTGTTTTAAATTCTTTCACATATACTGATGAGTTTTTTTTTTTTTCTGCTTCAGACTTTGATGAAATTCTCACTGCGGATGATTTCGGTAATGATAATATTTTTTTAACGTAACTAGATTTATGAAAAAATGTATAGTGCTGAAGCAGTAGTCTATATTATTAATTTATTTGTTCGCAGGTGATTTGGATATTTCCTGCAGTGACCTTTTTTATTTCAGTACGTATTTATCTATAGATTATTTTTTTTCCCATGTCTTTATAACTATTGCTAATACATTTTTTTTTTTTTCAGATGAACCATCACGCCCAGAGAAGCGTAAGGGCAATTCTGAAGAATTAAGTAGCCCAAAAAGAGCTTGTGATTGCTCACAATGGAGCATTGACGTGGATGTGCCGCAGAGCATACCGCCAACTCCACCACCACCGCAACCACCAGCACACTGGAATATCGGTAAGTCCAGTACATCAGTAATTTACCTATATTATTTTATGCGTACAAAATTATGTTTTTCATGATACTAAAATATTTTTTCTTCTTTTTTTATGTTTCAGAGGGGGCGGTCGGACGCCCGGCCAACGAGGCAGTTCCGCCACCAATATGGCGACCATGGGAGACATCGGAACCTAGCCGACCGCCCGCCACAGCAGCAGCCGGGTCCCCCAGCCGCCACTTCAACAACCCATCGCCCGGACTCAGCCACCACTTCAACAGCCCATCGCCGGGGCCCAGCCGACAGTATGCCGACCCATCGCCGGGGCCCAGCCGACCATCGCCCGGCTCCAGCCGCCCATCGCCCGGCTCCAGCCGCCAGTACGCCGGTCCATCGCCCGGCTCCAGCCGGCAGTATGCCGACCCATCGCCGGGGCCCAGCCGGCAGTATGCCGGCCCATCGCCCGGCTCCAGCCGCCAGTCCGCCGGTCCTTCGCCCGGGCCAAGTCGGCAGTATGCCGGTGCAGGGGCAGCCTTATGCAGTCATGATCAGGCAGCAACGATGGGTGAGCCAGCAGTTTCGCGCTTAGTCCTTGAAGACAGGCTTAGTGCATTTAAAAATAGAATTTATTCCGGGACAATTTCAAATTCTCAAAATTTTATTGAGCCAATGAATTTCATTGATGCTTGCTTTAAACTTGTTGCCGGTAAAGTTCGCGAAATTGTGGATAATCGGTCCTCCCCATCTGTAAAGGTGCAGGTTGGACTGATTAACACATATAAAATACAGAAGGAAATGATTTTGGAAACCGCCCGTATGTGCTTGTTAACTAAAATGCGTGAGGTCACAACCAGCACTTGCCTGTCGGATTGGTATGAAAAATATGTGAAGTCGGAGCTCAGAGTAAAATTGTGTGAGTTTCAAGAAAGGACAAGTGGCAAAACTCTCGATAGAATAGAATCCCTCGACATTAGCATTTCTAATTTTCAACCTTTCTATCGTGGGTCTTCCTATGTTGCTCTGCCACTTGATATCTGTAGAAAGAATGCTGTCATCAATGTTGAAAACAAGAATGACGAGTTGTGCTTTCTATGGACAATTCTTGCATATCACGTAAAGGCGCTAAGCAAAAAACCTACAAGGGTTAGCAAATATAAGAAAGTACGTTCACTCTATCCCCTCGATTTTTCAGGTATTGAGTTTCCGGTAAAACTCTCTGACATTTCTAAATTTGAGAGGCAAAATCCAGACTATTCTGTAAATGTTTTCGGTCTGGATGAAGTTAAAGGTAAACATGTAGTTTCCGGGGCCCTCCATCACACTGCAGACAAACGCGTTCACCACATAAACATGTTGATGATTACCGACGGCAGTGGGAAAAAATTCCATTACTGTTGGATTCACAACTTGTCGGCGTTAGTCAAATCGTCATTAACTAAAGAAAACCGTGCCATATTTATTTGCGATAGATGTCTGCAACATTTTGGACGCAAAGATCTCCTGGACCGCCACGAGATTGACTGTGCAAGGGTTGATCCTGTAAGAGTGGATTTACCCGGCGACGACGATAAAACTTTAAAGTTTAAGGATTTTGTGCACCAGCAGCGTGTACCCGTCGTTGTTTACGCGGACTTTGAAAGTTTATTGCTACCTTATGATTCATGCAGTCCCCCACCCAACGCCTCTCACACTACTTTAGTCCAGAAACATCTCCCTTTCGCTGCCGCATACCAGGTCGTTTGCCCACTCGTACCTAGTCTGTCGCGTTTCAACTCCTTCACGGGAAAAAATCCCGAAAATTGGCTTGTTGATGAACTCGTCAAACTTGCCAAGAAAGTTGATAAAATTTACAAGAAGTGCATTCCTCTCGTAATGACAGATGAGCAAGAAGCAAAGTTTGCTGATGCTACGGTATGCCACATCTGCGAGAAAGACATTGAACCGGGGACTGTCAAGGTCCGCGATCATTGTCATATCACAGGTGAATTTAGGGGGGCTGCACATAATGATTGCAATTTGCAGTATAAGACTAAAAAGTACATACCCATTTTCTTTCACAATCTTTCTGGGTATGATGCTCATTTCATTGTAATGGCATTATCAAAACTCGATTCCGAAGGAATGGACGTGCTTCCCATCAACACAGAACGTTATATTTCTTTTTCGAAAAAGATTGAATACACTTCAATCACGTTAAGGTTTCTGGACTCATACCGGTTCATGCAGCTCCCATTAGATAAACTGGTTGGAACCCTTGAGGACGACGACATGGACATTACTAGTGCTCATTTCACCGACCCCGAGAAGTTCCAATTAGTTAAACGGAAAGGTGTCTTCCCTTACGAATACATGGATTCGTGGGATAAGCTCACCGAGGCCACGCTTCCTCCAAAATCAAAATTCTACAGTTCGTTGTCGGAGTCACACATTTCTGATGAAGATTACGAACACGCGACAAAGGTGTGGCGGACCTTCCAGATCAAGACTTTGGGCGAATATGCAAGTCTGTACATGGACACAGATGTGCGGTTACTTGCAGATCTGTTTGAGAAATTTAGGAGTGTATGTTTGGGGAAGTACACCCTGGACCCCGCCCACTATTTCACATCCCCAGGCCTTTCGTGGCAGGCTATGTTAAGGAGCACGCGTGTCGAACTGGACCTTCTGACGGATATCGACATGCTGCTCTTTTTCGAACGAGGTATTCGCGGAGGTATTTGCCAGTGCGTCCACAGGTATGCGAAGGCAAATAACCGGTACATGCCGGAGTACAACCGCGAGGCGTCTGAAGATTTTATAATGTACTTCGACGTAAACAATCTTTACGGCTGGGCCATGTCGGAGTATCTACCCTCTGGTGGGTTTCAATGGCTTTCGGCTAAAGAGATTGCTAGCATAGATTTCATGAGCGTTGCAGCTGACTCACCTAGGGGGTTCGTATTGGAGGTAGACCTTACGATTCCTCAGGATAAACACGACGTTTTAGCAGACCTGCCGCCATGTCCAGACCACAAAGCCCCAGAAGGTTCTACCCTCCCCAAGCTGATGACCACACTGGAAAACAAGGTACGGTATGTTCTCCATTACCGAGTCCTCCAGCAATGTGTAGGCTTGGGGCTGCAGGTGACCGAAATACACCGGGTAATATCTTTCAATCAGTCACCGTGGTTGAAAGAATACATATCTCTCAATACGTGTTCTCGCCGTGACGCCAAAACAGATTTCGAGAGAGATTTTTACAAACTGATGAACAATTCAATTTTCGGCAAGACTATGGAGAACATTCGAAAACACCGCGACGTGAAATTGTGTACAGCATGGGTGGGCCGCCGCGGTGCCCGCAAACACATAGCTTCACCACACTTTAAGCAAGTAACAGTTTTCAACAAGAACTTTGTGGCCGTGGAGAAGGCGAAAGCTAGGATAGTTTTTAATAAACCTGTGTATGTCGGAATGTGCATTCTTGACCTGTCTAAACTGAGGATGTACAGATTTCATTATGAATTTGCCATTCCTCAGTTTAGAAGCCCTAAATTGCTATATATGGATACAGACAGCTTCATCTACTTGGTGCGGAACTGCGATCCATATGAAGTGATGCGACGCAACAGGGAGGAGTTCGACACGTCTGGGTATAGCACCGGCAACCGTTATGGGATAGAGTCCCACAATGAAAAGGTTGTTGGTGTTATGAAGGACGAAGCGAATGGTACCCTGATTGCGGAGTATGCGGGGTTAAGGGCAAAAATGTATGCATTCCGGCTCGAGACAGACCAGACCTCTAGACGGGCTAAAGGTTTGGCTGGCTCAGTCACTCGAAAGCTGCAGATGGAGGATTACATAAATTGCCTCCATGGTGAAACACCCAGGTACCATCTGCAGCAAAGGATCACATCAACTCTGCACGTTGTAAATACTGTTCAAATATCCAAACTGGGTCTGTCTAGAACGGACGATAAGCGGTATATTTTCCCCGACGGGATAGAGACCCTCCCGTGGGGGCACAAGTCTGTAAATAATGTGTGAATGTTTTGTAAATATACCGTTTATCCTTGTTTCTAGTTTGTAAATATGTACACTAGTAAAATCAATTTTGTAAATATGTAGATAAGTTAGGACTCTGTAAAATCTCAGTTTATCAATGTTGGAAATATGTAGATAAGTTAGGATGCTGCATAAAATCTCGGCTGCTGGGGGAGTGCTGCTGAATTGCTTTGTATGACATTTTGTTTGCTGAGCCGTAGGCTCATTTGCATTATATTAACGTAATCGGAAAAAAAACATTGTAAAATAGACTAAGTGTACAGAAGAAATGCTGTACGTAGATTGTAAGGTTGCTGAGCTGTATGCTCATTTGCATTATATTAACGTAATTGAAGAAAAAAAAAAAAAACATTGTAAAATAGACTAAGTGTACACAAGAAATTATTGCTGTACATAGATTGTAAGTTTGCTGAGTTACATGCTCATTTGCTTTATATTAACGTAATCGGGAAAAAAAATTTGTAAAATAGGCTAAGTGTACAGAAGTAATGCTGTACATAGATTGTAAGTTTGCTGAGCTGTATGCTCATTTGCATTATATTAACGTAATTGAAGGAAAAAAAACACAATTGTTAGAAAAAATAAGTTTATTTATTAAGGAAAAAAAAATGTATTTAACATTTTAAATAAATCTTTTTTATGAATCCACGTGTTATGTGATTTATCAAAACCCAACCACTTCACCAAGATCATATTTTTCCTTCTCTTTATCACTCGTTCGACCAAAAAAAAAATAAAAAAAATAAACAAAATAAAAAAAAAAAAAAAAATGTACTTGTAAGTTTTGTTAGTTGTAATTCTTGCTGGTAAAATGCTCCTGCAATATCTTTACCCTGATAGTCTTTAAGCAAATAAGTTACAGGATTTGTTAATTTCACTTTACTGATGGTAAACACTTCCGTTGACCATTCTATGATCCTCGGTGGTCTCTCGTTCAGGAGGATACCGGTGTGAATCCCCAATTCTGTTGTGTCATAATTATGAAAACCGACCAGTCAGAGAAAAAGAACAAAGTATCGAGCATTACAGGGAGCAAGAGAGAAGCATAATTTCATGAAAAAATATACAGTTTCAGTAAGAAGCATGAAAATCTCATAAATTCCCTTAAATTTCATGAAAATCGGTAAAAAAAGATTAAAATATGTAAAATATTACCAAAATTACGTAATATCCTTCCAAAACAAGATGTCGTTGGTTGACATGACAATTACACCTGCGTGCACCACAGAGTGCAGTGCCCAACTATATGATGTGTTTTCATTTCCACAACTGGCTACAGAAAAGTGTCATATATGTACAAAAATATATGTTTCGGATGTAGCGACATTTCCCAGACAAACCTGCACGGCCCCTCCAACACACACATCACATTACCGTCAGGGAGTGCAAAGGATGAAAACTACAGATGTTATCGATCAAAGGGGCAAAGGTTAGGAAAACTATGTGATAAGTATTCACAACGGATACAATCTTCCAATCATGATAGGGTGAGCAAAGGATGAAAGCAAACTATGTGTGCATCACAGAACTCAATGCGGTCAAAGGTGCTGACATAACGTATCAGACACATTAACGCACACACAAGTCTTAACAAAAACCACTATCATGAAGGTGGAATAAGTTAGCGTAAGTTCAGGTTAATTCTTATTTTCCATAAATTCGGAGTGTATGTGAAGCGATAATGAGGGTGGGATGCACTAGAGGTTAAGACGTAAGCTAAGACATAACATGCTGGACCGGCCTTACGAAGGAATGAGGTGGGATAAGTTAGTACAAGCTCAGGTTAACCCCTATTTTTCGTAAATTGAGAGCGCGTGTGATGGGAAATAGCGGTAACGAGGGTGCTATGCACTAGAGGTTAACCCCAGTTTTGGGTTAAGAAACCATGACACCCTTGCACTAATTGAGGTTATTGAGATTAGCCCTAGTTTTGGACTAAAAAAAACCATGAAACATTTACAGTAATTGAGGTTATTGTAGATAATTTAGGTTGGGCAGGTTAACGCGCGTTAACCTAAGCTAACACAATGTAACATGCTGAGCCTGCCCAACCTAAATTATCTACAATAACCTCAATTACTGTAAATGTTTCATGTTTTTTTTTTAGTCCAAACTAGGGCTAATCTCAATAACCTCAATTAGTGCAAGGGTGTCATGGTTTCTTAACCCAAAACTGGGGTTAACCTCTAGTGCATAGCACCCTCGTTACCGCTATTTCCCATCACACGCGCTCTCAATTTACGAAAAATAGGGGTTAACCTGAGCTTGTACTAACTTATCCCACCTCATTCCTTCGTAAGGCCGGTCCAGCATGTTATGTCTTAGCTTACGTCTTAACCTCTAGTGCATCCCACCCTCATTATCGCTTCACATACACTCCGAATTTATGGAAAATAAGAATTAACCTGAACTTACGCTAACTTATTCCACCTTCATGATAGTGGTTTTTGTTAAGACTTGTGTGTGCGTTAATGTGTCTGATACGTTATGTCAGCACCTTTGACCGCATTGAGTTCTGTGATGCACACATAGTTTGCTTTTATTCTTTGCTCACCCTATCATGATTGGAAGATTGTATCCGTTGTGAATACTTATCACATAGTTTTCCTAACCTTTGCCCCTTTGATCGATAACATCTGTAGTTTTCATCCTTTGCACTCCCTGACGGTAATGTGATGTGTGTGTTGGAGGGGCCGTGCAGGTTTGTCTGGGAAATGTCGCTACATCCGAAACATATATTTTTGTACATATATGACACTTTTTCTGTAGCCAGTTGTGGAAATGAAAACACATCATATAGTTGGGCACTGCACTCTGTGGTGCACGCAGGTGTAATTGTCATGTCAACCAACGACATCTTGTTTTGGAAGGATATTACGTAATTTTGGTAATATTTTACATATTTTAATCTTTTTTACCGATTTTCATGAAATTTAAGGGAATTTATGAGATTTTCATGCTTCTTACTGAAACTGTATATTTTTTTCATGAAATTATGCTTCTCTCTTGCTCCCTGTAATGCTCGATACTTTGTTCTTTTTCTCTGACTGGTCGGTTTTCATAATTATGACACAACAGAATTGGGGATTCACACCGGTATCCTCCTGAACGAGAGACCACCGAGGATCATAGAATGGTCAACGGAAGTGTTTACCATCAGTAAAGTGAAATTAACAAATCCTGTAACTTATTTGCTTAAAGACTATCAGGGTAAAGATATTGCAGGAGCATTTTACCAGCAAGAATTACAACTAACAAAACTTACAAGTACATTTTTTTTTTTTTTTTTATTTTGTTTATTTTTTTTTATTTTTTTTTTTTGGTCGAACGAGTGATAAAGAGAAGGAAAAATATGATCTTGGTGAAGTGGTTGGGTTTTGATAAATCACATAACACGTGGATTCATAAAAAAGATTTATTTAAAATGTTAAATACATTTTTTTTCCTTAATAAATAAACTTATTTTTTCTAACAATTGTGTTTTTTTTCCTTCAAT